>CM045073.1:0-316420 GCA_024542945.1 allo-octoploid hybrid of Carassius auratus x Cyprinus carpio
ATATACTAACAACTAAGTTAAAGTATATGTTAAGTTATATTTTTAATTAATTGATATGGTTATTTTCTATTTTCATTAAATAAATATGACTATTATATTTTTTTTTTATTTTGCATTAGATTATATTTTTATATTTTCGGTAAAATTTTACTTTTAGTCATTTTGTTTGCATGTTTTCATTTTTTTAGTTACAGTTTTATTAACATTTTGAATCATTTTTTATATTCTTAAATTACATTTAAATTTTAGTGAAAGATATGTCTGTTGCATGTTTTGTAATTTTTTTATTTGTTTTAAATATAAAATTACAAAACTCCTTAATATATCTTTATTAAAATTAAATGAAATGAAATATATAAATGTTAAAATATAATAAACGAAAATTGCTCCATGGCTCAATTTTTTGTCAAAATAAAGTTAGTTGAATGTTGGAAAACTGTTTTGTATCCTTTAAATAATGTTTAATCATGACAAGAAAATTTTCTTTTAACGTTCTTAGAACATTAAAATAAACATTTAAATAAGCGTTATATTTTGGGTGAAAATAAAATTAGTAGGAGCGTTGCAAAACATTTTCATAACCTTCAACTAATGTCTAATCACAAGATGGCTGAGTGTTAGGAAATTTTAAATAAACATTAAAAAATGTTATATTTTGGATCTAAAGTTAGTAGAAACCTGCAAGGAACATTTTTGTAACCTTTTAATAACAAGAAAACAGTTTAAAACATTTCAAAACAACATTCTCACTAATAACCTATTAATTATGACCTAAATGTGTTAGCTGGTTTATTATCCATTAAAGATCACAATTGAGTTTAATTAAAACTTAAAAAATGACAAACATGCAACAAAATGACTAAAAGTATAATTTTACAGTTTTTTGTAAATATTCTGAAGTAGTTTATTAATTTAATTAAGCAATTATTTACATTTAAATTTAAATTTTTAGTAATCTCAAGTATTTTTTGGTTTTATTCACCTTTCTTTTCATTATTACTAATATAGATTTTTATTAATTTTGGTACATTTCCAGTTTATATTATAACATTTTCATTTTAGTTAAAGTTTTTATAATTAAATTTTGTTAATTTTTAAAAATTTTAAAGGCTTTTGTATTTATTTTATAGTTTTCTGTTTTCAATTTAATTTCAGCTAAAGTAGTAATATTGCTTAGTGTTTTTTATTAAAATATATCTATGTATTTATATATATTTTTGAATTTAAGTTTCATTATGTTGGTGCAGTAGGTAAACTAAATGAAAATGAGGAATGTTTTCTTGGACACTAGCTGAAATCATTTTTAAACTTCATTTTCCAATCAACATTTATTTCAAGTTGTATTTTTTATTGTTCTAGATTTATTAAACTCTTATAAACCCTTTGCTTTTGTATGCTTTCTTAACATGTTAGCATTAACTAAATCAATTCGCAAAGTCAAACGAATTAAATATAATCCCTATAAGGGTGGTGGTATAAAGGGTTTGGTTAAAAACAAACAAAAAAACCATGAGCAGATGCACAAATCCTGAAGAAATTACACAGGCCTTTCATTTTAACAAAACATACTACTCTGAATCTAGTACCTTGAAGTGCAGAGGTATGTGAGTGTAAATATAGTAAGTGTGTTTGTGAAATACAAATACTAGTGTGACAGGGTGTGAAGTTTACACTACAACACCATAAACGTCAAGTATTAGAATATAAAACCACGAACTCGCTGAAAGCGGTCCGGACCTCCTTCATAATTGGTTATGAATTGTTTTCCACATTTTATAACAGGGCAGTCCGAAAACCAATAAACAACCAATAAGAGTGTTGAGAGGGATGATGTTTCCTTTAGTGGGGAAAACCATAGAGACAGAGTTTATATTTGATATGTGGAATCTGGGAAAGTGAAGCTTCTGGTCTAATGATTGTCTAACATCTAAACCAACTGACATGGAGGCGTGGCTAATCAGAGCTAGGCTCCACCCACTGGGCACGGTTTGGCAGCACTCACACCTTTCAGTAAAAGGCGGACCCATGAATGCTGGAGCTCTGCCAAATACACCTGCTCAACAGGTACATGGAGTGTGTGAGAATACACACCGCTCACATTACACCAACTGATATTATTCATTAACCTCATTAGTTTCATTAAAACCCAGACTCATTACAGCAGATATATTGGGCTAGATATTATTTACACTGCAGCACAACTAATGGGTTCACATCTGTCAAAGTGTGAGTGCCGAACAGGCATGCTTTATACTGTATCCCACAATGCAATGCATATAGTGCAAAATTAAAAGAAAAATAAATAAATAAATAAACTCTTTAAAAAAGTACACACACACACAACACAACATATATATATATATATATTATATATATAAAATATAAAAAAAAATGTTTACATTTAAAAATATTCAGTATCAGACACCAGGAGTTCTGCATTAAATTCTATCCCACAATGCAATGCAAATTATAAAACTGAAGGAATATTTTTTACTAGAATAAAACAAAAATATATATATATTTGTCAACAATATTTGTCATGTGTGCAGTCCACAATGGAATGCAATAAAAATAAAAATGTACAAAATTTCTCTCCTTTAAATAATGTTCAAATGTCGAAACAATTCAATAGAATAAGTAAAATAAAAAAAAATCGTGAACAAAAATAATAAACACATGAAACAATACATGTTGTAAATGTTCTAAATTGTATACTGCATTTTTTATGTTGTATATTTCAATTCATTCAAAAAAATAATAAGTTCAACATTAGTTGCAAGTAATTTAAATTATGAGATTTTTAATAGATTTTTATTTATATAGTATTATATTCTATTACATAACTACACTTAAAATTTTGCAATAGTTACTGCAACATATAACAATGAGCGTTATTACTTTTCAATAAGTAGAATAATTTCAATTACATAATGCATTTATGAAAATGTTTGTGTTTTACGGTAAGACTCTGGAGCCACCGCAGATGGCGAGGATTCAACACTTCACCGTCTGACTGAAAGAATCAGGAACAAAAAGTTAATACCTTCAGGAAACAAACAGCAGAGAGACTATAAATGCAGCATTATGTAACAAAATCTAGCGCATCGCTTACCGAAAGAGAAGACACAAAACACAAAACACTGATGAATAAAGAGTATGAGAGGGCTGAATCCAAGAGTTGACTAACGTTACAAGAAATGTTGCGGCAAAACCTTCTTAAAGCGAATGTGTGGAACGTTCTATGAATTAGATTTACGTTCTTAGAACACTGAGAAACATTCTCAGAGCAACATTCTCAAACGTCCGAACGATGATCTGATTGATAAATGTTAAGAAACATAATTTTTTTGTAAATTTAATACCTAACCATGACAAGAAACTGGAAATTTCATGGTTTTAAAAATATTCCCACAGTTTGTGAACCTCAGTGTTAGTCTTGTGGTGTTTGTGGGCAGTTAGTGGATGATGTTGGTAGTAAATCCACTGAAAATACAGAAAGGAAATAAACTCCGTTAGTGTAAGACTCCCCGCCAGCCTCAAACACACACACATATTCTGCATATTCTTATGTTTATTTCCCAAACGGTTCTGGGTGGATTAATGATGTTTTTTGACTCGTTACACAACCTTGAGTTGACCTTCATGGCTGATCTGGATTAGAGATAAACCCCGGAGACCTGATTTAGCTCCTATTCCGCTCGGAGGACTGGAACTGGAGTCCTGCTGTCAAAGAAGCGAAACGGCAACAGAATCTCATTAGTCTGACCTCAAATATGTGCCTGCTGGGAAACCTACCGATAGAAATATGATAATATGATTTAATAGCCGGAGTTATCGACTACACCAGCTAGACACTGAAGGGTCCCTCCAGAAACTCCACTGCCCTGAGTGAAACACCAACATAATCCACTGTCACTTAGATCATCAAATAAATATGACCTCATCAGAAAACCTTAGGACTGCAAAGGCAAACCCTAGCAAACCACATAAAGAATACATTACAACCACTCCAAACCAACAGAATAGCAAGTTTTAGCAAAGTGCCAACACAAAAATATATTAAAAGCAGCTGCAAAAAACCCTGGCACCACTTAGTGCCCAGCAGAGAGGATTTTTCATCATCGAGCTCTTACGGTTGACAAATGAAACAAAACAGTGTTTGTCTAGGACCGTTGCTACACAAGACAACATTAACTTCCAAAAACTCACTTGTACTGTGCAAAGAGACAATACATAATTAAATTATCTTAAATTATCTGACATAATATTAAACTGGGAAGAAGAAAGAAAGTTGAACATAAAACAAAGTACAAAGTTCAGACTACATAAAGTGCATGTGTATGTCTGAATGAAAGGCATGGTTCCAAGTGTTTGTGATTCAGGTATTTATAGTTGGGGTGTATATCTGTGATTGGATTTTTTTTAGATCGTTCATGGAGTTGAGGAGTCTGACGACTTCAGGAAGAGGCTGTCCTGCAATCTGAGGTGATGGGCTGATTGCTTCTGTATTCTTCCAGATGGCGAATTTGAAAAAGCTGGTGTGAGGGTGTAAATGGTGTATATCATAATGCTTTACCAATGCAGCGAGTGGGTAAACTTCAAGATCTTTCAGCTGTCCTTAAGATCAGCTGCAGGGGTCTGGGATCTGTGATGGTGCAATTCCCAAACCAGGTAGTGATGCAGTTGCTGGAATGCTCTCTACAGTCCTCTCATGAAAATGTGGTGAGGATGGGTGTGGGAGATGTGCTTCCTTCAGTCTGTGCAAAAGTAAAGACGCTGCTGAGATTTCTTTGCTGTGGAGCTGGTGTTGAGAGACCAGGTGGAGGTTCTATGTCCAAGGAATTTGGTCTCTTTAATGATCTCCACAGAGAAGACGTCGGTTCAGTGGAAAGTGAGTTGGTAATGTGATCTCCTAAAGTCAACAACCATCTCTTTAGTTTTTGTCCACGCTCAGGGACAGGTTGCTGACTTTACACAGTTCAGCTAGCCGAGCGCACCTCATCTCTGTATGCTGATTCCTCACCTTTGTTAACAAGACCCCCACGGTTGTGTCCATGAGCAAACTTGATGATGTGGTTCGAGGCTGTACATTGCTCCACTGTGTGGGTCATTGCAGAAGTGAACAGCAATGGACTAAGCACAGTTTCGATCCGGACTGTCTGAGGTCTCTCCTGACAGGAAGTCCAGGATCCATTTACAGAGGGAGTAGTTCAGTCCCAGCAGGCTCAGCGTTTCAATCAGGGACTGAGGAATGAGTGCATTGAATGCTGAGCTGAAGTCAATGAACAGCATTCCTGACATGTGTCTTTTATCCTAAGTGTGTGAAGATGATTGGTGGGAGAGGGATGAACTTCCCTCAGCACTTCTGTGCCTCAAAATGGCTGAAATCATTCAGTGCATCTGGGAGGGAGGCATCACTGTTACAAGGAGGTGGTGATGGCCTGTAGTTGAGTGATGGTTTGGGTGCCCTTGCCACATACGCCTAAGTGCCATTGCAGTCCCTGTACTGGTTGTGGATTCTCTTGGAGTGTGCACACTTTGATTTTCTGAGACAGTTTGGCCTGCTTGTCTGTAAGGCTGCCTTATCGCCTCGCTCGGAAGGCAGAGTCATGGGACTTCAGCAGTGCATGCACATCCGCAGTCATCCATGGCTTCTGTGTGGAGTGTGTGTAATTGTCTTCAATCAATGCATTTGCTTATTAGCTGGTCACCCGGCTGTCTATATTCCTCTAAGCTGATGGAGTTTAGTTGTTGCAGCCTCTCTGAATATCGAACACTCTGCTCAAAGCAGTCCTGGAGAAGCAGAATCTATTCTGCTTTCAGAACCTGTCTGTTGCGTTTGTTGAGTGATCTGTATGCTGGAATCCACACACAGAGATGTGAGTCTGAGTAGCCAAGTCCATTGTGTTTATCCCTCTCATTGCAAAGTCTGCAAACTGATGGAATTTAGGGAGTACTGTTTTGAGATTCACATGATTGGAAATCGCATTGCCACAATAAACAGTCTTTCAGGATGTGTGTTTTGTAGTTTACTGTAGTGTTCCCCTACCTGTGGGTGAATTTGATAATACCTAGAATATCAAAATCTACTGCGGGAGATCCTTTTCCTATTTGGCCTAAACTCTGGAATAACCTACCTAAACATTGTTGGAGGCAGACACACTCTTGCAGTTTAAATCTAGATTAAAGACCCATCTCTTTAACCTGGCTTACACACTTAACATACTAATATTCTTTTTAATATCCAAATCCGTTAAAGGATTTTTTAGGCTGCATTAATTAGGGTAAGCCTCTGGCTTGCCTTAGTTAGGAATCACTTCATCTACAGTGATATCATTGACTTGATTGCAAATAAATGCACTGACACTATTTAACTGAACAGAGATGACATCACTGAATTCAATGATGAACTGCCTTTAACTATCATTTTGCATTATTGACACACTGTTTTCCTAATGAATGTTGTTCAGTTGTTTTGACTAAATGTTTTTTGTTTAAATTGCTGTATAAAGAAAGGTGACTTGACTTCACTGATAGCTCCCATACAATTACAGAGTGCCTCATTACCTTTAGCACTAAGCTAGGAGGAATGTACACTCACTTACAAATACTGTTGTGAACTCCCATGAGAAATAAAAAAGGTCTGCATTTAACAGCCACAACTCCACTAGCTAATTACAGGTATCTAGAAACCAGTACTGGTTTGTGCACCATTTTGTGTTGATGTAAACCACACAAACCACTGTGGCATGAGCCTTACCCACAGGTCTTTGTCTCTGTCTGCATGTAACTACAGCAAGTCCGATCCAAGTTGAATAGCATGTCTGAATTCTGCCTACTGAGCCCGTCTACTGTGAAAACAAAACTCCCCTCCATGTAGCTAGTTGAAGCTGAATGTAGTCAATTTCTGTCAGGGCAGACATTGGAAAACATGACAGATGAGAGACGACCAGCTAGGGTTTGTTTAAGCTTAGAACTCTAAGCTCTCTTCCCACGCTTATGCTTCCTCTCACCACTCCAGGTGTCCCCTTCCCTGGTTTCTGGCATCCAGACTGACGAGAGATTGGGGCCTGGTGTCAGTAGTAAGCCAAGAGCTGTGGTCCTTCAGCAGTGCAGTTTTAGGATTATTTCTGTACTTGAGTTGGGTCTGTCAATGATATATGGAAATTGGTTGTACAGCTTCCATAGAGACGGATTTAAGAGTGCCTTCTTGAGCTGCTGTCATGCCGCCATATTGTTTCCATCGTGTTTCATCTATTATTACTCAGAATGCCATAGAAAATGCATGAAACCATGATAACCACTTAGAATGCAAATGCATAGGCAATCCCTGGCAACACCCATAGCAACATAAACACTTTGATATACCATCAGCAACTTTCTGGAAAACTATGCAGAATGCTTTATTATCTCTGCAGAAATCCACTAGTAACTTTTGTAGTGCAGTGGTGCATATCTTTTATGCACTATCAACCATACATCATTCAGAGTACCTTCAGCAACTGCACGCAACACCCTAGCAACCATTCAGAATACCCTAGCAACTGTGTAGCATCTCGATCATTCAGAACTCTTAACTAAATAACAGCATAACAACAAGACCATAACCAGTGATGAGAGAAACACATTTACAGTTACGTCAGCTTTGTATTCAGTATAATTTTCAAGTAACAAAGTTACTTTGTTTTATATAATTTATTTTTTTAATTCAGCTCAGCTCAGGTGGCGGATCTTATGTAAGGAAACTGCAGAACCAGTCGTCGGTCGAGCCAGCTCCTGAACACAAGAATGAAAGAGCTGGATTTGACAATAGCATTTGACTCAACACACACACACACACACATACACACACACACACACACACACACACACTCGCGAGCTCTCGGCTCTCAGGGTTATTATGTTCGGTCTGAATCCTGTCAGAAACAGCTACAACACTTCCAGCGTCCTGCAGGACAAGTGACAAGAAACATTTAAAAACAAAGCACATGATATTTGAAGAAGGCGCTGTGAGCAGGTATTCAGAAGATCTCTGTGGCTCTGCCCCGTGTCTAACAAGCACCTTACTACTGCTCTGTTCGCTCTTCTGCTGATCCTCTTCTGCCCCCGTGCTCATAATAATACCTCACTCGCTCTCCGCACTCTCTTCTTTGATCCTCTTGCCCCGTTATGCATATTCCTCACTGCAGCTCTCGCCAGTCTTCTGGTCCTCTGCTTGCGTTAACAATGTCTACCTGCGACTCTGCTGCGATATTCTGTTGGATCATCTGCTGCACTGGTTATAACTATAACGCCTCACTGCTGTCCTGCTGCTGCGGTTATTTCTGTTGGATCCTCTGCTGCCTTTCTGTTTGCATACACTCCTCTTTCTCTCTGCAGTTTGATCCTGCTTCGGCTCTTGCTTAACCTCACTCATTCTGCTGACTGCGCTCTTCTGCTGGATCCTCTGCCTTACTGGTCAAATGGAGCAACCATCACTGCTGTCTGCGCGTACTGATCTCACGCCGATCATCGACAGCACTGGTCATGACGCCTCGCTGCAGCCGTTTCTGCTGATCTCTCTGCCTGCACTTGGTCTACTGCACTTCCTGTGTCTTATTCCCTACTCTAGCCCCTGTTCAATAACCTCCGCTCTCTGCTGGTCTTCGCTACGCTGCCCTGTGGCTCATTAACTGCCTCACTGCGTGCCTGCGGAATATTTCGCTGGGTTCTGCGCTACTGTTGTCAGTAACGCCTCACTTGTATATAGCAAATCTTCCGCTGGATCTCTTGCCACTGTTGTCATAAAACGCCTCACTGCGGCTCTGCGCGATATTCTACTGGATCATCGCTTGCCCCCTGTGCTAATGACGCCTCCACTTCGCAGTCTTGGAATATTTCGCTGGGTCATCGGCACGTAAATATATCTCACCGCTGCTCCGCGGCTTCTTGGCATCATCTGGCCTCCTGTTGTCATGACGCCTCGCTGCTCTGCTGCGGTTTATAACGGCTCATCTGCGTTTCTATAAACGCTCCCGCCATGGCAGTTTCTGGCTGGACCTCTGTTGCTTCCACGTCTATACTAAGCATACCTCTGCCTCTGCTCATTCTGTATAGCTCTGTTTACCAGCTGACTCCCTGCTGCCTGTTCATAGCCAATCGCCTCGCCTAATTGCTTTGCTATGCAGCCATTCTTGGATCCTGCTGCTACCCCTGTGTGCATCATACATGCACACTCACGCCTTACTAACTGCCTCACTGCTGCTCTTCCACTGATTCTCACTGTTCTCTCCCTTACCATATAACAAACTTCCTCACTACTGCTCTACTGCGCTCTGCTAGCTGATCCCTGTTCGCCTCTGCTTTCATAAACACCCTCACCTCTTGTCCTACTGCGTCTGCTGCTTACTGGATCCTCTGCTGCCCCCTGTCCTAGCTAACGCCTCACTACTGCTCTACTGCGCCATTCTGCTTGATCCTCTCTGTCTGCCCCTGCTGCCCATAATAACACCTCACTTCTTCTCATTTCACACCTATCTGCATCTAATTCAGCCATTGCTTGTATTTTAATGTTCTAAATGTTTCTTATTTACTTGTAGCCATGCCTTGATGTTGTGACTTCTTATACACAGGGCTACTCTTTTTATTAATACTATTAATAAAAGGTTTTGATAATCATTTTTTTTCTACATTTATGTAGATTTACTCCCCACAATTAAGGGTAGCTTTGTAAAGTTTGCGTAAAGTAAGTTTATTATTATTATTTAGTACTATAATCACTTTTGATTTTACTACAGTCTTTTGAGTTTAATACATATATACAGGGCTTGACATTAACTTTTTGTATTAAGTTTTTCCAAAGTTACTAGCCACAGACAGTTTTTACATAGCCACATTTTTGTTGTTTTTAAATTAGCTGATAAAAGTTGACTATGAGCGTGCTAATATTTACTTGAACTAGATTTACAACACTTTTAAATGTAAAACCACTGTACACACCCAAATCAAGACTACATAAATGTATATACAAAACAGGTCATTATCATTAGCTCTGATAAGGTTGTGTGTAAAGCTCATATTTTATTTTAACAAGTTTTTTAAAATAAAACCATGTAATAAGATAAAGACATAAGTAGCTTCTTATTGCATAATAAAAGTGCGTGCATGGATGTAATATATTTATATAAAAAAAAAACTTTAGCATTAGCATTAGAAACACTGTCTTTTAAATATCAGAATCAGACTCAGAATTACTTTACTGAACCACACTGGGATATTATTTGTAACAAGTTGCAATGGAAAGTAGGTCAGTCTCAGAAACCTGCTGAAAAATGCATGCCATGGTTCAGACAAAGTTGCTTTTAACCGTTTTAAATTTGAGGGATGCGTTCCTCTCATCATAAAGAACACATTTCAGTTTGTGTCATTATTGTTCTCTGGACCTATATATATATAAATATTTGTAAAATGGCACAGTTTTTTAAAATACACTTCTAACATCAGCAACATTCAAATATTGCCAGTGGATGGAGTCAGGCTCTGACCAGGGTTCAGATTACTCTTTAAGAGAGGAGTTATCAATCTTTAAGAGAGGGTCATCAATCCGAAGTCGGTCATGTTGGGCCTGCTGAACATAAACAATGCCACTGAGACGGACTAAACACATTTTAGAGTTCTGTCAAAAGTTAAAAGAAAAGAACAAAAAGTGATTAAAAGAAGGCATTTGTGGTTGAGAGAGTACAGTTACAGCACATGTGTAAATGAAGCATCGACTATGGCTTAAATGTTGATGTAGTTAACTATGGCTACATTCACACTGTTAGTCCAAATATGATTATCTTTGTATCCGATTGGAATCTGATCTAAAATAATGATGTCACACACTATATCACAACTGTTCAGATCGGAATGGCGTTGCGATGTTGGATATCACAGATCAGCTTGGAGGTGAAACTCTAAAGCCCTCAAAGTCAGTGTGTTTGGTATGGCGTCAAAATATATCTGTGCTAATCTTATACTTAGCCTCCATCTCACACACTGGCTATTATTCAACCCACCAAAAGTGGCTAGTTGAGTCACTGTGTTGCTTGCTCGAAGCTAAAATCCACCTGCGTTTGGCGGTGTTAATGTCAAGCCCTGCATATAGAGCACTATTTTTTTTTAAGCGTGCTTTTGTTGGTTTAAATAACATACATACATATATATATATATATGGGGAGAGAGAGATTTATTTATATTTAATATTTTTATTTAGCTTTATTTTAATATCAGTTTTAGCAAAGCGGAACCAATTGTATTTAATTAAAACTAGGCTGAAATCAAATAGATGTTAAAATAAATATTTTTTAAACCTCTTTATTTTGTCTTTTACTATATTTGGTCAGCTTTTATTTTAATTAACCAAACACTTTATAAATAATTGAGTAGTTATTTAATAGCAACACTGATGTGTTTTCTGTGCTGATTGTGAAAGACAGTCTGCAGAACTTGTCAGAATGTGTTAACTGAGCTGAAATACCCCTGAATCATCATCATCATCATCATCATCATCTGCTGGTCGAGGATAGTTGATAAACAAAGCTTCGTGATATGTGCAGAAGAGGCAAATCTCAGAAGGAGCCGTGTCTTCAGGTCCCTCTCATCAGTCCGATACTGACAGACTATTTCAAGAACACAGAGTAAAATAGTTCTGTCACAGCTGCTACACAATCTGAACAAAGGCGAGGGATTTTCAGTCCAATCAGATGAAGGTTTATCAGATGCCTTTGTGTTCTGAAGAGAGTGAAAATACACTGCACACCTTCACAGTGATGTTTGAAAGATTTTCAACATAGATGCAATAAATCAATCAAAAGACATTTATAATGTTACAAAAGATTATTGTTTTAAATAAAGACTGTTCTTCTGAACTTTCTGTTCATCTGTGAATCCTGAAAAATAAAATGTATCACAGTTTCCACAAAAATATTGAGCAGCACAACCGTGTTCAACATTGATAATAATCAGAAATGTTTCTTGAGCAGTAAACCATCATAAAAGAATGATTTCTGAAGATCATGTGACACTGGAGACACTTATTTTATGTTTTATCCGCTTTAAGCACTCTTTTGCTACAGATACCCGAGCACAGAGTCGAGTCTGGACTGAATCCTGCAGAGAAACATCTGACAGACAGCACATCACTGATCTTCAGCTGAATTAATAAATGTGTGTGACACGAATCCTTCAGCTGCTCATGTGAAATCAGTTCTCACTTTAGTTCTGCTTCACTTGACATCTACTGGAGAAATGTTAACATGGCCGGACAGACTTTGACTATTCACCAATAATGAAAAACAACAGTTCTCCAATTCTACTTGTAATTTGATGAGCTCTTAGCAAGCTCTTAGTAAAGTTTATTTTTAATATAAATGTATTGCCCTCACAGATGCATTATTTGTATGAAGTATTTTTCACTGGATTTGGATATAAATCAGATAGATGCTACAGATCTGAGACACTTGGTATTTTTTCACTCATCACATATCATCAGTCATTAATATCTTTGATCAGTCGGGACTGAATCTGGTCTTAAATCCTGGTCTGTATTAGATTAGATCTGATCTTCTTGAGCTGTAGATTAGTCTGAATCTAGAGAGACACTAGAGTCTCAGTCTTCATCTTCTCCATGACATGTATGTATCCAACAGAGGTGGAAAGAGTACAAAAATATTCTACTCAAGTAAAAGTACCATTACATGAATGAAATTTTACTCAAGTACAAGTAAAAGTACCAGTCTAAAAATCTACTCAAGTAAAAGTAAAAAAGTAGCTTGTTTAAAATTTACTCAGAGTAAAATTACTTAGTTACATTTTAACAGTGATGGGGGGGGGAAAAATGGGACCAAGGGTGTCAGACTCTGTTCCTGGAGGGCCACAGTCCTGCACAGTTTAGATATAACCCTAATTAAAAACATCTGATCCAGCTTATATAATCATTGAGGCTTATTTGAAAACTACATGATATGTGTGCTGGAGCAGGGTTAAAGCAAACTGGCCCTCCAGGAACTGAGGTTTGCACCTGAACTGAGCCTATTAATCTCAAACTAGTTGTTTTTAATTAAAGAAATCAGTTATTTAGAATAATAAAACATTTTGGGCTGTTACCAGGCAAATCAGTATCAACAAGCATCTTTTCAATGCAGGCAATGCAGAAGCTTCATGGAGTGGCATTTAGATGTATTACACTGTTTAGTGCAGGACAAGAATGCATTTAACCTGCAGTTACAAATGCATGAATAATGTTTTTGATATACAAGACATAAAATGTTGAATACTCATTTGAAATGATAAGAAATAAATTATAAAAAAAAAAAAAAATCAAAAGATACTTTTAATTACGAACTTAAAATGGCCGGTATGTGTCAAGCAAGTCACTGTTAATAAAGTGAGTCATTGCGATTGAACCGAATCATTTAAACGGTTGATTCATTCAGGAACTAAACAGTCATGTTGCTCAGAGATGCAAAACTGTGCTTTGGTGGCTATGTTTGGAATTAATTTTTGTTGTAAAAATAGAGCAAAAACAGGCAATATGGTATCTAAAACGCAAGTCTCTTAATTAACTTGTTTACTGACCTGTTGTAAAATAATATTGTTGTGTGTGTTATATATATATATATATATATATATATATATATATATATATATATATATATATATATATATATACATACATACATATACATCATACATATATATATATATATACAGGCCCGTCGCGACAAGGCAGGCAAACCAAGCAATTGCTTGGGGCCCCGAGCTGGCCTGGGGCCCCAAGACAACGACTGGTTAAGAATAAAATGCAACGACACTGTTTGAGCGCCCTTTGATCGTCAATGCAGTGTGCAATGACACTGTTATCGGGATCCCCTCAGGGGCCCTCTCAGTAGTCGCGGACAGCAGCCAGCCAACACGTGATCTCTGCTACCGGCAAAATACAAAACCTCCTCGGCAGTCATGAAGCGGAATTATAGATAGTGGTAAGTGATAAGATACACTGGATATAATAGCTCTACCTTGTCAGTCTTGTACAAATGGTGTAATTTTGCAGCAGGTAGGCTTTGCAAAAATATGTTTATGTTAGCTACCTGCCTGAGGGCAATGCTGCTTGTAACGAACAGTTATTAGTGCATTTTTTTTTCGAAAGGAAGGAATATGGTTACTGTAACATGTTTTTTAACGGATAAGGAAGACGCAGAACAGAAATCGCGTACTGCAAGGAGTCAGCAGTGTTTTGATTTGAGGGGAGGGCAAATGTAAGAGAACGTCGTTGCATGTGTCGATTTTGAATGAATTAATCAAAAAATAGGTCATTGCACTTACATCAAATCAGATATGTACTAATATATGTAAATATTAAGCCGGAGCAATCTATTTAAATATGAATCCTGCATGTTCTGCTTGTCTCTGTTAATGAATGGAGCAGAAGCGCGACTTCCTTTACACTGAAGCCGTGACACTCGCGGTAATTTCAGCATCTGCTGTCTCACTAAAGACGTGAACACATGAACAACATCTCAACTGCTCTGACAGTCACTTCATGAGCATTTGGAGCGTTTGATTGAATAAATGGTACGTCAACCCGTCAAAATAAAAGTCCTGTTTTAGACAACTATTTGCCAGAGATGTATTACTGTTGTTCAGCAGAACATACTTACTGCTAAAAAAAATCTAATTTTTTTTAAGGTTTAATCACACAAAATTTCTTCCATGTTTTATTTTTAATATAGTAAATCCCCTTTGTTTACCAAAAGTTAAGTTTGCTTAATTTTCAATAATTTAAATATAAATTAAATTAATGTTTTGTGTTTAATGTGCATCTCAGAAAATGCTTTTATTTAAAACCCCAACTGAATGGCACTTAAATTCACTTAATTCATCTGTCAACTTTATTGTCATTGTTCACAGTACACTATATAATTATAGCTGATATCCTCACAGCCCAGAGTTTAAACTGATAAGTGTGTGCTGTCACATTATTGCAAATCACTATTGAATTCTCACCAAACTATTTTTTTCAAGCAGTATTTTCACTGTAAACCTTTTTTATTTATGTAAAGATGTGGGTGAACTTAAACTGTATGGCTATGCTGTGGTTCCTGTAGGCTTTGCGTGCATGCAGGTGGTCGAGGGTCTCTATGTCCATTTTGCTTGGGGCCCCAAATTCCTTCAACGCCCTGGTATATATATATATATATATATATATATATAAATCATGATGATTTTGGAGGAAAAGACGGCATTCTTTGTGTGATTTTGATTTACTATATGAAAATTATATATGTAAATTTTCTGCCCCTATATCTTCAATTTGTGATCAGTTTAAATGCATTTAACTAGCGCTCCTGTTTTGAGTATCTTCCCATTGGTCTGTATCTTTGCCCTCCTCTCAAATGTTTTATTGTAGTGTTTCTCCAGATCTCTCTTGCATCTGCACACAGACCACTTCCAGTAGATCTGTTCAGAGAGATCAGGAGTGATGCTCCACTCGCATAAACTCCCTCCTGCTCTTCTGTAATCTCTATATTTAAAATGTCCTCCTGGAGTGTTAAAACACTGATCACTTGCCACCAAACTTGTGCAGATATCAGCAGAGAGAGTCTGTGTAGAAGAGTAATATGTGCCAGTAATTCCTCTCACTCTGTGGAAGGGAGCACTGTGATCTCCAGGATGGTTTTATGGTGTTTGTGCAGACAGCTCCACAGAACGGACACTGAACCCAACAGCACTAACAGAAGAAATTGATCAGAAGCTCATCTGGTCTGAACCTGGGGTCCAGTTTTTCATCAAAATGTCTTTGTGTTGAATCTCCTGCTGATGTCTGACACTATATCAGGAAGTTCTTGTCTGATCACATCTTCTAGGAAGCTGAAATCATCAACATCATCACATCTGACTCCACTGAGGTCTCTCTCAGAGAAGATCAGCTCATCTGAGGTCTGCTGTGTGAAACTCTTCAACCACAAACTAAGATCTCCTCTGTTCTCTTGGAACACGCTTCAGTAGATTGACGCAAGCTCTCATGATCTTCTGCTGCAGGAGTTTAATGTTCTCCTTCATCTTGGGTAAAACACTGAGACTGAACCTAACAGTGATGTACCGACTGACTTCATCTCTGATGAACATCTTATAGTGATCTCTGATGATGTGTTTCACCAGATGTGATCTGTTTGCTCTCAGTGATTCACAGTTTGATCCTCATTTCATCTGCTATATCTCTGGCAGTCATCTTGTAGACGCCTTGCTCAATCACGGCTCTTTCAGTTTCTGACAGATGATCTGACCAACAACAGCAGCTGATGCAGATCCATGACAGTATTTCTGGAAGATACTATAGGTACTCTTCTCTCCTCTTCTGAACATGTATAACAGGATCATTGTCTTCTCTGAACCGCCTGTGTTGGTCAGTGATCATCTTGTTTGCTCTCTCACAGATGGACAGAACCAAATCCCTGAAGAACTGATTCTTGAACACATATTTCACTGGTTCTTTCCTCATGTTGTGTTACTCTTGCTCTGATGTAATCTGTGAGTTGTTGAATGTAGCTGATGTTGTAGCCCATCTTTGAAATGTTAAATGACTGAATCATTCTGTCTGTCTGCTGAAAAACATCTGAGACTAATGATCTGATCTTGACTTCATCCTCGTTAGAGAGACGGTAATCAAACACTTTTGAGGTGATGTGTAGATATTTCTGATAAATACACTGGATTTCTTCAACTGTACATATTCAGAATAACTCATCATAGTGAAAAATATCCCCTCTCTCTCCAGTGATCTACAGGAACACTTTCATAGCCGCACTGAGGATCTCTCTCACATCTCTCATTACGTCAATGTCTCTGATTGCAGGAGTGTTCTGATGATCTTCTTTCACACACTGATCCCAGAACAAATCAAACTCTTTCTTCAGTGTTTTCTTCATCATTTGTTCTGTCTCTGCTTTTAAGGTGAGTTCTTTGCTCTTTTTCACAGAGAGTGTTTTCATGATCTGTTCTCTGAGCATCAATCCTCTTCTTCAGTTCCGCTGATGAAGAATCAAATTTAATTTCCTCTTTGTTTCTCCTCACAATGTTTTCCTGAAGCTCTCTGATTTTGATTTCAAATGATGTTTTCCACTGAATCAGTATATCTACATCTCTGTCTTTCTCAAAGAATTCAGACATTGATTTCTCCACTTCTTCACTTGCTTCTTCAGTTCTCTGTGAAGATCAGTTTCATTAACATCATGAATTGCTTCATTTTCTATTTGTTGTGTAGTTTGTACTCAGTTTCCATCATGGCTCTTGCAGACTCCAGGACCACTTGCTGTATTCTGTCTCCAGTTTCCTGTAAGCTGAGATCTCCAGAGAGTTTCTGAAGCTGAAGACTAACTGTTCCTTCAGTAAAGCTTCCCAGAGATCTTTAACACGCATCTTTTAAATCTCTCAGCTTCATTCCATGTGATTTTGAGGCATGAGATATAAAGTCTTCTTCAGGTCTTGGATGTTCTCACAGTAGTTTGGGTTTGGTGGAGCCATCGTGGACTTCCTCCCAGAGCTGAGCGAAATACTTCACATCTTTCTGAACATCAAATCTAATGACATCACTGAAACGCTCAACAACACAGACTTCCCTCTTTAGCAGCGAGTTTAGTCATCTCATCCAGTGTCTCCCTGCAGTCGCCTCCCTTCTCTCCATGTTTCTCTCTCCATCTGTGACGCCTGACACGCTCTGATGCACAAACACACAGCTGGGATTTAGTCTGACCTTCTTCATCCTCATGGAAGGCCTGAACAACAATCTGAAGAACGCCCTGCATCTCAGAAGGGTTTTCTCCAAAGATGTTGATCAGTGTCAGATCTGCAAGACCAACAAACAAATGTGGCAAGTTCATTGTCATGATGTCTTGTTGATCTTCCAGACAGTTCTAGAGCTCAAGACCCTCAGTATCTATAACTCAGAATATAGTCAGTGTTCATCTGTGTTTTCATCCTCGCTGAGACTCTGATCAGCTGCATGAAAGTCCTCTGGTTGATCTTCCAGCACTGACGGGCAGACTGGAGTCCAAACATGATGCTCATCATGGTGGATTTCCTAGAGCTCTGGATCCCTAAAACGACAGACAAAGACTCTCTGGTCTCCCAGTTTCTGGATGAGTTGATCTACAACAGCAGAGATCCAGATCACAGAACATGAGCAGCATCTCCATCCATCAGCTCCAGTGGAGATCCAGAGATCATCATCTCTGCTGAGACTCGGGAGAGAAGAGAAGTCTTTCAGGTCTTTCTTGTTCTCTGCACAGATGAACATGATTCATAGATCTGACCCATCTCCCTCATGATGTGCTCTAAACCAAAGACTGAAGCTTTCGAAGATCCTCAGATATTCTCTCAAGCTCAGTTTGAGCAGCTTTTAGATGTTCAGATTTATCATGATACTCTCTCAGTGTTAAGACTGTTGACCATGTTTCGCCATATTTGTAATGGAGTGCAGAAAGATCATCTGATGTATGTTCATCCAGGAGGATTCTGAGCCATTGAAGGAAAACATCTTTGTGGCATCATCTGAGTTCATTTCTCTAATAAAGATCTTACTAAACTCACTGATGTCAGATTCATGCTGCTGTTGGACGATTATCATCATCTCTGTTTGTTTTCTACTGATCTCCATTTCTCATCTCTTCCCTCGAGGTTGATGTATTTCTCTGTTCTTCTGACTCCACTGGATGCCACAGTTTCCCTGATGAGGCAGAAATGATTCTTGATTTCTGTCAGATCTTTCTTCTTCAGTAAACTCATCATCTTCGCGCTGCTGCTCTTCCTCTCCTGCAGTCATCATCATCTTCCCTCATCTACTCTGATGTCTGAGTGTTTGGACACGCTCTTCAAGTCTGGAAAGTGTGAGATGATTCTGAGACACAATCATGTATAGCTCTTCTGAGTTCTTCAGATACTCTGACTGATTTCTGTCTTTCAGACCGCATCTTGTATTTCCCTTTCTTCATCTCCAGTGAGAGCTGACTCGCCCTCAGTAAAGAGACAAATGAGTGGCTTTGAGTCCTTGTACAGGTTTTGTATCTTTGTTGCACTTCTGTCATTCTTCTGAAGTCGGCAGAAGAACAACATTGACTGAGCTCATGTGAGTGAGGATCTGCAGCTGTTTCTCATGGTCTCCCTGCATCTCCGTAGATTACAGAACGCTACACACTCGTGAAGTTATCATGATCTGATCCAGAAGGACAGAACCAGGAGATCTCCACCACCCGTCCATCAGGACTCTGGATCTGCTGCTGCCGGGACAGTGTCTGTGAAAGAACGTGTTGTGTTTCTCATTGATCAGACTGTTCATCAGCTGAGACTTGGATGAAGACACAGAGCAACCTGAAGAAGAACACCATTGGAGTTTGTGCTCTGTAGATGGAGCTTGGGTTTGACTGATGATCTGATTGCTGATGTTCTCTGGATCTTCCAGCTCTTGTTGATTTGTTCTGAATGTCCAGGAGAGGAAACTCAATCTGTCGGTGAATGGATCAGGAACAAGCAGAGGAAGAGCTAACTGACACTGGGACAGTTTAGTGACCATCAGCTGCTTCAGGAGAGCATCAGCATGATGAAACACAGCCATCTGGACATCCATCGGGTGAATGAGATCACACTGACTCGTTCTTTTGTTAGACAAAGACATTTCATCAAAAAATATCATCATCAAATGTGTCACTGTTCTGTTTGCTGTTCACTGGTCTGTTTAGTTGTGATGTATCTTGCTCTGTAGTTCATCATCAGTAGTTTCTGTAGGAAAGTCTGAATCATCTCTTCTTCAGCACAAGACTCATGAGACTGTAATGAATGTTTGTTATCTGAAGAACATCTGCTGCTCAGTTTATTGTGGTGTTTGTCTTCAAGATGAAGTCTGTCAAATAGATTCTGGATTTTTTCTGCTGGTTCAATGTCTTTGTTTTCGCCCTGTGAAAAAACAATACAATAAGTTAAAACAACAAGTGGCTCATGGCTCATGGAATACTTGATTCTGATTGGTCAGTCGTGACATCTCCTATATGATATCCCTGGATAAGAACCTGTAAAAGCTAATAACACAGGCTTATCCGGTAACAGCAGTGGACGCTTTAACTATTTTTTTCTCAGTGGAAGCTTTATGCTTGTTTACCAATAAAATATTCAAACTTGATTCAAAATGGTGTACAACTGCAGACTTGGTCTCGATTGATTTAAACAAGCGTCGCCATTTCGCTATAATTGTTTTGTATGCTTGTAATGGATTATAAAAGAACTAACAAACAAAAGGTTTTAAAACATTTTCGCTCTTAATTCTTTTATCACCATAATTATTAACAACTCGCAGCTCTTGGATCTCAGCTGATACATTTCAATTCAGGTAAGGAAGTTGTTGTTTTCCAATGATTTTTTTTTTCTTTACATTTACTTTCCTAAGGAGTTAATTGCATCCAGACTTTGATATGCATTTACCCCATCTCTTGCACATGCAGGCAGTTTCAATCAGAGCTGCTTTGCCATCCCGAAAATTCGACTGGAGAAGAGGAAGAGTGCATTTATTTTGCATGTCGTTAAACGTGTTATTTTCATCTCGAGTACAATCATCTTTGTTTGGGCTTCCCAGGGATGCTTACGGAGATTAATGGTTACAATTTATGTTTAACTCAGTTCCTGAAAATTATAATCCAGGTGTAAAACTATGTGCAGCACATTTTGCTGAGGACAGCTTCCTCAATCTCAATCAGTTTAATGCCGGATTCGCACAAAGATTATTCTTGAAAGATGGAGCAGTTTCCTCTTTGTCTGAGAAGGTTGTTTATGGACCACAACCGGTAAGTGTATTTTATTATTTAAGTTGGTGCGTTTTACTGTTTCTGAACTTATTACACAAAGGGCAACGCTGTTTAGCTTTCTTAACTAGATGTTAGGGCTGTGCAAAAAACGAATCGATTTTCATGCATCCGTCAGTAAGGCGCAGTAAAAATCTCCAGCATCGTGTATTCAGATCAGGATTGCCAGGATTTCAAAACAAATCCTGCCCTCTTGGTTCTCAAAACTAGCCCAATCCCGTACCAGGAGGGCAGCCTGCACTCAGCTGCTGGCAATCACAACACAGGAACTGCTGGCCCAATCAGAACTCGCACACTGATTTCTGAAGGAGGGACTTCATAGAACAAGGAAGTCATCAACCCGCTTTTATGACAGTGAAAACAGCAGCTATACAGATTGTGTGAAAAATACGGTGGTTTTTTTTACAGCCAAACATGAACACATGTTATATTGCACACTGTAAACACCATTAAAGCTTCAAAAAACATGAAAAAGCGTGACCTTTAATGTTCTTGTGACAGGTCTGAGATTTAAAAAATGGCGACCGAAATGTTTCAGGACCACACATCGCAGTGGTATTCCAACGCTCTTGTTATTGTTTACATCTTTGAAATGGTCTTAATTCATGTCTAATTATTTACTTATGTGGCAAGTAGCTTGTACAGTACATCCAGCTGGTTGAGAATAAACTCCACTTCACTTCAGGATCCTGATCACCCTGTCGGTTTATTCTGAGATAACAACTGACTGGATGTCCATTACCCCTTATTTATAATCATTTAGATTTTAAACAGATTTGTCATGAAATCTGAACTTTCTTACATATTAAAATAATTTAATTATGAATATAATATAATAATATCTGAATTTATTAATACAATAATTATATATGAATATAATCATAAATATAATAGTGAGAAAAACTTTGACAAATCTGTGTATAATCAAAAAGTCTCTTTGAGCTCAATCAAAAGATATTGTTCTGTTCATTTCATCGGACTGTCTGCACAAATAAATAAATCATTTAACAAGCTTTTTAGTGACAAAGATGACATTATGCTAAATATAAAAACAATAGTGGCACTGTTTTCTAACTCTTAAAGCTGCAAAATGTATGAAAATATTTATTCAGATTTAGAACTAGAGATGTTGAAGTTGAGCTGTATAAGGGTTAAAAAGAGTGTAAAAGACATTAATATGTTCTCTTGACATTTCTCACCTGCAGTGACCGATCAGTTTCAGAGCAGATCTTCTTCTTCTCCTCTTCATCTCTTTCTCATTTCATCTTCCATCCTATCTTCATCGCGTCTCTCTCTTCTTCTTTCTCAGTTCTTCTTAGTTTCTTCAGATCTTTTGTTCATCTCTTCCATCTTCTTCTTTTTATCCTTATATCTCTTTGAATTTTTGTTTTTATCATTCTTTTGATTTTTATCTCTTGATTTCTTCGACTTTTCTTGACTATTTTATGTTTTCCGATTACTTTGATATTCATTCGTATGTTGCTCTTTACGCTTCTTGTTTATTCTTTGTTCTTTCCTTGTGATGGCTCTTTCGATTCTTATCTCATTTGATCTTCTTACTTATGATCTCTTTTCTTCAGTTCTTTTATTATCTTTTATTTCTTTCTCTCATAGTCTCTATTCTCCTTCTTATCATTCTCATCGAGTCTTGTTCATCTGATCTGAAGATCATTCTTGTTTCTTTGGTCTCGATTTTTTTTCTTTCTATTTATTCTATTTCTTTTCTCTTTCCTTTATCTTCTATCTTCATCTTTCTTCCTGTTTCTTCATTCTTTTTCTTTCCTTCTCTCTTAAATCTCTTCTCTCTCTTATTGATTCTTGTTTCTTCCTCTCATCTTATTCTGTTCTTCTCCTTCTTCTTCTTCTCTTTCTCTTCTTCTATTTCTTATCTTTCTTTCTTCCGTTCTCCATATCTTCTTCTGTTTGTTCTTGTAGTTCTCTCTCCATCTCTCTGAACATCTTACATGAGTAGTAACTCCCTCCGTTTTGTCTTCACCATGTTGTCTATCTTCTGCAGTAGATCAGTCACTTGTGTTGGTCTTCAGTCTCTTTATTATTGAACACATGGAATCTGTTTCTACACACATCAATCAGGTTTCTAGGGCAGATCCAGGTTTTCCCAAACATTGATCAATGGTTTTAGTTCTCCAGAAAGTCTCCCTCTGGTGAAGAGCACCATGGTGAACATTAACATTTCTCTCAAGCGTCTCCTGGATGATCTCCACAGCTGTTGCTTCTTCTTTAGTGAATCGTTGTCCTAAACTGAGCACGATGATGAACACATGTGGTCCAGGCAGGATCATGGAGATGCTGTTGCTGATTTCTCTCTGGATTTCTTCATTACTGAGTTCAGTATCAAACAGTCCTGGAGTGTCGATCACAGTAATGTGTCTGCCCTTGATTTCAGATGTTTCTCTCTGACACTCTTTAGTAACAGACTCTTGAGATGCTTCTGCTGTAAACGCTTTCTCTTCCTAAGATGGTGTTTCCAGTTGCACTCTTCCACTCCAGTTTTTCCCAGCAGCACAATCCTCAGATCATCTTCTCTCTCTGTTGAGCCTGTAACAGAGGAAATGCATCAGTTTTACAGCCTAAAGTTAAAGCTTTAATATAGAATCAAACTCTACTGTAATAAAAAAATAAAATTTCAAAACATGCTCTGTAGTTTAAGACCCAAACTGATGTTCCCTTTCAGGGAACTTGAACCAGGCCCTCTAGGGGACGCTATGGGGAACACCTCGCCTTGACCCTGACTGAAGCATACTTGAAAAACTTTGACAGCCTCGAGACATCACTACCGGCCACTATAAATAAGAGCCAGGAGGACACATCATTTATCTTCTTCATTGACACTCTTGTTTGAAGCGCATCTGAGAAACGACCACGTAAGAGCCGCATCTTTTCTTTTGTTTATCAGTGGCATCCACTAGCGTTAGGCGTTAATCAGTGTGGTACATCCTGTCGGATGACACACACAGTCTTACGTTCTTGTTTAGGCTAAGAGCACGCTGATGATGTCCTTTACGCTTTCCTCAACATGAGGGGCTTTTGGGTGATTCTCGTGGAGTTTAGGCAGCCCCTTTTTTCCAAGAAGGGTCGCCTATGAGTGCGCTAGTCTGAGCTCGGAGTAGACTAAATGAGACTGAATGCTCTGTTTTTTCACCTAGAAGTGCTCCAGTATTATTTCCATAGATCGAGTTGATGACTCTCAAACATACTGTTTTGAGATGCACTGTGAGAGCAGACATCCTGTTGAGGCAGGGGCTGAGGCTTGGGAATGGCGGCTCAGCACCCAGGGTGATGAAGCAGAGTTGGAGAGGTGGTGGCAGCTTGGGTGGATCTGTTTGCAACCTCGAGAGACATCGCACTGTCCCTCTGGCTTCCATCTATGAGCTGCTTTATCAGAGCCACCGAGCACCTCCCTAGAACAGTATTTTTAAAATCCATAAGGTGAGTGTGCACTGGAAGTCTTTGCACACTTTCTGAAATCCACAATGTGGCAAGTTCCACGCCTAGTACCTCGGCTCTTTCTAAAATCCATATGGTGAGGGGCTTCACGGGTTGCTCTGCCCTTTCTTGAGTTGGTAAAACCCCTGTTCATCTTGCTCCACTCCACCTATGCACCGCGGATACCCATCTAAACAGGGTGTTGCTACTAGAAAACTGTTGAGACCGCCTTTCAGTAAGCTTATGCAAAGCTAGCTGTAGCCCTGTGTGACAGGCAAGACTTGGTATAACATGCTAGGTTCTTAGTCAGTATCCCTTTAAAGGAATCTTTGAGATTCCAAGCCTTCAGCTCTCCCCCGGCCGAGGCCCCACAGGTAGTTGGCGTAGACTTAGGCCTTTGGTCGTAAGGGATAATGTCATGGACACCGCCTAAACGTCCCAGGGGCAACTCCCAATGAAATGGTAGAGTTGGTACTAGTGCTCAGCCTTGATTCTGGCCTGCATTCCCCCAGCATGGTGGCTGGGTATACTGTTCCCCATAGAAACCCCTAGAGGCTGAGTTCAAGTTCCCCTTGAAAGGGAACGTCCCCAGGTTCACGAGAACCATAGTTTCCCTCAGAGCAGTGGTGGACCTAAGCACAAATCAAGTACTTGAGTAAAAGTACAGATACATATGGTAAAATATTACCCAGTAAAAGTAAAAGTACCTCTTTTTCAATTTTACTCAAGTGAAAGTACAAAAGTACTCAATTTTTATGTAACTTAAGTAAAAAAAGTAACTGCAAGATAGATGTTTGAATTTTACATAGGCTACTTAATTTAATTTTATATTAGCACATTTTTTTATAATCCTACTGCTCAAAATACCTGGGATTTTTTCCAAAATAACCACTATATGGAGTCAAAATATATTTTTGTTGTTGATATGGACTACGCTTGATGAGAGTAATGCTCACTGTGAAGCTTACACTGTGATGTACATGAGAGAAAACAGAGATGACCATCTGATTTTCACCAGTAAGAACAAAGTATTTTAAAGTTATTGTTTTACAGAACATCAAAGTTACAGTACAGACCAAAGTTTGGAAAACTCATACAAAGAGTTTCTTTATTTTCATGACTATGGAATTGTAGTCACACTGAAGGCATCAAGGGCTATTTGAGCAAGAAGGAGAGTGATAGTGCTGCCCAGATGACCTGGCCTCCACAGTCACGGACCTGAACCCAATCCAGATGGTTTAGGGGTGAGCTGAACCGCAGACAGAAGGCAAAAGGGCCAACAAGTGCTAAGCATCTCTCGGGAACCCTTCAAGACTGTTGAAAGACCATTCTCAGGTGACTAGCTCTTAAGCTCATCAAGAGAAAGCCAAGAGTGTCAAAAGTAATCAAAGCTAAAGGTGCTACTTGAAGAACCTAGAATATGACATATTTTCAGTTGTTTCACACTTTTTTGTTATTAATCTCCATATATAATTCCATGTGTTAATTCATAGTTTTAGCCTCTTGTGTGAATCTCACAATTTTTCATGAGTCATGAAAATAGAAGAAAACACTTGAATGAGAAGGTGTGTCCAAACTTGGTCTGTACTGTACATAATGACATGATAATAAGGCAGTTAGAAGAAATTTTAAGGAAAAAATAATAAAAATTTTTTCATAATGATTTTTTTTCCTTCTCAAATCTTGTCATGGGTTTAAAACACCTGGCCAAACGGGTGCATCTCTTACCACTGATAATTACTGTAGTTACCATGTTCTGAACATCACATCATTTTTTTTTCTAACCAGATGTAATCTGATGTATCTATCTATCTATCTATCTATCTATCTATCTATATATATATATATATATATATATATATAGTGGCTGAATAAAAAAATATTTGGACATTTATAAAAATTACATCAACTTAGCACCAACAAGTTGTTGATTAGGACAGTTAGCATCAGCTAACAATATTTACTTACTTTCAGAATGGATGAACATTCATGTCTGTCTACTCGCTAGTTAATCCAAACAATATACATATGTATAACGCTATTGTCGATAAACAATATAAAACAGACGCCATAGGGACATTTTAATAAAACTGTTAACATTATGGCAGCGGTGAATTTGAACATCGATGAGTTGAGTTGTATTTAATCTGTGTTATTTTATGGTTTTTTTTTTTTATTTTGTGTTTTTTTACCTAAAATTGATTTGTCTGCATCGCCTGCACTCGAAAGCATTTCAGTGGGCTTAAATAGATCACTTTTACAACGGATTTAGTTCCCAAACAACTGACAGTTTTGACCTAAATATGATTTTCAGTTACACAATTAATCCAAAATTTCACATAACTTTTAGCAACATCAGACGACGCTACACAAGAACTCCGGTTCTTACTTCTGGGACTCAGTCTCGCACTAAACGGTTCATTTGAATCAGTGAGTGGTCGCACTCCAGAACAGCTGCAATCGGATCATTCTAATTGTAAAACGAATCGCTTTGGTGATTCAACGATCCGATTTAAAGTTTCTTTGAAAAAGACTCAGTTCGCTCATGATGAATCAGACACCGTTCATGGTGGAGCACGTGATTATATTATGGAGTAACGACATGTTTTAGAAATGAGTAAAGTAAAAGAACAGATTTTATGCTTTGGAATGTAGTGAAGATGTAAAGTTACTCACAATAAACTAAGCAAAGTACAGATACTTGAAAATGTATAAGTAAGACGTAGAATTCCTACTGTCCACCACGCTAGAGGGAACGAACACTCGCCCTCTATCTCCCGCCATGCTCGACGCAAAGCTTCAGGACCGATAAGACAATGACGAATCCTCCTGGCGCATTGTATAGTCGCATGGGTAGAAGCCAGAGGCTGTCGCCGCCAACATGTTGGAGTTTTTTCTGCAGGTTGCTAGACACGGTCACACGCAGGTGTTCATACGTCCCTAGAGGACACAGTGTTCTGTCCTTGATTAGTAACAAGACGTGCTCATTACCTTGTGACAGTAAATGTGTTTCTAGAGACTGAATTCTTCATCTTCTCAAATTTCAGCAGTTTTTCATCTGTGCATCCATCAATGTCTCTGTGGAGAAAAACTCTCCTCTGTTTTCCTCCAACCACCTGCTCCAGTTTCTCCATCAACACAGACACTTGTGTGTTTGGCCCATAAATGATGTCGCCCTCCAAATCTCTCAATGACAGACTGTGTTTCTTCATTGAGTTCTGCTGTCTGATGCTCTGAATTCTGCTTTATGAGGATCATGATGTGCTTGTTGACTCTTGAGCTGAAGGTCCTCTGATCTCCTCTATTTCTGCTCTGTCTCATTATTAAGGTATCATCAGGAATGATGAGGATGAACACATGAACTCCAGGATGACAGAGAGACACACAGCGTGAGTCTGACGATCACTTCCTCTTCTGAGAGCGGATCAGAGCTGGAAGATCTATTACACTAAGCTCCACGCCTGATCTTCTGTCTGTCTGCTGCAGGATCAGATGTGATATTAAGGATTTCAATGTCCCATCCCGCATTCCAACCAGATTAAGCTTTTTACACCTGAAACTGGAGAACAGAAGAAAATAAAAACATTAATGTATCTATATAAACACGATTTCATCATACAATATCATCCATTGTGAAATACAGTGAACCTTCATACCCCATGTGTCGCCATCGCTCATCTTCACAATGTCCTCAAACATCTGCAGGAGATCATCTGGAGAGCTGCTCCTCTGAAGACTGAAGTGTCGTTTGCAGACTTCTGAATGATGTTCTGTGGACGCCCTGGTTTCTGTGGTCTCTTGTGTTGTGAGCACCATGGTGTGTTGATAAACCTGCTCAGAGAAAGAGAGCAGCACCTTCTCCACACGCTTCCCGATCTTCTGCTGAACACCACTCATGTTTGAGGAGCAGAAGGATCACATGAGGTCCTGGATCGGACAGAAACACACACCTCTCACAGTGTGTGGATCTGATTCGATGTTCCCTCTGAGCAGCTGAGACTGTGATGATCATCAGGTGTCTGTCCCTTCAGTCTTCCTCCCACTCTCTCTACAACATCTGGAGGAGTTTCACTGTCAAACGCCTGCCCCAAGATGAAGTTTCCTACCAGACTGTTTTCTGACACGCTGGAACCGAAGAACAATCTCACTGTAAAGAGTCAAACCAGACATTCAGTGTCACAATCAATCCTCATATTATACAATAACACATGTGATATGATAACATGTAATGCCAGATCTTGACCTTAATCCAGCATCACAGATCAAAATAACCAAAATTCAGCAGCAGAAGATGCATTTAATCACTTGTGTTTTGATGGAGATAAACAGTTTATATTTTCCGCATAACTTCATGTATAAAGATTCACTGTGAGGGAGGTTGTTCTTTGCTCCATCTTCTCCTACGGGAGGATTGTGGACTACCACTGGATGAAACAAAAGACCTTCATCACCCAACAGAAAAACATCTTTGAACAAATGATTAAAACTGCAGAACTGGTCTAAGTGACAGTCTGAGATGACTAAAGTCACATCAGAATAAATATAGTATGTTTAAAATTTGTTGAGATGAAAATAATTTGGATAATTTTAATTAAATATGCAAATGTGTTTGTTTGTGTTTAATTCCATGCCAGCTTCTGTGGTTATTTTCATGGCAAGAAAGTTATATTAGGTTTTAAAATATATATTTGCTAAACACTCACTTCAAAAAAAGAGTTAACTGATTAAAAAAAGTTCACTGCTTCTGAATGTAAATAAAGTGCTTCAAGAAATTACATTTTATTGACAGAATTGAATGAAGATGTTCTTTAGAATAATTTAGATTTTACCTGTGGTTTCTGAGGTTGACATGTTGATATTCTGTTCTCTTTCTTTAGTCTTAAGCTGATCATCTTCTTGACCTTGATGCGTCCTGTTCATCATCCTGTAAGAGATGTTAGTGATTTTCAAACAGTATCACAGTCTCTGTTCATTCTCATTCATCACTGTTCCCTGTAGTTTTCTGCCTGCTGTTTTCCCGTTCTTGTTCAACTGCAGTAGCTTGTATCATGAAGCGGTTGCTGTGAATCACTGAACAAACACACTCTGATGACACTCGTGTGACAGAAATAAGACACACTCTGGATTACTTAAACAGATTGAACTCAATTATCCAAATGAAATGAAAGAATGCCATTACATTTAAAATGTATTAAATTATTGTACTTTTTGCATCTACTCTATTTTCCTGTTTAATTCTGTAAAGCAGCTCTCAACACTATCTGTATTGTTAAAGTGCTATATAAATATATAAGGTGACTCGATTTGAAATGTTGAATCACATGATGTGGAACTTTATCTCTACATTCAGAGTTTATTCAGCATGTTTCTGCTCAGCATCAAGTCAAGTGAATATAAACCAAAAACACTTAACAAGAGACAATGTTCCTGCTTCTAAACACTGAACACATTTTGTTTAGTTCTGTGACAGAAGATGAAAGTGAAACTGCTGCTCATGCAGCTATCACATTCATAAATGAACTAAAGTCATAATTCTAATATCGGACCTCACAATTACGCTTGTATAACAGACATTAAGAGAGTATATGATACCTGTATTTTGAGGTTTCATCATGTAGACGCTTTCTTTCCATGTTGCTACAATGGAACCAGGAATAAAGTCTTGTTCACTTTACAAAGGATTCTAACCTGTTCCTGTCTTCCGGTCTGATAACAAGTGCAGGTCAAAGTACTAGCTTGAGGCATAAATTGAATAAATGACAAAACAACAGCTAACCATAAAGATACTCAATGACAAAAAAACAGATGGAGGAAAATCAATCTATTCGAGACACACTAGTCCTTATTTAAATTATGCATTCATGACCTTACTAATGCATTTGCTCTTCTTTTTAGACATTGTATAATATGTTTGCTATAAAAAAGCCAGTTAAATGGCTCAATGAGAAGATAGCAGCTCGTTCTCTTTGTTCTTCATCACTGACGCTGTTCAGTTCTATTCAGAGAAAATCACAGCAGCTTCTCTCATCTATATATGGCTGAAATGTAGTTCTGAATCTGAATCTCAGATAAATGAAGATCATGTACTAGTACTAATAATAATAAAGCATTGATAGAGAAAATATGTTCTTTCAGGATCATAATGATACAGAGACTTATGCTGCCATCAGATGAACAGAAAAATGAGCCACAGGAAGAACTTACAAGAACAAGAGCTTTACAAATAAACATTCATGATCCAAATCACTGTATGAGCTCCTCACAACGCAGCAGACGGAGTTTTCAGGTCTTTGCTGTTCGTGGAATAACTGGATATTTATGCAAACGAGTGCAATTTACCAGATATTTGTTGAATATACTAAGAATATTAATGAGATTTCTTATTGTGAATCAGTTAGTGGCTTGTAGTCTGGCTCAAAACCACAGAATTTCTATGTTGATATGATTTCATAAGTCACTTTAATAACTGGACTGGCGTTTTATCAGCTGGATGTGTGTCTTTAAAAAGCTTTAATCTTCATGCAGAAGCCTTTGTTGCCCAACTTGAGTTTAATATTCTAAAATGACTTCTTGCAGCGTGTATATGTCACAAAATAAATACATTTCAGTTTTTTCCACATATAATAAAGAGGATGAAAAATGTTAAAGCCGCATTTATTTCTAAAGGGCATCAGGTGACAGAAATTGTCGTTCTAAAAAAAAAAAACATACGAAAACATGTACAAGATAGTAAAAATTTAAATATTAAAGTGTCACCTAATTTGTTAAACTTACCCTACAATGCTTGTCATATTTTTTAGGTAAATCCTTGCGGTCTGATGGCAGAAGTGACGTTTTCTCTTTACTTTGCTGAACCTGCTACAGATTTCATTTATTTCTTCATAGCATGAAAGGAAAAAAGGAAAAGTGACGCGGATTCAGCCAAGTATGCTGGACCCGCTACTCTGAATTTGTAATCAGGCCGAACCCATCTGAAGTGCACACACACAGAGCAGTGAACACACACACACACACACACTGTGAACACACACAGAGCAGTGAGCATCATTTATGCTGCGGCGCATCGCTGACTCAACCCATTAACCCAGGGGTTAGAGTCAAACTCTAACCACTAGGCCAAGACTTCTAGCATCAACTATGGTGATCTTTCTTTTTTTAATTTGTTTTAAGCACATACTTTCAAGTGTGTCTTCTTTCTCCTCAAGAACTGGTATTTGCAAAAGGACTGAAAACAGAGAAAACACTTTTACCCCTCATCATAAAATTAATAACTTACTGCATTTCTAAAATCACTGTGTATGTACATCTAATCAAACACATTGACTATTTTGTTTGTTTTGTCCCACAAAGAAAAAATCTTCCCTCTCTCTTCTGCTACTGTACTGTTGTAGCTGATAAAATGCCACCCTGTTGAAGCAATTTGTTGTGCTGAGATTGATCCAGTAGTTATTAATATGAAGACCTGCCAGAAAAGGTCATAGAATGGTGCATGTTGTTTGATACATACCGCTCAATGATTTACAAAGATAAAACCATAATGCTAGACACCTTGAGCAAGAATACCACATTTAGTTTCCCAGCATCCCCATCCAAAAAATATAAATGCAAATGATAGTTGCTTTGTAATAAACAAATATCAACCAGAAGAAATGTTAAAATCTCTAGTTCTTCAGTACAACACACAAATAAATGATCAAAGTTACACATTATAGTAAAGGTACTATACTACTTTAAAACATGAAGTATAGTAACTTACCATGTTGTCTGTGTCTTGCTGGCCATCTCAGTTCCTAAGGTTCTTGTAATCTTAAGGAATTAACTTGATCTTTCATTTTTGGGAATATTTAAACTACCGTAGTCTCAGTTAGGTTCATTAAAGTGTCCCATCACTCTTACCTCTTTGGTATATTTAGTTAAAATTATAAAATTTATTTTCATCTCCTCATAAAACCCAAACACATTTAATCTAATGCTAATTCTAAGCATCTACTATCTTCACTAAGACCATTTTCTTAGTTTAAGAATGTCATGAGTCCGGGATCTGTGTTTCTCCTCTCACCACCAGAGGGAGTAGTTTCATTCCTCCAGGACTCATTTACCCCAAACTCGACACACCTGGTCACGTACTCACACACACAGCTGTTGGCACATTGTCACAGAGACTATACCTTCATCTCACCCACCTCCTGGCTGCCTGAATTACCTGTTTGTGAACTTAGCTGTATTTTGGAGTGCAAGTATGTTTCTTTTGATGTATGTGATGTTGATTAGCCGCCACCGAAGTTTGAACCTGTTTTGTTTTGCCTTGTTGGTTTTGTTTATTAAAAGAAGTTTTTTCCCTTTATTTGGAGCCAGACCCTTGGTTTCTTTCCTCGGCACCCTACTGCGCCAAGGACAAATAATCTGTTAAAACAACAGGACTCATAAAAAATATATTATAAAGAAAGAGTTATAAAGTAGATGGCAGTATGTTACTTCCTTTGAATGAGATAACTGTGTCTCTTGATAATTGATGATAGCCTGCTGTCAATGGTCTGTTCTTCCTGGTGAAAAAGTGATTAATGAAGCTCTACAGGACCTCTGTTGGTGACACAATCATTATGTGAGTACCAAGGGAAGCCTTTGCCTTTAGTGGTTAGGAGAGTTTGAAATAATCAACGCGTGAGTGCTCTGGTAACTAGCTGGCTAAAATCTTGAAAAACATTTGTAATGGTGGTATGTGGAATAATTAACTCTAGACCGCAAGAAACTGACTTTAAAAAAGAGTTGCTGAATTTAAAGAGTTGCTGATGACACTACACAACACATATGCATCACAGTTAATGGTGTTCTCATTAATAAATGTGCCTCACCTGATCATGTCTAGAAACAGAATCATTTAAATGAATAATTAGCATTTGTCACCATGTTCTGAGCTGGTTTATCTGAGGGTTTGAAGGTTGAATTTGGTTTGCGGATTTTAAAGTCAAGAGATTCACTTCACTGTCTCCAGCTTAATTGAATAGCTTGTTCATTTATAAAAACATAAACTTTAGTCATGGGGTCGAGATGAAACACTGTATCAACTCAAGGTCTAATATTTTGGTTAAACTGATGGAGACCACAACTGCATCTTACATACAACTGATTAAGATTAAATTCATTGATACCGGGAGTATGTGAATTAATGATTTATTAATATAACGTAGTAAACTGTGCTCCCAACTCAGTCTAGTCTTTACAGTACATCTCAGAAAAGGTTCAAGAAAGAAACGAATCTGTCCTAGTTTCTTAAATTACCAGTCAAACCTTTCTGGAAATGAAGTCTCGCCAGCTCATCTGCATTTATTTGATCCAAAATAGAAAAACAAGTAATATTAAGAAATATTTTTTACTACTCTTAAAACAACTGTTTTCTATTTTAGCTTCATAAATCATTCTAATATGCTGATTTGCTGCTCAAGAAACAATTATTATTAATATTATTATTTATATTTAAAAACAATAGAATACATTTTCAGGATTATTTGATGAATAGAAAGATTTATCTGAAATTATTATACACTACACCACTCCAGAAGTTTGGAGTCTGTATACTTTATTAATTTATTTCGGAGGGGCGGGAGGGCTGATAGAAATTAATTTTATTTAGTAAGGATTTACTTAAATTGATCAAAAGGATGATAAACATGATTATAGACAAGTTACAAAGATTTCTGTTTCAGATAAAATGCTGTCTTTCTGAACATTCATTCATCACAGACACCAGAAAAAATTATACCAGTTGTTCCCAATGATAAGCCAATACACAATACTAATAATACTAATAATAATGTTTCTTTGAGCAGCCAGTCAGCATAGGAGAAGATCAAGGTGACACTGAAGACTTTAAATCTAAATAGAATTTAAGATAGATTCATAAAGCCGTTATTTTAAATAGTAAAAATATTTTCACAATATTATTTTGGTGAGAAGAATTTCTTTTAAAACAACAACAACAAACATAAAAATCTTAATTGTTCAAAAATATGTTGTCTGTTGGTAGGCTATATATAAACATTTTACCACAACAAAAAAGTCCTAAATAAATTGCCAAATAAATTAATGGTTCATTATAGGAACTTTAAGTTCAACTTTTGAACCTTTAGTAGTAAGGAAGTTCATATTTGCACTTTAAAGTTGTTGTTTTTTATATTGTAAAGGTTCAATCTTTTCTAAGGGTGTAGGGAAGAAAGAGTTGATTCTGTTTAGTCAGTACAGATGACATCAAGATCTGAGAATGTTCTACTTGATAAACTATGCTTTCCCTGCTGGTCCTGGTATGAGTATGCCTTATATTAATAAATAACTCAATAAAAACACAAATTAATGCTTATATTTACCTATATTCTCATTTGAGCAGTCAAAACAATCCAAAGAAAACATCTTATAGAGAAAGAGAAGCCACTTACAAAATGAGATTGATGAAACATAAAAAACACAACTATAAAGATTACTATAACAAGAAAATATAACTATAAAGGTTTACAATAGTGACCCTGTTTGAAAGTGTTTACGCATTTGTCCATTCTATTTATTTATTTATGCTGTTTGCGCAATGCTCAGTTTTAGGCACAGAACTAACAATAAATGTAAGATTAGCACTGTATAGTCTTCACTGTAAAATAAAATATTAAATGTCTCAAAATTAATCTGTGACACCTCCAACATTATCACAGTTTATTTGCTATAGTTTAGAAAAATGGTAATAACAAAGTATAACAGGGAACTCAGAGTTAAAACTGTGCTGTGAACAAATTCATCTTGATAATGTCAGATAACTTTGATAGAAAGATAAGTAATGGATTACAATCAACCAACACTGGGTATAGTGAAAAGATACAGTTACAATAACTATCAATACTTTGTTGATTATTTAATGAAAGCAATGCTCCATTTGTCAGTGGTGCAGAAATGTTGCATTAAGTGTTCAAGAAAAAAAAAAATGCTCAGGTCAAGAAAGAGTCTTTAATAATTTTGGTCCCAAATTGTTATCAGTTTTACTGGTAGTTCACTGAAGAAGAATTTTGCATAATATGTGACAGTTTACTTTATTTTGGAGACCACTGATATCCATGTGAATGTGAAAGACGTGATCAACAACAGTAAATCGCTGTCTCTTGTACGAACAATAACACACACACACGGAGCTGTTTGAGGTTCGTGTCTTGCTAAAGGACACTTCAGTTGCGAGGTAATGAGTGGAAGAGAGCTACTATCATATACCCCCCCTACTGTCAAAGTAGTGAACAAAGTAGTGTCTACTATTTCCCCACAAAAAACGCAAATAATGATACTCAACTTCAACTTCAAAGAATACAACAAGCCCTCAGAGCTGAACATTCCTCTGAATAAAGGGAAACTTCTACATTTCCCACAAAAGATGCCGGTAATACTCCCACAGCATTGTTGAAAAGTAAAGCTGAGCTATTGCTTGTCTTGCTAGGCTACTTTTATTAACCCTTCTAATCTGTTCATTAGTAGACGTAACACTTACCCCAGATTGAACCGGAAGTTTTGCATACATGTGCAGAGATGTAGAAACAGCTGCATGGATGGCTGAGACGCAGCCGCCATTCAACCCCTCATTCGATGATTAATCTTTGATTCTATGATGATTCATAGGAGTTTAATGCAGCTAGTACAGATACTGAGCACAGAAGCGGAAGTCTGGAACCAATGTCCATCAGCATTCTGTCTCCAGATAACATCACACTTACTCCACAACATCAGCAGATTCCCCAGAGACACAGAGATCCATCAACAGATCACTGAACATCTGACAACTACAGAAAAACAACACAAACTTTCTCCAGCTCTGCAGGAAATCAGAGCAGCTTTACTGACATCTCCAGCTGAAACTGAGCAACTGACTCAAAACCCTCAAGGCTTCATTATAGTCCACAATATTAGACACTTATGAATTATATACTATATGCCTAATGAAGAGACAAGCATAACAGTCAAACGGTACAGGTGTCACAGCAAAGTCACAGGGAAATAAATAACCAAATAAAATCCAAAACATGTCAGCCAGAGATTGACTATTCATCAATAACAGAAAAACAGTGTCTTATATACACAAAGGAAAGAAGGATCACCTTATTTAAATTCATTTCTGCAACAATACTGATCTGATATCAGCTATTGAAAAAATATCTACTGCAAATCTCACCTCAATATTAGGTCAAGATTTAAAACAGAGGATTAATAAATAACTCCTGACATATTTACAGTGCACAACCAGAAAATGGGAGCTAATTGAACTGGTACAACTAAATGTGTAAAGTTGAAATTTATAATATTTTAACTATATACATATATATATATATATATATATATATATAAACTGATAACTCAAATATGTATATGTGGAATATCAGTGTTTAGTTGCCTATTTAAACTTCTCTTTAATATCCCAAAAAATGTTTGCCAAGAACAAAAAACAAAACACAAAAGTAAAATGAACATGAATTACCAGCATTAATGCCTGAAAACAAAAAGTTCCCTTGTCATCACACTATAAGTTGTCACAAGATCTACTACATTAGAATTACACAACAATTACAGTAAAACAGACTGAGTTTTTTTTTATAGAATTTGATGAACATAATTTTTTTTTTTATAAATATTTTTTATTTTCTTTATGCTAAATATAATTCCTTTTTTTTTTATTTGACCTATCTCCCAGAAGGTACAATGGGATACACAAGCAAACATACACAAGTGTGATCCAAACACACACACACACACAAATAATAATAATAATTCGATTTCTTTCCCCAGGGATGTAATTCTCTGTTTGACGTGGTATTTTAACAGAAGAATGTAAATGTGATACAATCAACATCATTTCAAACATCCTCATCTTCATAATGCAGTCACATGTCAATAAATATCCTTCTTTACTGGAATGGAAACACAATAACTTTAGTCTTTGAATACATACTACTTTTCTAAAGCTCTTACTGTCGCAGATAAAGAGAAATAACTGATATTTAATTTTGTGGATATAGGTAAACAGAATATAATGTGAACAGATGCTGAGGATAGCTCCAGCAGCCCGTCTTAACGCATTACGTTTGTTGTTGTTAAGTTCATTTCTACCGCATTTGGTGGAAGGTCGGAGAAACATTTACCAGAATTCAACAAACACTACAATAGTTCTGTTCATTCATACTAAATTCTTTCTGATTATAACACATATCTGAGATCTTTGAATCTGCTCTGATAGAGTCTTTAAAAGACTACATGACACAGAAATAATGCACATTGTTCTTGATGTTTCTGTGTTCATTTCAGAAAACATTTCATTAATATCATAATTTTTTTTTATTTATTTTGGTTTATGATAGAGATTAAGCTGTTGAAGTTGTGATATACAGCTAACACTCTTGAAGGCTTTGTTACTAATGCATGTCTGCAGAATAGTTGCTTTGATCATATGTGGGAGTAACTGGTCTTGAACTCGGTGTGTATTTGATGAGACCTGACTTTGATCTGTGGTAGATGAGTCTAATCTGAGAGAGACACTAGAGTCTCTGCCCTCATCTGCTCAATTACATGTATTTCTTATCCAAACTCACAATGCCTTGTTTTGAGTATTCTCCATTCTGCCTGGTATCCTCACCTCACCCCTGCTAAAATGTTTTATTGAAGTATTTCCTCCAGATGTTTCTGGGCCTGCACACAAACCACTTCCAGTAGGGGCAGTCTAGAGAGATCAGATTGATGCACTTCAAAGACAAACTCCTCCTGCTCTTCCTGCAATTCTCCAGGGAAGGATTTACCATATGCGTCAGCTTATTTCCCTGCTGTTCTGGCTGCGCAGGGTTGGTAAGAGACAGTTGTCGGTGTCTTTGTAATGCCACCCACTGAATCCAATTAAATACCATGCAAAGCAACACTGTGATCTCCATCATGGTTTTCCGCGGTGTTTTGTGCAGATAGCTCCACAGAATGGACACTGAACCCAACAGCACTGACAGAGGTGACTCCAACCTGTAAAGCTCATCTGGTCTGTCTTTATAGTCCAGCTTTCCTGGAAATGTCTCTGTGTTGAATCTCCTGCTGGATGTCTTCGACATTATATCAGTAAGTTCCCCGCCTGATCACATCTTTCTAGCAGTGAAATCAACATCATCATGTGTGACCCAATGAGGTGTTTCTCAGGAGAAGATCAGTCATCTGAGATCTGCTGCGTGAAACTCTTCATCCACAAACCAGGATCTCCTCTTCTCTGAACATGTTCAGTAGATTCATCTCTGTTCTCGGAACACGTTTCAGTAGATTGGACGAAGCCGTTCTCAGTGCGATCTTCTGCTCCAGGAGTTTAATGTTCCTCTTTCATCATGGGTAAAACACTGAGACTGAACCGATCAGTGATGTACCGACTGACTTCATCTCTGATGAAACTTGAAGTGATCTCTGGGATTGTGAATGTAGTTCATGTATTTGTTGAAGTCCTTTTCTTCTGCCAGTGTCTTCTTGTAGGATGTGTTTCTCCAGATTTGATCTGTTTCCATTCAGTGATGGGACAGTTTATTCTTATTTCACAAGCCAGATCTCTGGTATTCTTTCTTTGTAGACGCTTCTCTGCTCAATCGCTCTTTCAGTTTTATTTGGTGAGATCTCACCAAAATAGCCGATGCAGATCCATGACAAGTATTTCTGTTAACTATAGTATTCCCTCTCTCTTCTTCTCTAAAGCATATATGACAGATCATTTGCTTCTTCTGAACAGTCTGCATGGTCAGTGATCATCTTTTGCTCTCTCTTACAGTGGACAGAACTAAACTCCCTTGAAGAACTCATTCTGAAAACACATATCACTTGTTCTTTCCCTCAAGGTTGTGTTACTCTTTGTCTGGATGTTATCTGTGAGTAGTTGAATGTGGGGCTGGTGTTGTAGCCCATCTTGAGATGTTAAATGACTGAATCATCTCGGTCTGTCTGCAGAGCAACATCTGAGACTAATGATCTGATCTGAGATTCAACCTGGAGAGAGAGTTTGAGTATATTCAACTGTTCTGTCCCTACAGCCTCTCTCTAATCCCACCTCTTGTAATAACATATTCAGAATAATGAATCACAGAAAATATCCCTGCTCTCCAGTGATCTAAGGTGAACACTGGTACATGTCACTGAGGAGTGAGCTCTTACATCCCTCATTATAATGTTCTGATTGAGTGAGGTCTCTGATGATGTTCTTTCACACACTGATCCCAGAACACATCAAACTCCTTTCTTCACTGTTTCTTCATCAACTCTTTCTCGCTCTTGAGTTTTATGGCAAGTTCTCTTGCTCTTTTACAAAAAAAAGATTGTTCATGATGTGTTTTCTGAGCATTTAGAATCTCATAATTTTCCTTCGCTTCTAATAGTGTTTTCATAAAGTTCTTTTGGTTTTGATCTGAATCGATCCCATGGAACAAGTAAAGCTGGATCTGTGGAGTCTCAGTGATTCTGAAATGTTATCTCTATTACTTTCCAGACCCCTTCACTGAAACACACAACACGAATGTACAACGCTATGATGCCACAATCAATGCAATGTCACAGCAAATAAGAAAAATTCATCAACGAGAGACATATTCGAGATTTCATTTGTCGTTGTTTTGAAGGGAATAAACTGTCCATAATTTCCACATTATCACCTCTAATTTCATGTATACTTGTATATAGACTACCTTCAGGAGGTTTATCCATGCTTTTCCCTCCTCCTTTCTGGCAGTAAAATCACTATGTAGCTTTTATTTCCATCTTTAAGCATTATATTTGGCTCTTTCACCAGTAACAGGCAACACCTTTGAACAACAAGAAGAGAGTAGAAAACAGGAATTAGTGCTTTGAAAACAGATAATATTTCTAATAGCAACTTTCACTGAATATGTAATTAATTATTTAATGTTCACATTCATTCACAATTGAGCTGATGGAAGCATGTTCACAGTAAGGTGCTGCTAAGCTTAGAACCGGGATCTTCCGACATAAAAAACCATTTTTCCAAACAAGGATTCAGCATCTCAATCACCCTGCACCAATGACTAATCAGCAATCAGTTGTAACCGGATGCTCCAGCATTTCTTTGGCCAGGGATTAACAAATGGTGGATATCGGCGGTTGATATCGATCAAGGCCTGTAGGCCAACATGTGAATATAGGGGCCCGCTAATCGCCACACCTTTTGCACAGTGGTGAAGTTATAATCTGCTGATTGGTCAGTTTGACTGTCTCACATTTGGTTTTAAACACATATCAATATGTATAAAGAAGACAGAATCTGCTACTCTGACTCTTTCTCTTCTTGTTGTCTCTCTCTTTTCTTCTTCCTGAGCTCTCTTGCTGGCTCGCCCTTTTTTTTTTTCTCCCTCTCTCTCTTTCTCTCTCTCAGGTAATATTTTACATGCATGTTAAGTACAATTAACAATATATTTTACCATCCTTAATCTACAAAACCCGACCCAAAAAAGGTTGGAGCACTGTACAAATTGTGAGTAAAAAGGAATAGAATAATTGACAAATCTCATAAACTTATATTTTATTCACAATAGATAAATATATCAAATGTTGAAAGTGAGACATTTTGAAATGTCATGCTAATTAAGTGTAACCATAACAAAATACTCGTCATTAAAACCATTTAACACCTTTAAATCGGTCAAGGATCATGGCGCTACAGATTATTTTTTGTTTCACTACTATTAAACATCACACTCTGGACAACCAGTAATCAGTAGAAAGATTAAAGACACTAGTTTCATATTTGACCAATTTAATAAACTATTGTTGTTAAAATACTGTTGCAACAGTAATTTAGTAATTTAAAGCCGAGTAAAATAATAAACACTGGTGTATAGATACTAGGGTTTAAAAGACTTTGTGAAGCTAGTATCAACTCAAGCTTTACTGAAGTAAAGTAATTGGTTTAAAAACTGATTCAACGTATAAAGTAAAAAGTAATGTAAGGAAAAAATGCCATTAAGAACAAAAAGTTTGGCCGAGCCACAGGCTATTGTGCACCACCCCACCTCCTAAAAAAAAAAACATTTTTCTAAATTATAGGGCCATAATGAATATAATGTTACATTAAAATATTCATGTTGAAAAATTTGGGATGCACTAGGCTACCTGTTTCCAGCCGCATATATGCCCATTGAAAATGAACGGCGACTTAGTAAGAATGCAAATACATTAAAGAGCTAGAGATAAGATGATCTAGTTGCCAATAAGTATTGTTATGGTGGAAAAAGTCAAACCCAGGAGGTATGTCATCAATAACCTTAATGGGGTGAGTTGGTTTTCACTCAATATCCTGTTAATCTGAGTGCCCAGAGTAGTACTGCATCCCTCCATAACCCAAAAGTCTTTATTTTCATTATATTTATAAGAGAAAGATAAAGGTTCAAAAATCGATTTTTCCGAAAAACACGAATCGGGCTGGAGGTATGGACGTGGGCTGAGCTAAAGAATCACCAGATGCTGACAGCGCTTGAAGCTGTGACAGCTGTGAAGGCTGAAACTGAACGAGAGCAGCAGTAGCAAGGACTCAGCTGGCTCAACCCGGTCTCCTCATGGGAGGGGACGCACTAACAAGGAGGCAGAGATATTTGAAGCAGTTTTTTATCGCCTGCGTTCCAACACACACCAGTGGACTCTTTTTTCCTTGGATTGCATCATCCTTAAGAAATAAACGTATGTGCAAATCCGCCAAACTGGGCCTTGTTTGTAAACAAGCATCTTCAAAATGCAGGGAACAAACACAAACACTTGCACAACTCCGTTGATGCTCTGTAAAAATAAACCTTAATTCACTGGTCCCTTAATGCTGTTTCTCTTTGGTAATTCAGTGTGTTTGTCTCGTTCTGGCAACCAAAACACACTCCTCCTTTGGTGATTTGCATGACGCTCGCCTGATCATGAAGTTCACAGCTCTCAGTGCTCTACATACGGAGCTGCCAGCTTCTTTCCGGCAGAAGTGCCTCAGGACCCATATAAGAAAATTCCGCCTCCATCTAATGTCACACAGAGCCATACCTCAAAAAACTTTCCCAAATCCCAGACAAACCGGAAGAGGTTTGATAACTCCTTCAAACGCATAAACTTAATTTTTGAAACTTTGTCCATGTTTAGCATGGGAATCCAACTCTTTAACAGTGTAAAAAAAACTCAGGATGCATGAAATAGCATTTCACCCCCCCCTTTAAACACACCTGTGTTACTCTGACTGTTTCTGTGCTCCAGGGACACAGATCAACATTCAGAGGTGGTCACGGAACCAGTGTAATGTTATTAATGTGAATATTTCAGTGAGATGATCGGAGTGATGGATCCAGGGTCAGCTTCTCTGAAGCTGGTGTCCTGGCCACATGGGCTTCCAGGATGGACGCTTGTGTTAAGGAATGATTGTGTTAAACACAGTATCTGTGAGCCCAGGCCTTCACCAAAACACCATTCCTCAGGTTCCTAAATAAATCTCACAGTGTGTGTGGTTCAGGCCTTTGATGTATATAACACAACATGTTATCAAGAAACAAAAAAAAAGTAAAAAAAAAAAAAAAAAAAAAGAAAAAAAGAGGTAAATACAAAATTACAACAAACAAAACAACTACAGGGGAGGAAAGTACAGCTTTTTTTGTTCACAGAGTCTCTGATACCGGTCAATATAAACACATATTTCAGTTAACAAAACCATAAATTATTTTATTGCTAAATTTATATTTATGAATGTGAAATTTGTGAACAGAATCAGTAAATTAATTAAATAAAGCACTGTTCTTTTTCATCAGGATAATAAGTTATTAAACCAAAAGTATATTTTCCCATAAGAGTGAAAAATGTTTTAAACACTGAATATTCCTCCTAATAAACTTGACCCTATGCATTGTCATGGTGTAAAAGTCAAACTTTAGAGGCATGTCATCACAATTAATGGAATGTAAATGTACATCCAAGCTATTGCAGGAATCTGTGAGGGCAATAGACAAGTATATAGGGTGTACCCAGAGCAGGCTTAGTAAATACCAATTCTTGTATATTTTCTATTTACAATAAACATTATAGTGCTGTCAAAATAAATAATTAATCCAAGTGGGATTAATCAAACTAAAATGAAAAATAACTCATAATCTCCGATACCTTCTTGATTGATAGCTTCTTGTATTCAGTACATACGCCTGCTATGTCCAGTGTTCGGGGTAACGAAGCCACAAAGTTGGTATATCTAATTATCACAACATTGTCAATCGTACACCCAAACGATAATTTACGGAACATCTTGCTGCCCAACCACCTCCATGCAGCTAATTCAGGAGGACTAAGAGAGCACCTATTGCATAAAATGAGCAAGTAGTTGAGAAATAACTTTTAAGAAATATACTTTTGATAAGCCAAACCCTATAAGGGGTCTTGCTGGAGTGTGTGATGTGATTTGTGTCATGTGCAGGTTCGATGGACGCTGCATAAAACCAATAGGGTGTCAGGAATGGCCATGTTTATACTTCATCCAACCATAATCGTCTACTCCATCCGATGGCGATTTATCTGGATAGGTTTTTTTTTTTTTTAAATGATGACAAGCCGGTGTTACAACAAATTCTGTGACCACGATTCTCCAGACCTCTAGTAGGCTTGCTGTCACTGTTTTGGCTTGAACTGAATTGGATAATGCGAACAGCTTACAGGTTCATGGCTACTCGTAGTATATTGAATGGTTTATCTATACACTTGGTCGTGCTGCAGCAAATGAACTGTTCAAAAAAAAAAGATTTCTTTACATCAACAATATCACACACACACACACACACACACACAATAATAATACACACATTGACACATATATATATATATATATATATATATATATATATATATATATATATATATATATATATACACACACATTATATATTTTAATCTTAGATTAATCTCACTGTAATCTTGGAATTAATCTAGATTAAAATGGCTCATTTGAATTCTGCCGAAGGTATCTAGAATATGTGTAAAGTACCCAAATAAAATGATTACCAAAGGTAAGTCTTTAGAACGGTTTCGCCAGGTGGTGCATTGAGAAAGACCAGGCTCATCTCCTGTTTCCAAAATGCATCACAAAGTGCTTGAGAAAAGCTAAACCACCTTACATTGCACAAGGGTGCAAACAACCCGCACGCCTCTGCTCTTCCACACATACCCTGCCTGGGTAGAAGGAGGCCAGATTTTTTTTATGCACCCATGTTAACGGATTCCAGCATCACGCTGTTGCGTCCGCCAGCGCTCCAGGTGATCGACGCTACGTAACAGTAACGGACTGCAAACGGCCCCGTGTGAAAGCACAATGAGCAATGAACGCATACAGACTGCAAACACATTGCTGCAGACGGAGAACCCAAATGGGGCGCGGCTTCCTCCCATTGAGAGAGACAGGCGATATGACACGCATGCACAATAGTGCTGGGCGGCATCGTTCATACCAAAACCGCGTATATTTTCATTTATGATATTTATTTTAATATACCGCCATACCTGTGTATTTACTCATTACTCAGCCGCTCGAACGAACGTTATGCTGCCAAGTAGCCGCATAACACTGTTTCAGACGGACCCTTTACTATGTTGTAATCTCTAAGCAGTGACTGCAGGGCGCAGGAGGGTAAACTCAGCAGTGCTCTGGTGTTACGCCGCTATAATGCCTTTTACACATAGTCCGCCTGCAGACGTGTATTAACGATTCCAGCTGCACCCAGGTTGTGGTCCATCAGTGCGCTCAAGGAGCGGGTCCTGTCATTGCAGTATAGCAATTGTTAACATACTGAGTCTATTTTACAGTTGCAGCTGAATTAAAGTTATAGCGCATTGTTTGCAGGAAAAAACGAAATATTTCACAATACATGTATATACTAATTAAAGCCTACTGTGTTTCACACGCAACACACAGGTTTTGAATAGGTTTAAAAATGAAGAAAAATAGCACTTTAGATAAACCAAGAAAACCATATATGTCTACCTTATGAGGCAGAAAAACAAAAAGTTCATTAAGACCCGTGGATTGCTTTTGTGATAAAGATTTAAATGCAAAAGGCATGAGACTGTTCTCTAACTGTGGTGTTTTTTTAATTTAAAATATTTTAACAAGAAAAGTCATAGGCTAATTATTGTGTTTAAATGTTTTGCCGCTTGCTCGAGCAGCTTATTATAAGCAAAACCTAGAAGTAAATGCACCATCAATGCATTGTTTATATTTATTGAGTTTAAACTAATGTCTGCACCAGTGAAAGATTGTTACTGTTCTGTGATAAAAGACTCACAATGCTGAAAAATAAATACACACTAAAACAATGAACAAATGTTGTGGACGGAACAGATGCGGATCAGTAGCTGGATCAAGTAACGCCCCGTCTGAAAGCACAATGAGTATGAACGTTATTACCACCGTGCAAACTGCAGTGAGTCGGACTGCATGCACTGCAGACGGAGGTATGTGCGGAAACAGGCTACAGCCAAAAAAAGAGAGCCTGGTCTGTTGTTTGAGGTTTTTGTTTTCCAAAAAATAATACCGCCGACTAAACATCCATTTTATGCAAGTGCTGTCGGGCTAAAAATCAGAGCCAAAGGCACGAACAATCCAGCACCTAGTCAGTAGCACGCCTTGGAATATCAATCAGCAGAAAATGCATTAGCCAATCTGATTAAGTGCATGAAAAAACCCAAAACCGGCATATAATTTGGAAAAACTGATATAAATTTTGGTCAAACCGCCTAAAGCACTAACGCGACAACATTTCCCAATCCACTTCAGTGCATTGGGTGCAAGCTCTTGCCCCACAACTGATTCTGAAGTTTTATTGGTTGTGTCATTAAAGTGTTTCCTAAACTATAACAAAAAAATCTAACCTCTAAACCTTACCCCACACCTTACCCAACCAGTGAAATTGACTGAATATGGGATTGAAGAATAGTGTGGTAAAGAAAAGTTGCATTTCAGGAGATGTGCTGATAAGAGATTATGCGAGTATGAGACTCAAAGGACAATGGACTTAACCTGTTCCTGTCTTCCGGTCTGATAACAAGTGCAGGTCAAAGTACTAGCTTGAGGCATAAATTGAATAAATGACAAAAAAAACAACAGCTAACCATGAAAGATACTCAATGACAAAAAACAGATGGAGGAAAATCAATCTATTCGCCGAGACACACTAGTCTCCTTATTTAAATTATGCATTCATGACCTTACTAATGCATTTGCTCTCTCTCTTTTTTTAGACATTGTATAATATATTTGCTATAAAAGCCAAAGTTAAATGGGTTCTTCAATGAGAAGATAGTAGCCTGCTCTCTTTGTTCTTCATCACTGACTGCTGTTCAGTTCTATTCAGAGAAAATCACAGTAGCTTCTCTCATCTATATACGGCTGAAATGTAGTTCGAATCTGAATCTCAGATAAATGAAGATCATGTACTAGTACTAATAATAATAATAGCATTGATAGAGAAAATATGTTCTTCAGACTGCAATGTGATACAGAGACTTATGCTGCCATCAGATGAACAGAAAATGAGCCACAGGAAGAACTTACAAGAACAAGAGCTTTACAAATAAACATTCATGATCCAAATCACTGTATGAGCTCCTCACAACGCAGCAGACGGAGTTTTCAGGTCTTTGCTGTTCGTGGAATAACTGGATATTTATGCAAACGAGTGCAATTTACCAGATATTTGTTGAATATACTAAGAATATTAATGAGATTTCTTATTGTGAATCAGTTAGTGGCTTGTAGTCTGGCTCAAAACCACAGAATTTCTATGTTGATATGATTTCATAAGTCACTTTAATAACTGGACTGGCGTTTTATCAGCTGGATGTGTGTCTTTAAAAAGCTTTAATCTTCATGCAGAAGCCTTTGTTGCCCAACTTGAGTTTAATATTCTAAAATGACTTCTTGCAGCGTGTATATGTCACAAAATAAATACATTTCAGTTTTTTCCACATATAATAAAGAGGATGAAAAATGTTAAAGCCGCATTTATTTCTAAAGGGCATCAGGTGACAGAAATTGTCGTTCTAAAAAAAAAAAACATACGAAAACATGTACAAGATAGTAAAAATTTAAATATTAAAGTGTCACCTAATTTGTTAAACTTACCCTACAATGCTTGTCATATTTTTTAGGTAAATCCTTGCGGTCTGATGGCAGAAGTGACGTTTTCTCTTTACTTTGCTGAACCTGCTACAGATTTCATTTATTTCTTCATAGCATGAAAGGAAAAAAGGAAAAGTGACGCGGATTCAGCCAAGTATGCTGGACCCGCTACTCTGAATTTGTAATCAGGCCGAACCCATCTGAAGTGCACACACACAGAGCAGTGAACACACACACACACACACACTGTGAACACACACAGAGCAGTGAGCATCATTTATGCTGCGGCGCATCGCTGACTCAACCCATTAACCCAGGGGTTAGAGTCAAACTCTAACCACTAGGCCAAGACTTCTAGCATCAACTATGGTGATCTTTCTTTTTTTAATTTGTTTTAAGCACATACTTTCAAGTGTGTCTTCTTTCTCCTCAAGAACTGGTATTTGCAAAAGGACTGAAAACAGAGAAAACACTTTTACCCCTCATCATAAAATTAATAACTTACTGCATTTCTAAAATCACTGTGTATGTACATCTAATCAAACACATTGACTATTTTGTTTGTTTTGTCCCACAAAGAAAAAATCTTCCCTCTCTCTTCTGCTACTGTACTGTTGTAGCTGATAAAATGCCACCCTGTTGAAGCAATTTGTTGTGCTGAGATTGATCCAGTAGTTATTAATATGAAGACCTGCCAGAAAAGGTCATAGAATGGTGCATGTTGTTTGATACATACCGCTCAATGATTTACAAAGATAAAACCATAATGCTAGACACCTTGAGCAAGAATACCACATTTAGTTTCCCAGCATCCCCATCCAAAAAATATAAATGCAAATGATAGTTGCTTTGTAATAAACAAATATCAACCAGAAGAAATGTTAAAATCTCTAGTTCTTCAGTACAACACACAAATAAATGATCAAAGTTACACATTATAGTAAAGGTACTATACTACTTTAAAACATGAAGTATAGTAACTTACCATGTTGTCTGTGTCTTGCTGGCCATCTCAGTTCCTAAGGTTCTTGTAATCTTAAGGAATTAACTTGATCTTTCATTTTTGGGAATATTTAAACTACCGTAGTCTCAGTTAGGTTCATTAAAGTGTCCCATCACTCTTACCTCTTTGGTATATTTAGTTAAAATTATAAAATTTATTTTCATCTCCTCATAAAACCCAAACACATTTAATCTAATGCTAATTCTAAGCATCTACTATCTTCACTAAGACCATTTTCTTAGTTTAAGAATGTCATGAGTCCGGGATCTGTGTTTCTCCTCTCACCACCAGAGGGAGTAGTTTCATTCCTCCAGGACTCATTTACCCCAAACTCGACACACCTGGTCACGTACTCACACACACAGCTGTTGGCACATTGTCACAGAGACTATACCTTCATCTCACCCACCTCCTGGCTGCCTGAATTACCTGTTTGTGAACTTAGCTGTATTTTGGAGTGCAAGTATGTTTCTTTTGATGTATGTGATGTTGATTAGCCGCCACCGAAGTTTGAACCTGTTTTGTTTTGCCTTGTTGGTTTTGTTTATTAAAAGAAGTTTTTTCCCTTTATTTGGAGCCAGACCCTTGGTTTCTTTCCTCGGCACCCTACTGCGCCAAGGACAAATAATCTGTTAAAACAACAGGACTCATAAAAAATATATTATAAAGAAAGAGTTATAAAGTAGATGGCAGTATGTTACTTCCTTTGAATGAGATAACTGTGTCTCTTGATAATTGATGATAGCCTGCTGTCAATGGTCTGTTCTTCCTGGTGAAAAAGTGATTAATGAAGCTCTACAGGACCTCTGTTGGTGACACAATCATTATGTGAGTACCAAGGGAAGCCTTTGCCTTTAGTGGTTAGGAGAGTTTGAAATAATCAACGCGTGAGTGCTCTGGTAACTAGCTGGCTAAAATCTTGAAAAACATTTGTAATGGTGGTATGTGGAATAATTAATGCAGGAGGCATGAAAATAATAAAGGAAGAGCAATTATCATCCATAGATCACAAAGGTGGTGGTGTGTGCAACCTTTATAGTGCTGACTGATGAGGTGATAGGACAGGTGAGGATAGAGGAGTCCGGAAAGGATTTGGGAAATGCAGTCCAGGGGTGAAGTGGCAAGAGACCGCTAGAAGGGAGAGTACTGGACATAATGAAAGTGGTCATGACATTTTCCAAGTATGGTAACCCTTGGAATTAAATTGATTTAACCCTCCGTAAACACAGCGTGAGAAGCGAAACCAGTGAACACCCCCGGCAGTGGGCAGCAAGATCCAGCCCGGGAAAGAAATGGGGTTCAGTGCCTTTTCAAAGGGCATTAAAATGGTTTGAGGGGTGGAAGAAAAGGGTTCATTTACCCCTCCACCTACGCCCTGCCGCACCCAGACTTGAACCGGAGTCTGGTAATAGTCCAAGTTCTAACAATTGGGCCTAGCTGCCCCAAACCACTGGGCAGCAGGACCCCTATAAAAACATTAGTAGTCTGTTTTTGTGCACGTTTAAATTGTTTCATACAAAGAAAAAAAATAGTATTGCAACAGTGTTTGAATAACGCCCTTTAAAAGCGGCGTAGGTACCTGCTATTTTTCGTAACAGGGGTAATCAACCTAATTTTTTTTCCGGTTATAACGCTTAAAATTACGGGCAAATGCGGAGCATTTTGCATTTATTTAATAAACTATTAACCGAAGCCCCTGGTCCCAAAGCAGTGAGGAGGTTGTTAATAAGAGTAAAAATGATTAGCTTAGGCAAGTCATGTGTTTTGGTAGCCATTCAGACCAGTTTTCCATGGGCCAAAACACACACATACACCGCCACGCAAGATTGCAGCAGCGCGGGGATGGGGTCAGGAGAACCAGAAAAGTTGGCATTTTCAAGGTGGAGATATAGCAATTCAAATTCATTGTTAAAGGAAGAACGCATGTAATGTGTACATGTAAATTATATGGAATGGCACCGCCTACAAACTATAAAAAAAACACTTTTTTAAAAGATAATATTGGAAGTCGGGATAAAACCTTGCTGTCTGTTTATGTGCAAAAATATTGAAAGTCATATTAACCACCTGTCTGTTCTACTCATTTTAACTGACTTTGAAAACTGCTAAAAAAAATAATAATAATCTTTGACATATGTATGTATTTTTTTTAGATTTTTTTTTTACAGTAACCAAAAATAGTTACTTTCCTGGAACCAGTTACTTTTTTAGAGTAATTCAGACAACCAGTTACTTTTTGGAACAAGTAGTGAGTAACTATAATATATTTTTAAAGTAATTTAACAGTGTATTCTCATTACATTTTAATTTTTTTATGTTGTTGAATAAGAAGCGTTTAAACAAACTTTCAAAACAGTCACTTTAATTTTTATTTATTTAAGAAGGTTGAATTTGAACAAATATTAAAATACATTCAAATATCTACATTACACATAAGACTTAACAAAACATAAGCAGAGGTTTTTTTTATCAAAAATGAAGAAGTATATTTGTAACTAGGGCTGCTGATGTGTCGTTAAGCATCATTCCATTAACCCGATAGTCACATGCGGAATTGGGCGTTAAGTTGATATTGAAATAAGCATTAATAAAGTGCCCCCCCCTTGACAAATGTATTTTGGATTAATTGCACAGCTTAACCATCTAGGGTGAAAGTTTATCTTGACGGACGAAAACCAATGCAAGTTTAACAGGGCGGAGAGGGAGAGGAGAGAGAGGAAAAATATAATATAAATAAACCATTAGAGACCACTACTTTTACCCTGTTCAAATTGTGCCTGGTTGTTTTTCCCCAGGCAAACGTTTTAGACAAACTTGTTATTTTGGGAGAGAAAGAAAGGTGTCCATGACCAGCTCCTCCCGTCCACATCAGAGGGACAAAACAAACTCCTGTTCTTCAGCAATGCTCTCTGTAAATTTTAAACCCTGTATCCACTAATTTTTTTTTTGTGATTTATATGTACAATATTGACAGAATATTTTTTTAATTTTTTTTTTTTTTTTAAATTATTATTCTTTCTTTTTTTTTCTTTTTTTTATCAATACGACATCTTATAACTTTTCCTGTTTATTGCTTTGGAACAGGCTGTTTTCCATTGCCAATAAACTCATTTGAATTGGGGGAGAGGAGAGAGAGAGAGAGAAGAGAGAGAATAAGAAAAATCTTCACCATTGATGCCCATTGGGTTAAGACAGTGAACAAATTTCCACGGACTTGCACAAACAAATGAAAAAAGTTTTCACTTTCAGAACAAAAGGACATCCCTCTGTTGATTTGGATTAGGTGCACCACATGTCTATTATTTATTATGTGAACTATTCTCATTGAAATGCCTTTTCGTTTTTAATTCTTTATACAATGACCCAAAACCTTTGGGGGAGGCATTATCTCAAAAATTCAGTCCATCTAGATGAAATCACCCAGACAAAAAATTGTGCATTGTCTTGACACAAGTCACATATAATGCCGTCTTCTCAGCAAGACTAAAACTGCCCGTTTAGAGTAAAAACAATATAAGGTTTTCCCTCCTGCCATTGTCCAATTTAGCAGTTACCATTAAGGTTGGAAAATATTCGATCCAGTTTTCCTTCATTAATATGATTAAATTCTTAAGAATGATCGTGATCAAAATTAGTTCTCCAAGCATTCCGCCAGTGGTGTTTCAAAATCGGTAGATTTGATCCCAGTTCTCTCACTCAGATTGTCACACTGATACTTAGAAGATGGCCCACCTCCACATCCAGCTTTATCATGTGATGTCACATTGTCGAGCATATGTTGGCAAATGGGATTAAAACAACGGTTCTTCAAAAGCCAATGACCTCACTATTTTCAACTGATCTTGACACAGAAAATACTTTCCATCATCAAGACCTGTAAAGGGTCAGATCTATTAAATTGTCTCATTTAAGTCCATAAGAACAGGTCGGAACCTATTTCCTGCCTTTTTAACAATGCAACCTGATTTAGCCAATATCATTGGTGTAAGTAGTCTTGACATTGTAAAATGCCAGAAGTCTTAGTTTGTGTCCACAAGACTTTGCCCCTCTGAACTGGCAAAAAATAAAGCTGAACAACCAATGCTGTCCAGACCAGAAGAATGTCACTAGTTTCCTTTGGATTTGAATTATCCCAGGTGGAGCACAAAATTGTGCCACAAAGCAGAAGCAACCAAATTATTAGCCACTAATACTCTCCCCTATAGACATCTGTGGCAACAGCCATCTCCATTTTGACAGTCGGTTGCACACTCTCCCAATACTCCTTCCCATTTGTTTTGATACTCCCAGATCCCAAAAAACACACCCAAAATTTTGGTCCCCTGTGTTCCAGTTAAATTACAGGGTAGTTTGGAAACCTTTTAAACTTATAACCGCCCAAAGGCTTCAGTCTTTTCCAAGTTTCTTGGCGAGATGCCTTTCAACATGTCAATTGTCTAATTAAAACATCAATATCATTTTGATCATTGACAAAATTGTGACATCATCAGCATAAGCAAACCATAATTTTGAAACCTGAGGCATAGTAGGTATTGAAAGCCAGTTAAAGCTTTCAGAGTGAAGGAGAAAGGTTTTCAATCTGTAAATTCCCTGATAAGGGACAGCCTTGTTGATACCTCAAACTGAAATGGGCCTGCTTGGCCACCACCCAGCTTAACCATACAAGAAGCCCAGTATATAAAAGTTGACCATTTTATAAATTTTTACCAAAACCAAAACTTCTCAAGTAAATTAAAGAGGTATTAATTCCAGATCAAATGCTTTTCTGATCTAATGTTAATACCCAACTCTTTCATTATATGATTTACAAATATCCAAGACATCTCTCACCAGGAAAAGATTATCCATTATTGATCGCTTTTTGGGACACAGTAGGTTTGGTCTTGGTGGATTATAAATGAGATACTTCTTGAGTCTGTTAGCAATACATTTAGATAGAAGCTTGTATTCTGTTGTTAACAGGCTAAGGTCTCAGTTTTAGGAGAGTTAAATCTCCCTTTTTGGTAAAAGAGACAATACACACGCTGACATGAAAGTTGGTAAAACCCATCTCTATAACTCTCACAAAATACTCCAAAGAGGTCCATACCAATACATTCCCAAAAATGTTTATAAAATTCAGAAGTCAGTCCATCAATGCCAGGAGAACGACAAGGTTTTAACTGTCCAACGCATCACTGAGTTCATGAAAAGAGATTCTAGCTTCCAAAGCAGTCTTGGATTTACAGGTCTATTTTTGGCAGATCTTGACAGCTGTGCAGCACAATCAGAATCACATTCATCAGCCTTATATAGACAAGATAAAATCAACAGCATGATGACGCATTTCTTGATATTGTTGGTTATTTTCTCATCAGGAAGGCTAAGCATGTCATTTGTTTGTGCTGTGCCACTGATCTTTCCAGATTAAAAGAAAGTACTTGAGGCATCCATTTCAGCAACTGATGTGAACCGTCCCCTTACCAATGCTGCCTTCACCCTTTCATTCAATAAAGAGCTTAACTGTGACTTCTTCTGCTGCAAATTATTTATCATGAGTTTGATCATTTTCTTTGTAATGCAACAGTTTCATAGAATCTGTCTTTTCAAGTCTTTTAACTGTTTCTCTTCTATGACAGTAGAATATGCAGTATATTGTTGACAATGATTTCTAATATGAATTTTGCCAATTTCCCACCACTGCTTTAAATTTTCAAAATCTGCCTTTAGTTCTCCATTGATTCCAAAAGTAACAGTATTGCAAAAAGATACATCTTGCAATAATTTAGCATTGAAATGCCAATATGAGGATTTTCTTGGAGGTGTACCATATTAACTGAAATAAACACCAAGTGGTGATCAGAAAATCCCACAGGACAAATACAACAATCAACCATTAATATTTAGTGATCCCGCTTTTCACGCGAACAGATCATGACTTATATTTTTTATAAAGAAAGGCCACAGATCTCTCAAATTTTTCCACATCAGGAAAAAAATCTTTGATATTAACTTGTCTTCCAAAACTGTCATCAAGAAAGATATTGATTTCCTCTAATGTATAAAAAAGAGAGTCTTTATTCATATCTTGAGAGTGCCTTCAGGTCCACACACAGAACCTGCTTGTGAATCACAATCAAAATCAATAGAACCATTGTCATCGATACATCATCGATACACTTGCATCATTACTGGAACACAAAACTTTCTGACTGCTCTGCATACAACCATCCTCCACACAACTACTGGAACTGGGTTCTGCCTGCATCACATTATTTTCTGTTGTTCATCACCTCTGATGTTCTGCACATCATTCTGATACATTTAACCTTTTGCACATTTCATCAATATCTCTGCCATCGGAAATAATAGCAACTTTCTCTACAGTTTTGTATGGACGGCGCCGATCATCATTACTCACCGCATACACGGTGTGGATCCTCCGCCTGAACTGAAATCTCGACACACTTCCCTCACCTGAGACACCAGGCCCCTCCACTGCTTGCTCTCGGTGTGGCATTCAATTATGGCAATCACCGCATTCTATAGCATCGTAAATGCCCAGTTGATGCATATACCATATAGGTTCTCCGTATGCGACGAAAAGACACATCCATTGAATTTTCTGAGAATCCAAAACATTATCACTTGTCTTCTAAAGACTTAAGCGGTTTCAAGGATCGTTGTTTACAACCCAAAGGATGTCTTAAACCACTGCAAATTTGCCAAAACGTACAATTCTCGCCCAGTGCATCAATGGGGAATAAAAGGGGAACGTTAGATACAGTAATTTTAGCAGACGGGATACAAGGGCTAACCTGAACAAGGTTTTCATTATAACAAGACAGTTTGATCACACATTAACAAGGCTATGATCCTTCAAAACCACTACAGCCTTGTTCATACAGAAGCGACACAATATTTTCATGTCCGACTTCTTCCCAGTGGAAAGCGAACGTCTTCCACCGAGCGTTGTCCTCTGGTACACACCTGAAACCATTTCAGCAGTGACAGACGGCGCTCCCTGCAGTGAGACGCCTATCTCACTAGCAGTTTCTCAGGTCTCAAAATAGCCTAACCCTAGACCATGCAGGAGAAAATAGAAAGAAAAAAACCTCAAAATTTAAGAAATAAGTGTATTCACAGTTCAGGTCTCACCCACCACCACTCTCAAACTTTTCCAGCATCCACTCGTGAGAGAGAGAGAGAGAGGAGAGAGAGAGAGACAGACAGAGTACATTAGAAGTACCATCAATGTTTATAGAAATGTATGGATTTATTTTGCATGTAATTTTTTTCTTATATATATGTATTTTGTTTTGTTTGTTTCTATTCTACTATGTACAATGCTTTGAATATGTACCTTTGTATGTCATAGCCAATAAAGCAATATGAATTGAATTGAGGAGAGAGATTTTTTTTAGATTTCATACACCTTTATTATCATAGATATTAAAAACATTACAAAACAACTTAGACCAAAACAAATCAAAACTTATACCCCAAGCTCAAACTAACAACATATCAAAATTAATTCTCCATCAATTACAACACAAATAATGTTATTAAAACACCACTGTAATTCAAAAGACTCCAGATCATTCATTAGTTGATAATACTTAAATTCAACACTCACTTGAAGCTCTTAAAAGCTTTGAAAAAATTTGATCGGTTTTCAATTCTGTTTCTCCTGTAACATATATTGCAAATTTTGCTTGTCCAACAATAAAGTTGATCAGCTGCCACTTCATTCTCTGCTTCTGACAATATCCTCAATCCTAAAATAAAGGCATTAGGAGAGAAGTTTTCTGAAATTTAAAATAAAGCCTTTAACAAGGCAAAGATCGGTCCCAATCGAAAACATTCTGTAAAGCAATGAAAATACAGTTCTCTTATCCATAAAACACACATTTATCAACAACATCTGAGTTAATAACAGAGACAAAAGCTGCTCATCGCTACTAGCCCCATGTAAGATACGCCACTGCAGGTCACTCAGACTGCTTATTCAATAGGTGGTTTGTATAAGCACCTCAAACCGCATTGTTCTCCTCTCAGTAAACCAAATTTTTCTGCCAAATAGTGTCTTTTTTCTGGTTTAATGCCCCTTTATTCAAAATTTTAACAAAACACCTATAGATGGTTTCAACGGCAACAACATAAACAAACGTTACTGCTAAGGCCTATTGTAGGACCTAACCTAACCGTAGACTTCCAAACTAGATCAATAAAAAACAGCCAAGTCCCTCTAGAGTAGATATTTTTGATAACAAACAAAATATGTTTGCTGGCTAGGATCAGGTGGACTTGATGAAAATGCAAATTCATCCTTGCCAGCAGGAGATGTTTTAAAGCATAGACATAAAGCGCTAGAAATAGAGGTTTCCTCAAGTAACAGCTGTAAACAAAGCAGAGCTTGGTCGCACATCACGCCTGCTTTATCAGGCATATAACATGCAAGTCTTCCTTCAGAAATACAGCCGATATCAAACACACCGCGTCTTAACATATATAATGAAGGAATTATTATTATTAAACGCGTGCAGTACATAACGCTATCGTACTCATGTTTATTCAACAAAGCCTTTTGAAAATCGATCAAGTTTTAAAATTGGCGTAGTCTCCAAAATAAATAAATGTATGGGAAACACATCACCGCAGCACAACCACCTGAGCCCAACTTTAGACTACTCATCACCTTGCCTTTAACTGGTTTTTGGTGGCACCGCAGCCAGACTGATATACACAACAACACAGACCGGAAGTTACCTTAGGGTCCAGGCTGCCTACCGATGAAACCGTCTATACAGCTCTTTTCTTCCTCCAGCTAAACTCAGATCCATATCTTTTAGACCTTCTATATCTAGCAGTATGCTAGACATACCTCTCATATCAGGAGAAATGGCAACTTTGGGAAAAGGATCTTTTATATCTGGAATCAAACTTCCATCAGCAAAGCTTTGTAACATAGTTAATTCTTTCCTCTGTTAATCTGTTTTTCCAGAGTTTTAAAATAAATTCAGTTTGGATGCAGATCTCGGACCTAAAATGGCTGCCAGTGCAAGAGCATCGCTAAATGAGGCCCAGCCACATCAATTAAGTTCCTTAACTTTACTAAACCAGAGCCACAAAGTCTTAATGATGACCTGGCAAACACTCATTTGACAAGTCAAAACGCGAGATCCTTAACCAAAGGCTCTCAAGTAACCAAAACAATGACTCTGTTTTACAAACCCTGATAATACTGAAAAGTCCCCACATTTTAAATAGTCCATGATAAAATGAAGGAAGTCCTTTGAAATTCCGTTGTTTGTGATCCGTAAATACCAGAGTACTGTCAAGTCCAAATCCATCAATCCTCTGTAATATATTCTGAGCCACTTTCCTCCAGACTAGATCTTCAGGCTCCAGTTAGCAGTCTCTGGATAAACTGCAGGCTAAAAGTTGCAAGTCTACCTGAACAGATGCACCAGACCTTGACCTCCTTCATCCAAAGGCAGGAAAAGTATGCTTTGAGGACCCAGTGAAGCTTCGATCCCAAAAAAGTCTACCAGCATTGCTTTGTAATCTTGAAAGCAGACCGAAGGAGGGTCTACACATACCAGTCTCGTGCACACAATGTTGAAGCAGCCAAGTAGAGTTATTAAAACACGCCCCTCTAAAGAAAGTTGTGGATGAATCCACTTCCATTTTTAACCTACCCTCTATTTTTTCGATCACCCTGAACCAGTTCTTTTCTTGTGTGACAGCATCTCCACAAACACACCTAGATATTTAAGACCTCCTTTTTCCAAGTTAACCCACCCCGGTACAAGGTGGCTCCCTTCTCCCATTTTCCAACAATTAAGGCATCACTCTTACTCCAGTTTATTTTAGCAGCAGATACATTCCCAAACTCTTGAATTATTTTACCAGAGTATTTATGTCATTCTGCCCATTGACCATTATCATTACGCCATCAGCATAAGTTGATATCTGGTGTTAGCAGATTAACATTGGGTAACAGTAAACCTTCTATATTAGACCGTAATTTGTTTAATAATGGTTCAATTGCTAAGGAGTACAGCATTCCAGAGAGTGCACAACCTTGTCTGATGCCCTAACACTAAAGGGCAGGACAAACCACCATTGATTTTTAGCATACTTTCAATGTCTTTATATAACACTTGATTACTCCAATAAAACCTGGACCAAACCCAAAACATCAAGGGTGTTCCAAAGATACTGGTGCTCAACCCTATCGAAAGCTTTTTCTTGATCAATGGAGATGAGACTCTAAATTAATGCCCAAAGGCCAGCAACCTCATTACATCTCGAACAAGAAAAATGTTATCAGAAATACACCTGTCCGCACACATCACGCTCTGGTCGGATGTATAATGTCCCCATCACTTCTCTTAATCTATTTGCAGAGTTTTAGAAAAAATTCAAATCGGAGCACAACAAGCTCACTGGTCTCCAGTTCTTACATTCCTCTGAAGGTCACCTTTCTTGGGTAGGAGAGTGATCACAGCTCTCCTACAGCTCACTGTAAGAGACCTTCAGCTATGCCTCATTGAGAACATCCAAAAAATCCTCACCCAACACCTCCCAAAAAGCTTTATAAAACTCCATATCGGAGCCATCAATCCTGGAGCTTTTCCACTCTCCATAGTCTGCAGTGCTTTCCAAAGCTCTTGTGCACACAAAGGTTCTCTAGTGCCTCCTTTGACTTTTTTTGGGAGCTTGGTAAACCTTGATAAAACTGGAAGACATTTCTTCATCATGTTTATATTCACTCCCATACAGATCTATATAGAACCTTACAGTTCTTGTCTTATTTTCAGATTCAGCACTGTAAGCTCTTGCCCGTCTCCGATCGCTAAGGAGTGAATGTATCTACTCTGAGCCATTCTTTTCTTCCAAATTAAAAAGAACTTTGGATGGGGCATCCATTTGTGTTAAATTTTGGTAGAGTGATCCTAACCAATGCACCTTTGTTTCACGCCTAGCAGGTTTGCAAGAACCATCCTTTGGACTTGAGAACATCAACACTACTTTTGTTCTCCAGTGGACTCAATATTGTTTGCACCTCTACAATTTCCCTTCAAGTTCTTTTTCATTTTTTGTGTGATATTTTTAGAGACATTGAAAGTATACCTGTTGACATAATAACTTGGTTTCAACTTTTCCAACATCCCACCATTGTTTTAAATTGATAAAACACTTTTCTTTAATTTAAATTCCTTCCAAAAAAAAGCTAAAACCTCTTTAAACTTTGCATCACTCAACAAAGATACATTAAAATGCCAGTAGGCACTCTTGACCTTATATTTGATATAAACACTTTACAAATAACAATAGCATGATCAGAAAAATCCAGAAGGACTAATTACACAACTTTTGACAATATTGTAAATGATAGTTTAAAACAGTAGAGTTCTATCTAATCTGGCCAAAGAAATAAAATACTCTCAGTATGCAACCATGTATATTGTTTATCATTTCCTGCTTAAACGACTCCATATATCACACAGTTAATGGGTTTCAATCAAGGTGCATGGTAATCGACTGGAAGCTGTATGGGGTTCAGCATGATTTCGCTATCTAGCACAATTCTCAGTACAATTAAAATCCCCACCTAAAAAAATACATATTCATCTGAATTACAAGCTCTGCAAGAATTTCATTAAGATCATTAAGAAAACAAACTCTCTATTACCATTATTAGGGGCATATACATTAATAAACACCACATAGAACATTGTTTCAAACCTCTACGCATAAAAGTTAGTCTACTAGCAACTTTCTTGCTTCACTTCCAAAAGAAACAGAGTGAAATGTGTAGCTAAAAGCACAGCTACCCCTCCTCTAGAAGAACTCATGTGAGAGCACACGCCACCCCTTCCCATTCTCTCCTCAATCAAGTTTCATTTAACACATCACTGTGTGTCTCCTGAATAAACATCACATCAATTTTCTTTTGTCTTATTAATTCAAATAACAATGCCCCTTTTATATAGCATCTGCGTGCACCATTAATATTAAGAGAGCTCTATTCTCACCACACTCATCAAGAAGAATGAGAGAAGGATTACACACAAAGCAGCTTTCAGCATGTAAAGACAGAGAGAACTACATTGTTTCAAACCCATCCCTCTGCCTGAAGTTCTGATCTTAGTTTAGCAATATTTTCCTAATCTATATATTTCTTGAACAGTGAACTTTTCTTCACCCTCACTCCTCATCAACATCACAACAGAATCAACAAACATTTTACGATCAGGAAAAGAGTCTGTAATCCTGCACATTTTTTTTGATCTTTGTAGAAAAGATTTGACTCTTATCAAAAGAATAGTCACTACTTGTATTCCTTCTACTCTTAATTTCCTGAGTTTCACTGTCAGAATCTCAACAGGACTACTTTCAACCATCATCACATTCATCAACCTGTGTTTCAGACCATTGTTTTGACTTTACATTTCCTCATCTTTGCTTTGTTTCTTTTCTCTTAACAGGTAGGTGTCTTAAACAGTGCCATCGCCACATAATCTGTAATAATTTCTTCTCCAGTCACTCGCTTAGCTGCTTTTAACAGCATCTATCACCTCGGTTCTCCTCCAGCAGTAGTACCTCCTCTGCCTTCTGGTGAGCAGACGCACTTCAGCCTGATCAGCTTCAGCCAGAACCACTGACAACCCGGATCTACAACCTCTTCATCAGCCTCTGACACTGAGCGCTGTCATCCACAGCTTCTGTACCCGGCACGCTTACTTAATGTGTTCTCTGATCCACACTTAAAGCATTCATAGTCTCTGAACTGCATACACAACATAAGTCAAAAGCCATCAATTTTGAATTTGAACGCCACACTTAGATCCTCAACTTCACTTTTAAGAACCATAAAGATTTGTACGCTAAAAGAGACTCATGCAGTTTAAGTAAGGGGACTTACAGCCCTGGAACTTTCCTCATTTGAGAAACAATTTTTCCATGTCTAGACAATTCAACAATCTCGACAAATCAACAAGTCATCTTTTATAAACGGGAACATTGGATAAAATTATCTTTTTTTGCCGTTGAACTAGAGGAATTACTGGCGAACGTGATCCTGAATAGAAATTCCATTTTCCACCACCCTGTTTACTTTCTCAACGTTATCCAAAAAAATCACCACAGCACTATTCATTCGAGATGCTGACATAATACTGTCGTGTCCAACAATCTGTCCGACAGCTAAACTGCAGTCTTCAACTGAGCAATTCATTACCGGCGCGATCTTGATTCCATGTCGGTGAAAGCGATCATAACTCACGCTTGAAGACGCAGAGATTTTGAGATTCAAACCTCTTTATTTTTTCAAAACATGAGTTTCTACAACAAAAAATCAATTTCTGAAACGAAAAGAAAAAAGCATGATTTAACCTCAGAACAGTCCCAAAAACAAGACATTTTCCACAACAGAACATAAAAACATTTATAAGACACCAAATGTTTATGAACTCCTCTACATTATTTGTGGTTCTGTAGAAATCAAAATCAACTTTCAATCTAGCTTTCACCATTCTAACAAAACAGTATTTATGTCAAAGTCTAAGGACTCTTCAACCTATTTCTTTCACTGAGGTAGATAGCCATTTTTGCTTGACCAAATACAAAGTTAAAGCAGTTGAATTTCACTCTCATTTTCTGACTATAACTAAAACCAAGAATAAATAAATTTTAGAAAATTTCTCTCAAACATCATGAACATTTGTTGCAAATAACTGAAAAAGAGCACAGTCTGCTACAATCCAAAAAAGCAGTGGTAAACTGTTTCCCTCTACAAACAAAAGGGCACTCTTTCACTTACATTAGGATTAATGATGGAAATAAAAGCATTAACAGCCACACTACCGTGTAGGATTCTCCACTGTAAATCCCCAACCCTTTTGGTCAACGGTGGTTTGTAAATCGCTTCTCCATACTGGTCTGACCTCATTGTCAGCCGACCAATTAATTTGACTTTATTTACAATTTTTCAAACATTTTATACATAGTTTTTCCTCCCATGTCTTCAAATTCATTTGTGAGAGTCTCTCTGGACTCTAACAGTTCACCAGTACAGTCTTTAAAATCAGGAGATAGAATCAATGCAGGAAAAAGAATCATCAACAACTGGTTGACCTTGTCCATTACTGTAGTCATTTAGCAAAGATAATTCAGTCTTTGTGAGTTCGCACTTCCAAGTGCTAGCATTTGATTTATGATCCTGATCGATCTAACTCAACACAGAAGCTAGAGCTGCAGTGTCGATCAATTTGGTCCACACAGATCAACCACATGTCTCAGTGTACAATCCCAGCCGTACAGAACGACTGCATCACAAAAGGTCCGGTTATGTGTTTTAAGTTGAAACGAGTGCCATTCACCACTGGCTCTTTCAACAGCCATGACAGGGACTCACAGCTTGCTACTCTTTTTATGGAACATCCCCACACGGTGAACAGTCCATGGTAGAACTTTGGAGGTTAGACAGCTTTGAGCACTCAAGTCCATTAAAACAAAGGCTCAGCAAGACCCAAATTCCTCACCGGATCAATATGGTTCTGGCTAGGGTCTCCAGACAAGATCTACGGGCCCAACAAGAAGTCTCTGGATAAACTGAAGTCGGAAAGTGGCGCCCTATCGAGATGAATAAGTCCCTCTCCCTTCCCTTTTGGCAGAACAGTACACTCTGTGGGACCCAGTGCAGCGGTCCCAGAAAAGTCCACCACACTGCCTGTATCTAGCCAGCAGTTGTGCAGGAGGGTCACGATGATAACCGTGCCACAACATTGATGACACTAGAATTGTTGATCACTAGTGTTCGCCCCTAAGGACATGTGGCAAGATCCATTTCCATTTTTTGAGACGCCCTTCAACTTTCTAAAGATTTTCCCAATTTTTCATAGAAAGTATCATCTCCAAGATAAACACCAAGGTATTTAAAACCACCCTTGTTCCAAATTAACCCGCAGGTAAAACAAGTTTTCTGCTCAACTCTATTACTATTTGTTAAAGCTTGCTTTTCCCAGTTAATTTTGGCAGAGGACAATACGCCAAACCCATAATATTTTCTACAAGGGTGTCAATATCTTCTTGTCTTTGACAACAATAACAACATCATCGGCATAAGCAGATAATTTAAAAGAGATTTCACATCCAGGAAGGTTTCACCAATAAGAGATTTTCTTAGTTGTGCAGAAGAGGCTCTATGGCCAGAGGAGTACAGCATGCCAGATAATGAACATCCTTGTCTGACCCCTATGAACTTTAAAAGGAGCACTTAAACCACCGTGATCTTTACAATACCTCAATGTCACTATACAAGACTCGAATCATGTTTATTAAACTAGAGCTGAACCCAACGCACCTAACGCTTTGCCACAAATACTGGTGCTCGACTCTGTCAAAAGCCTTTTCTTGGTCTATTGAAATCATACAAATTTCACAACCCAATGAATTGAGAGAGTCCAAAACGCCACAAATTAAAATAACATTGTCAGATATCAACCTATTGGGTATGAACGCCTGGTCAACATGGATAACATGCTGCATAACATTTTCAGTCTCATTGCCAACACCTTCGACAAAAGTTTGTAATCAGTGCAAAGCAGAGCAACCGCCTCCAGTTCTTTATCTCTTGTAAATCTCCTTTTTTGGGGAGAAGAGTGAGATTGCTATCCACAACTCAGGTAAATGTCCTTTTCTTAAACTGTCTCTGAGAACAAGCAACAAATCTTTGCCAATCACAGACCAAAACTTTATAAAAGTCCACAGGAAGTCCATCAATGCCCGGAGATTTACCGCTTAGACTCTGCAACGCAGAATATATCATCAGCAGAGATCGGGTGCATCCAACTCCATGTTGGCCTCTTGAAACCTAGGTAAGCCCCCATAGAAAGACTGCCACCTCTGGTCTCTCTTGGAACTCACTCTTAAAAGCTCTCATAAAACAACTACAGATTTACTGGATGTCCACAGACTCCTGCAGAATTGTCCAGTACTGGCAGACCGTAGAGAGTGCATTACTCTCCTTTGTCCATTTTTTTTGTTCAAGGCCAAAAAAAATGAAAGGTGCATCCATTTTGGCAATATTTTGATGACGGAGCAACCAGAGCACCTTGACCAGAGAAACCCAACAGGTTAGATAGAGCTGACTTTTTCCTTTTTAGAACTTTAAAATGTTCTACTCCTTTTGAGTCTGCCAAATCTTGCAGTTTCACTATTTCACCTCCAAAACTTTCATGGATCTAGTCAGTCTCTTGTGACATTAAGAGTATATTGTAGGCACAGCTGTTTTATTTTGACCTTCCCTATGTCCCACCACTGTGTAATGAAGTGTACTGAGATTTTCTTTGTGTAACCTCCAGAAATATTTAAAAGTCTTTTAAAAGCAGATCAGAAAGCAAGGATACATTGAAATGCCAATGGCACTTTTACATTTAACATCCTTAACAAAGATAGTAACTTGACGAGGCAATGATCTGAAATACCAACTGGGTGTATTGAACACCCTTTTAGGTACATTACTCTGATGTTTGAAACAGTAGACTCTATCAAGCCAGCCAAAGACAAAAAATTATCTTTAACATGAGACCAAGTATACTGTAGCTGAGTGGTGTGAAAAAACCTCCAAACATCACATAAATCATTCATCTCAATTACTTTTACAGACAATTCTTACTGAAGCTCCATGTGGTTCTAGGTGGTTTCTGTCTAGAGCTGTTCTCAGTGCAGTTAAAATCACCACCCAGGAACATGTATCCATCACCTACATTTGCTCATTACATCATTGAGAGTGTTTAAAAAGACCACTTTTCTGGGCCTACAGTAGGGAGCATAAACATTTATGAAAGTCATTTTACACATTCAAACACAGCTTGTATTTTTTAACAAGCGCCTGGAATTATTTCCTCAGTAACACAAGAGATGGGTAAAAAATCTTTAGAAAACAAGATACCCACTCCACCACTATTACTACACTTATGACTGAGAAAAACTTCCCCATCCCAATCTTTCTTCCACGCAATTTCATTTTCAGCTGTGCTATGTGTTTCTTGTAAAAAATTACATTCAGTTTTTAACTTTAAAACAAACTGATGGGAAACTCTCTCACATCCTCTCTCAGCACTCATTAGTTTAAAGAACCCAACTTTATGTACACACATAGAAAATGTTAAGTTGCATTTAAACAGAACAAGAGGTTAACACAAACAAAGAGAAAACAAAAGGCACTTAACCATCATTAGCTAATTGTGCTCTGCTTTTATCATCAATTTTTTTAAGCAAAACATTTCCTGGTCTGTTAAAGGTCAGTTGGCCTGAGTTTTCTTTATTTTTCATGAAAAACTTGACTGAGTCAATGAACAACTTTAAATCTGGGAAAAACTCATAAACTTTAACTGATCTCAAACCTTTGGTTCTTTGTAAAAAGACAGAATTTTAGTGAAAGGGTAAGCACTCTCCACGTTCATCTGTGTGCTCCACTAACATCACTTTCAGACTCTTGTGTGCTCATCAACACATCATCTGACTGAGAAGAAATGCTCATTGGATTGTTTTTGATACTTTTGTAACTTGTTCAGTGTTTGATTTATTTTCTGGATTTTTCTCTTGGTTGACAGTTTTGAAATTTCAGCATCCAACAAAGCATCTTCTTCATTAAACAACACTGACTCAGCTACTCTAGTCGCGTTTGACTAACATTTTGATCCTCTTTTAAAACATCTTGTCGCGTTTGATCACTTCGCTACACTTTCTGTCTGCTCATTCTCCTGATCACTATCATCTCCGTTTCTTCCTGGACCGTTCTCTGTGGTTCGCCGGGTAAAAAGTTTGCTCGCCGATCGGGCGCAGATCCGCTACAGCCCGCATCGCACCTGCTCTCTCTGGGCACAGCGAATCATGTGACCAACATACCCGCACTCCAAAGCATTTCATCGCTCTCTGATGTTACATGCACGGTGTAATCAAAATCATCAACCTTAAAGGAACACTCCACCGCTTTTGAAATAGGGCTTATTCACATTATTTCCTACATTTAGATAGGTGGGCAAATGCATTTTTGTGTCAGTGCATGCATTGTTTTTAGTTTGACTGGGTCGCGTTAGCTTAGCTTACACAATGAAAAATCACACAAGGAAATCCTCTGTAGATGTGACCCACTTGGCACGCACCATCTTGATCTGGCGTGTTGAGCCTGGTCATCAATGGCAAAACATGTCCCACTCTCTACAGCACAGACACTCTATTTCCGTCGGCATAGATTGGCATATTCCCCACATTCACACCACCAGTTCATGTTGGCTCTCATCCTCACGTCCTCAGGCTGTTGAGCGATTTCAACCTCTCCTCCTGTCGCTTCTATTTTCAAAGCACGCAGGTCGTCTTCTGAAACCCCGGGTAAAATAGGTATGGTTCTGGTTCTTGACTGTCTGAGAAGTCACCCTCTTCGTCTCTCTCAAAATCAGCCATGTTCATCGCCATTCGTGTACTGTAAGGAAAATAGCCAGGCTGGCAAGTATTCACGCCGGTATGTTGGACGGAAGTCGTGGATTTCATGTGTTGCGTGGATATCTCTCGCCTGAAGTAGCAGTGCTTCCTGTGCTTCCCCATAATATAGTCCCAAGTCAATATCTGCCTAGGAAATCGCTCTAGTGTTAATCTGATCGCTATTTGTACTCGCTTGAATACGCGAGGCCACAAGAAGTAATTAGGTGGGTTTTTTATTTTTTGATCACTTTTACTCAGGCCATGCTAGCTGGCAACAAAGGATTCCATTCATTGTGCTAAGCTAAGCTAACGCCGACAGTCAAACTAAAACAATGCATGCACTGACACAAAATGCATTTGCCCACCTATCTAAATGTAGGAAATAATGTGAATAAGCCCTATTTCAAAAACGGTGGAGTGTTCCTTTAAACTTAAACACTAAGTTTAACTCTTCATCGCTTTTAAGAATCATGTGCACATGTCTCCTAAAAGACACAAGCGTGTTTAAGATGAGGAGATTTACAGCTGATAGGGATCATCTTTATTGGAGTCACTAGTTTTCCGTGTCTACCTAGTTCTTTTCAAAAGCTCATTTTTCATAAACGGAGATACATTCGAAATGAAGACTTTTTGGCAGGGTTCACTAGAGACAAAACTGGTGTGTATGTATCTTGAATCACAACTCCACTTTCAAGTATCTGATTTACTTTGTCCACACTGTCTAAAAAATCACAACGGCACTATTCATCCTAGAGGCCGATTTAATACTGTCATATCCCACAATCTCACCCACCGCTAGACTACAATCTTTAACGCGAACACCCGTTAGGAGAAAGTTTGATAGCGTGTCGGCGTGAGCTTGTGCAAACTACTTGTTCACCTGCAGCAGCCATGCTGACCAGCCACGCCTCCACCAAACAAACACAAACGATCCCAGACAAACACTGTCCCTCTAAAAACTTCTCAAAGCATCAACAGAGAGAAAAAAGAGAATTAGAGAACTCACATTCAGCACGCCTCAGCAGCAATCACCGCAATCACTCCCAACACGCACCACCGCACTCGCTGCAGCAGAGAGAGAGAGACCGAGGAGCGAGCCGTTTTCAAACAACACGCGCTGTCTTGCTCTCTCTCCTCAGATAATTAATCAATTGACACATGTGTCGATGTTTAAATCATTTAAAATGAGAATGCAACTGTGCTCACCCCATTTTTGTTTGTAGGAAAAAATATCGCAAATATATATTGCAGAAAATCGCAATGTCATTTTTCCCAATATTGTGCAGTCCTATAATTGTAACCATTTAAAAGTATTAGAAAATGAATAAATAAATCCAAATCATTAATGTAACAGCTGTACTGTTCATATTAGACCAAGCTTCTTTCCTGTATAGGCAATACAATAGAGGACAATAGTTGCATATTTATTTGAATGCAGATTGTATAGACTCAGCTCTTTTAATGTGCACATGCCCCATGAACCTGTACCCTGTTTGTGTTCCCAATTCTGCTGTGTGATCTAGTTCAAACCAAACAGTGACAACAGCTCAACTAGGGCACAGAATACAGTAGTCACAGAATTTGTTGTAACACTGGAATGAAAACAAGTCAAAATGAAATAGCAGTAACAAACCCATTTTAAAATGTAAGGAGTAGAAAGTACAGATAATTGCGTGTAAATGTAAGGAGTTGAAGTAAAAGTCAGCTGAAAAATAATTACTCCAGTAAAGTGTAGATACAAAAAATCCAACTTAAGTAAGGTAACAAAATATTTGTACTTCTTTACTTGATGCTCTACACACTTTAAGCTTCAAAACGGTTGACATCACGGACACTCAGTCCATGTTTTTATACACATGACATGGCCTTAGAAAATGTTTAATTAAAATCAGTTTTACAGATTATAATATGAAATTTCAAATGAAGCATAAGTAGACTTGTGGCTTTAGCTACACTGTGTTTCTAAACTCATATCCTACATCAACAATTTTTTTAATACATTTAACAAATCTTTTTAATATTTTTATTTGTGTTTTGTTTGAGCTTATTAGACTTGTGTCGGTATTCGTAATCAATTAATTATGGTAATGAATATGCACATATTGTTATCGTGGGCACTTATAATACCAGAAATAATTTTATACTACAAATTATTCAGATTTTGAAATGCATTTTAAGAAAAGTATTCCAATCAACTGGTAAAATGCACAAAACCACTGCATGTGCTTGAAATACTGCGGTGCTCTGATGTAAACAAGCACCATGAGGAAGCACATGGAGGAACACGTGAGAGCGAGCTGAATGAAAGCACATTCACTCTCTGACTACTAGCTGCAGTAGCTACTTTCTAAAACATATTTAAATAATTTTAAATAGCCATTCAGATTTTTGTATTTGCTATGTTCATTTTACCTATTGGTCTTTATAGTTATTTTGCACTTTAATCTGTCAAAACATTTAACTTTATATATATTTCTGAATGCCTTTATTTTATTTAAATGTTAAGTTATTTTTTTTGAAAAAGTTATTTAACCTATTACACTATATTATACTATATTTTGAGCACTTTTTAAAACTAAATTGCAATACGGATAATACCGTTTACCGTGATAAAATTATTTAATTAATTAATCAATTAATCACAACAGGAACATTTGATACCGGCATATCCCTAGAGCTTATATATCTCTATTATCATAACAGTCTGAGTAATTCTGATTCCTGAACAGTAAACTTTGAAGTGTCAGCTTTGTGAACAAATGTTGATTATGTATCTAGTCAAAAGAATCATCAGCAGAAACCTTTTATTTTGGGTATGTCATTTCTGTCTCCATGCTGAAAATGGGTGACTGGTAAGGGGTTAACCTGTTAACCTGCACACAGACGTCGCAATCCTCAAATCCCCATGTTCGACATAGTCAGTAAGATTACTGTAATAGATTAAATGAACGGACAAATTTAATCTTGACATACTATGTATCATTATAAAGATCTAAGCTCAAGCATTGACGACAAGACGCTGTTTTTCAATGGAAAGCTTATAAAGTCTCGTATTTGCTACATTTGTGTAAGCAGTACAAATAAAAACATGAACATTAGAAAGCTGTCATACCAGATCCGTCGTAATAATGAGTCATAAACACATCCACAGCTGTAAATCCGGTTTAGTTAGGAAGGTAAGGTCCACTAAATGACATCTCATGAAGCTACATTTAGTCCAACAAGCAATAACGCTTGTAATATGGATCATAATTCCTTGTTTACGCTTCAGTTCTTCAGCGACAGAATTGTTTGCTCCGTTATGGAATAACTCACGGTAAGAAACTCATCTTGGTAGTAAAATAAAAAGCATGGTTTTGCAGCGTCAAGTGTAGGGATGAGCTTTTCAGCAAATATCGCATTCGAATATTTGAGCTCACAAAAACAATTCGAATATTCGTTTATTTAAATTAAGTTTAATGAGACGGACGTTATTTTTCAGCAACATTTATTGTTTCCGTCATTTTGAACAAGCTTATACACAATAAGCTTGAACATTACGATCGTGTTTTGTAGCTGAAAACCTTTAACAATCGCGTGCAAACAAACAAAAGTACAGATTAAAAGCAAAAAAAAAAAAGTGAACAAAGAAAAACGATAAGCAGCCTGTAGCAATTAGGCTATTGTAGAGACGTAGCTACACTTAACTTTGAAACTTTTAAACCGTCAGCAAATATTTTTGCTTTTTTCTATTGTTTTACATGTTCTTGTTAAGAAACACCGGCATGTAAACATGATTGGGAAGTCCTCTCCGTAGTCTGTTAACAATAAGGCCGACCAGCGAGAAAACACGCTCTGACGGCACAGCGTTGAAGGGACTCACAAATAACGGTGTGCTAGCTAATAAGTTTTGTGATAGCGTGTTTCATTTCACCACTGAATGGGATCCTCATCTGGTAGAATACATGGCTCCAGCAAGAACTGTCCCCACTCGTCCGGCTGGACTCTCTGTAATCATTGAGAAGAGGAGTTTTCACTGCATTCTCCAAGTTAGCGGTGTTTATTCGTCGCATGAGAGATGCCGCAACAATGTTCTTGAATTCGGTCACTTTCTGTGATTCTCCACGGCATATTTGAAGTACTGCTAGAAGACCGCAGTTCTTAGGGGCGTTCACATATCACGCCTTTTGCACGCTCAAGTTCGTTATTTCCAATGTAGGCGCGTATGCCGCTCATAGCGCGATGGTCGCGATGCAGCGCATGCTGAGCGCCGTTTTTCCAGGCGTCCATCAAAAGCATCGAGTTAAAAGATCTCAACTTTTCAGAATGCGCATAACGCAGGTCATGTGACAATAACTAAACATTCAGCTTCATCCTTTCCATTAACAATGTTGAAAGCTCAGCCAAGATGAAGGAACAGTTGATTATAGCTGTATATGGATTGCCATTTTGAAATAAATTTAGTAGCAGAGCTACTGAAAGCATTTTTTGTGCTGCAAATCCATTTATCCTTTGCTGAAATTTCTGCATCTTCTTGGCGTGTCATTGTTGCTTAGGTAGCAGCTCAAGAGCTTCTGCCTGAGGCTATGGAGAAGGAGAAAGCAGCCCTAGCGTTTTCCAGCTGCTTTTAGGCATATGTGAATGGCCCCTTATTCATTCATTAATTATTTTTTGCTTGCATACATCTTTAAATATGCGTGGAGAATCACAGAAAGTGAACAAATTAGGTTTTATTGTGAACTTTTTTTTTTTTTGACGAAATGAATATAATTTTATTTATCGAATAATTAGAGCAGAACTAATATTAGAATGTTCGACTATCCGTTCACACCCTTAGTACAGTGTCACAAACAGAATGAGACGATCCACCAAAAAAAAGTGAAAGATAGGCAGAAGATAGTATATTTTGAATTTTGGTGTCTCTGCGTGGCGCTCTGGACGCATCTGTCAGCAGATGGAGTGGAACTTATAGCGACGCCTTTTTTCTTTATTTGTTTTTTTCCAATAGTTTTTATATATGTGTGAGTATGTTTTATGTTGAATGTGCCTGTATTATTGTGTTACTCTTTGGTATTACTCAATACAAATGTGCTATTCTATGTTATTTACTTAATATGGTATTATCTTACTTATAATATTATGCACAACTATGACAGAAAGCAATATACTGATCAATATGCTGAGTTATTCCCAAATACTGGTTGTCATGAAAAGGGTCAGGTGTATAAAAGCCCTCCCATAGGGCAGTACTAGTAGTGTTGAACAGGATTGGACATAAAAGACCTCCCACTGGCAGATCCTGGTAATATTCCACTAAGTTGTATCTGAAACTAAACTGACCTCTGTAATGCACCTGTGAACTAAAATAACCCGGAGAACTTTGGGTGATTTCCAAGTGTTGATATCAGTGGTAAACAGACTTGGAGGGATGTCTCACGTGACCATAGCCAACAATAGGGAGAGATTGTTTAATTGTTGATTTGGCCAAATTCCATCATTAAGCGATAAGGGGTGGAATGCCAATTAAAACCGGAACTACCAAATAAGGTATAGAGATAGAGGTATAAAATGAGTGCATGGACAGACAGAAGATTCAGATCGGCCGCATCTCGGCTTTGTTGTTTTGAGCAATAAAGTCTATATTCTGACACCTGGAACCCGCTCTTAGCCTTATTTATTTGACTGAAGAAATTCATCATCAGCCTTAAGACACGACAGTATCTACATGATTAACATTTGCTTGAGTACAAATCAGTTCGCTACTACTGTGTTATCATGACTATCAATGTGAACGCATCTATATTAATAGAGTGTGTTTTTCGACTTTATGGCGGTTGTATTATTACTAGGGTGTCACGATTTAATTTAAATCGAAATCGATCGAATTAAGTCACAGTCTCAAAATTGAATAAAAAATGGAATCGTCGATGCTGCCAGCCTCTATGTTGTATGACGGCAAATCAATGACAAAAATAACAGAGCATTCAACTGATGCTGGCCTAGGCTATATGGCTTCCGAGAGGAAAACTGAATCGGACTGCAGAAAGCGGGAGCCCATGAGCTCATTTCAAACTCGCGTGACATGTACTCTGCGCAATAAAAGCCCTGCATGCAGCATGCTCATTTCCCCACATCCTCAGCTCGATCATCTCACCTCGCTCCACGCGAACAATTTTATTTTTGTCATGTAGGGGGCTTGCTGTTTTAGTTGTTATCTCAAATGTTATTGGTTATTTCCTTTTCCTAAAGTCAGTATTCGCGCCTGTTAGAAAATGAGTAATAATTCACTTGACTTGACCCATGACTTCATCAGTGGACCAGATACATGCAGTAATCATTTCTTTTGCTTGTTTAATTTATTTTTGTCTTTAATGTAATTTAATGCATTGTTTATAGAGTAGATCTTTTATAGATACTTGATTAACTGGACTTCTTCTGATTGCTAGTGATTGCAGTCTTGTAATAAGAGAAACACATATTTTACAGACTGTAATGATGCACACACACACACACACACACAACACTGTACATAAATACATACACATATATATATATATATATATATATAAATGAATGACAGTGAAGTGTTTAACAAGTGTTTAATCTTTAATCTTTTAAATAGATACATCGTAATATTTGAAGGTTAGTTTAGTCATTTTTATTGTTTTGTTTGTTTTGTTATGAACTTGAATGTCATCTTTTGTGACTGCACTTACAAAGAGAAAACTGGATGGCAGTTTATTTTAAGTTTTCAATTGACTAAAGATATAAGTTATTGTTACATTATGTTGTTAATAAAAGTTTTAAATTTGACAGTGTAATGTGGTACATTGAAACAAAGGTCAGATATTATATTACATAAAAGTCTAGTTTGAAAAATGACAATCTGTGCTTTAAAAAGAATAAATGTAAAAATCGAGAATCAATCGAACCGTGACCTGTACAATCAAAATGCAATCGAATCGAGGATTTGGAGAATCGTGACACCCTAATTTTTACCATCTCTGCAACTGGCGTCAGGACATCAGCACGTGATAATTGACTATATGTCCAGAATTCATTTTAAATGCTGCATTCCTAGCAATCTCAGGATGTACTGTAATTGGCATATAAAGTTAAATATTTTTAATTGTATTTATTTATTTGAATAATTATTCAATAATTCATAAATAAATATAAAAGATGTGCATTATAGATGACACCTAGATGAACACTTTACAGTATGTTTTATGAATGCTATTGAGCTTCAAATTTGTGTTTAAGTCCATTCGGTAATGAAAAGTAGCAATTGTTTCCATATGATTTACAGTTTATTTCAATAATTATCAAAAAAATATAATAGGTGTACATTATAGTTGACACCTGGATTAACAGTTAACAGTTGTTTTCATGACTGTTAGTCGTTCTCCTGCATGCTATTGACGTTAGAGAAGTGTATAGTAGTTTGGCATGTAACTTTAGAGACGATCCCTAGATTTGCAAATATCGAATGTCTAACATCAGCCAACCTTATGCCAATCATTAACCTGGGCGTACGCCACCTATTTAATACGATAACGCTTGGTGTGATTATGAGCCTAATCACATTATTTAGATCAAAGTATTGTGTTTACACGCGGTGTCATAGGCCTACAATCAAAGGCCGCTTGTGCCGACTACAATAGTGATTTTCTCCAAAATCTTAAGGTGCAACTTAACTTTACATGTACTGTTAGAGAACAGAGCACAAACTTAACACTTCATGTCATCAAATATATTTGTCTCCAACATTGAACACATATTTGTTTCTGATACGGTTCTGTATAAAAGAGAAACTGTTAATGTTGTTCATGCTATCAATATTTATATTTAGAATTAAACTAAGCTCATGTTTCAGTTTTGTATCTTACATTTACATTTTTGTATATGTATATATTAAATGTTTACCTGTGTGTTTCCTGATGTTTTGAAATTTCTTTCTGGTTATCCCTTTGCTTCGCAATAGCAGGAAGTCGATTATGGTGGAGTTATTTGCTCTGTGTCTGAACACATAGAACCTCCGCTCGCTCTCCTATAAGAAAGTGACTAAAGCTGTAATTCATCGACTGGCCGCTTGAGGCTGGATGCAAAGGAGTCAGTCCCAAAGACTCCCCATGTTAATGCCCACTTTACAGCAGAAAAACATGTTTACAGCCTGCTACAAAAAGTGGTTTGGTCTATATAGATAAATTTTCCCTTCATGACAACTGTGAGGGGTGAATTTCTTAATGACTCATCCGTTTAAATTATATTAGGCCTTAAAGTTCTGCATAATTGGGCGTGGCCACTTGAGTGACAGGTCGATTGCCGCTGTTGTCGAGTATGTGGGTGTGGTTTTAGCAACCAGCTCCCATCCTTTTGCCCATTTTCGATTGTCCGGGAGTGACGCGCGGTGACATGTTGTTATGTAATGCTATAAAAACAGGAGTCTGGCGTCATGATTGACAGCTGAGACTGACATTGGGAGATTGGGAGTTGTATTTAACCTATATTAGACTTAGCATTCAGGCTATACATTTATTATTATTATTATTTCTTTTATCAGTATGTATGCCCCCTTGGAACATAATTTAACACAAGCCTATTTTACGCAAAATCAGCAGACAAAAATTGAATCAGTCAGGCTAATTTAAAAAAGTGTCAGTGGCGTGTTTTGAGATTGACTCTGCGGGAATGTGGGCGGTTTGCTCGTATCTGCGTAGACTCTGGTCCTAAATCACCACATATGGCCGCGCCCTATTGGGACAATGGCAGCTTAACTTTTCTTCAATGGAAGCGAATGAAGGTGCATCGTCCATCTTTTACAGTCTATGGTCTGAACAGCCATAACCACCACTCCTTATATGCAGAGTATGTACAGTTGTTTGCGTAGGGCACCAACTCCCAGGGGCACCAGTTGCTCAAAATAAATAAATAAAACTCGCACCACCATTCCCCATCCGCGCTCGCGACCACTCGCTCTTCATTTTTGCGTTGAATGCTCACAATTGATATATGGACATCTATGCTCGTGGAAAAGACATCAGCAATCCTGCGCAGAGAAATTCACAAATTTAGGGACCGTCTCTAAAGTTACTGGGAAATTGGTATACACTTTTTTTCTAACGTCAATAGCATTTGAGGGGTATTACTTAAAAGTCATAAAACAACTGAAATTGTTCATCTAGGTGTCAACTATAATGCTTTACATTCTTGATATTTATTAAAACAAACTGTAAATCATAATGTAAATTCTGCAAGTTTTTCTAATGTTTTGGAATGTTAAAGCTCAATAGCATTTTAGGAGGAATGCACAACTTATAAAATAAATTGTAAAATAAATTGTAAATCATTTGTTAAAGGTGAAAACGGCCTGTGCATTGCTTTCAGGCACATTCCAGTGGAACCTTTGGCTATTGGACGTTAATAATGTGTTTTAATGTCAGAAATAATTTCACCACCACCAATGCATCTAATATTCTCTCTGAGTTTCCAGGTTCCCTTACGAAAATTAGCCATGATTTTAACAAGAATAACACAAAAACATTGTTCTTGTAGCCATGGTAACTGCAAATTAACCATGGTTTTGTTACTTCAAATAATAAATTACAAAGAAGCATTAAGATAATAAAATCTTTTGGTTATAAAACAGACCTAAGCCATCAATACCCTTTAAAATGACTTAAATTAATTACATAAAACAATGAAGCAATAATGATTGGTTTAAAACATTGTTATAATACATAAGGCCATGTAACTGCTGCTACACTTACAGGACAATCAAATCCTTTTTAGACTATTGACCTAACATTTAATTCAAATATTCACTTCATCTTTCATTCTTGGCCACCTTTTTGTTATAGATGACACATCCTCTATAATTTCTTTGAGAAATAAACATGTGGACATCAAACCTTTAATAAAAATAAACCATGGTTTTATCACTACTTAATTTTCTTTTGCATGATTTCTGAATGCTTGAGACTATCAAATCAATAAGACAACTATATTAATTAATTAAAGTCATAGCCATAGGTAACTGTATAGCTACAATTGTAATTTGAAAATAATTTCAATTTATTAATATTAACTTTTGTGGTTCTGGGCCTCATTCACAACAATAATGAGACCGATACTTGGATGAGGTAGAGAATTAACATCATGGTGCCAGGACAACTGTCTCTCTGAATGTGAACAAAACTAAAGAACTGATTGTGGACTTCAGGAAGAGACAGCAGCAGCCCTATTCACCTTGATGAAGTGCATATTGCCACCTAAATGATGGCTGTGCAATTTTTATTTATTTCCATTTAATCTAATCCTTGAGAATGTGAATTATATTGTTTGTTTTATGCTAATTTATATTAAGTCATATCAGATATGTATTTTGATTTAAATTTAGACATTATAGAAAATGCTGCTCCATGTGTGAGATAATATAAAATGTAATATATATATATATATATATATATATTTAAGTTAAACATTACCTACATAGTATTTATATAGATAACTCATATATGCCAATAAAAGAAATAATCATATTAGAATAATATTTTGCCTTATTTATTACTTTTCTTATATTAGTGCTTCCTAATTAATATATCAAATATATATATGTGTGTGTGTATGTTGTGTGCTATCTGTCACGCCACTGAAGTGAACTAACCCTGGAACATAATCTGCTCTGGAGCAGGTTATGTTCAGAGAGTGAGTTGCATGACAACTAACATACCCTGAAAATTACCTCCGCTTTTGGAACCGAAAGTTGAGGTTATCCACTTACTCACGCCTGTTTCACACATACCTGTCTGCAGTCCGGTGCATTACGTATGTGGTCCAGAAGCAGCACGCACTCATTGTGGTTTCACACAGGACGCTTTGCAGTCCGCTACTGATCCGGGGCTGTTTAGTCCACAAACACAACATTTGTTCATTGTTTTGATTTCAAATCATGAAAAAAAAAATTATAATCCTGAATTGCCTGATTCCCCATGGTTCCGGAACGGGTAACATCCTGGAGGCCTTCTGTCCCATATAAGCCTGTCCCTGGAGGCCTCCAGAGCACCCACCCCACTCCCCATAGGAAGTTAAATGGAATGTGGACATCCTTCCATGAGGTGGCGGTTATGTCCCAGCCCATGGACTGTCATTGTGTGCCTGTGTTTTGTTCCCCATGTACTCCCTGTGTCCCAGTTTATCATGTCATCTGATTGATGCCCATATTTTGTTGTTCCTGTGCCCATAAGTTCCATTTCATTCATCTGTGTTCCCCCAATTATTTTTGTTTAATTCCGTTTACTTATGTCCTATGTTTTCCTGTGTCTCAGCGCCAGTGTTAAACATCAATTCCCTGGGCTATGTGTGTTGTTTCTGCCTGTGAGTCTTTGTCTGGATTAATAAAGACTGTTTTTCCTGAATCTCCTGACATCTCAGTGCTTCTTTTATTCCTACACAGTAGCACACAGTCACAGATCGCTCACTTATATTCTCTTCCTTCACAGATGCCAAAGGCAGTATCAGCTCGGATACTCACAGGAGACTACAGCAACCGCCGAATCACAGGTAGCTATTCGTGATCCACGGACCTGAGGGGCAGCAGAACAAGGACACAGGTTAGTGTAACACAAAGGTAAGATATCGCTACGCCTGGATAGCAGGAACTCAGGAGGCAAGTCAGGAGACTGTCCCTGTTTGAGGCTTGATGGAGAACTGATGTACGGGTGAGTGTTTTATTGTGCCTTTGATTGGATCCTTGATGCTGAGCAAGTGTGACTAGTTATACTTAGGGGACTGTGAGCATTGTGGATTGAGTTGAGACGGGCTTGCCAGATCCCTGCTGAGCCCATTCTTTACTCCCTTACACCCACCCACTGGATGCAACTCCATCATTCAGTTTGCAGATGACACCATGTAAATGATGTTCATATGTTCATAGTTCTGCCTATAGTGTACATACACTTTTACATAATCCATCTGTATAGTATGTTCATAGTACACCTATCTGTATATCATGTTGATAGTATTTAAAATCTGTAAATTATGTCCATAATTCTTATCTGTATAGTTATTGAACATATTGTAGACCTTGTATATTCTGTACTTACTGCTTATTGCACTTTCGTTGCCTTGTAACTTACATGTGCAGTGACAATAAAGTTGAATCTAATCTAATCTATAGACCCCTATAGTAGTTTCTTTATTTTTTATTATTTAAATTTTACCATCCATAGTATTTGGCGGAGGTACTTGCTCACATAGTGCAGAGAAAATGCACAGGATTGAGGAGAGGGGCACAGATGATCTTATACATATGCTACAGTTGAATATACACATGAAATGTGGTGCTACATAAATGTGGATTGTATGTAGGCTATACAATCAAAAATATATAGTTATAAACATACATGGCTATAATTGTGAACAGAGAATAGCCTATCAAAGTAAAGTTTTGTCTAATCATTCTTACTGACATTAGCTAGCAACATTATACCTCATATTACTTTTATATCGTGATTACTTATCTATGTTATAGACCATTTAAAAAATAACTTCCTGGCATAGTGAGACATTTAGATGCTGTGAATGAAACTTCATAATGTTTCACTTGATTAGATTCAAGATATTTATTGTCACATACACAATTATATATAGCATATATAACCAGTAGGAAATGTGAGTCAGGTCAGCTCCATGGACAGTGCAATTATTAAAGAAAACAACACAGATGAAAATATACATAAATATAGCTATTTAAGAATGAAATAAAAGTAAACAATAAAAATATAAGAATAAAATATAAAAAGATGAATAATGTAGAATTAAATATAAAAGCAAAATAATGTGCATGAAAGTAAACTGTAGTCTTAAATATTAAGATACACAGGGATGTGCAAACAGGTTGACACAGTCAGTGTGTCAATGTGAGGTAGTGAAGGATGAATATCTTACTGATAAAGTGAATATTAAGAGGCTGGATTTGAGTTTAGGGAGCCCGATGGCCTGGGGAAGAAACTCCTCCTGAGTCCTCAGTTTTGCCATCAGGCTACTGGAAGCGCTTACCAGATGGCAGCAAAGTGAAAAATATGATTACTGGGGTGGGTGGAGTCTTTGATGATTTTAGAGCTCTGCTTCTGCAGCGTTGAGGTAGATGTCCTGCAGAGAGGGAGAGCAGACCCTGAAATGCGCTCAGCTAAGCGACAGCTCTCTGCAGGGCTTTGCAGTCTTGACTGGAGCTGTTCCCATACCACACTGAGATACACTGAGTCAATACACTTTCTATGTCCCCAGAATAGAAAGTTTCAGGATTGCTGGTGAGACCCTGCATTTCCTCAGCTGTCGCGAGATGGTACAGTCTTTGCCTGGCTTTATTAACCTGTGTTTGAATGTGAGTAGTCCAAGTCAGGTCCTCGGAGATGTTTACACCAAGGTACTTGAAGCTGCTCACCCTCTCCACAGGGTCCGCTGATCATGAGAGGAGTATTCACCTTATTTTCCATTGGAACAACGGTGCCCATTGGCTGCGTTTTGTCATCTTACTCCGGCTGAGGGACCGGGCGTAATGTACCTAAGCTAATGGCTAGATAACAGAAGCGTAAATGCTCAGTTAGGCTGCATAACAATTGTATTAAAAAACAATTGCACCAACGATGTAGCGAACACATTGTACGCGGTCGAGTGTTGTGGTGCACTTTACAATTTACACCCACCACCTAAAAGAGAAGCACCTGAGGAAATGGATGACGGCTAAATTTGAAGCCACCAAGCGCTCTTATGTTGTTTGTACCATTTCATGGACGGAAGGCGACTGACGAACACCCTACCCGAGAAATGGCTCGACTACATGTCCCGTTAAAGAGGTCACGCTGGGATGAAAAGGTTGTCAGATTGGGTAAGCTAACCTTAAATAGCTATGTGTTTGCTGCCTAACGTTAGATTTATGAAGTCCGTTCATGAATACATTTATGATCAGTAACAGGCAGTTAACAAAGTACAACGAATGTTCCATGATTACCCTTGTCCACCTATTTATTTAATATTTACGGTAGTACAAGATATTATAGTACATTACAATAGCTCACATTATTCCTGCTACAGAGATTGCAGGTGATAGCAGGCCAGCTAGCCTCATTTCTCTTCTTTCTACGCTTTGAACACTACAGTTAACAGTGTTATACTGTTTTGTGTCTAATGCAGCTCTTTCTCTCTCACACACACACACACAGTTCTCAGTTGGTCACATTATATATTAATTCTCATGATATATTGTAAGTACTAATGTAAAAATGTTGAATTATTTCCACAGATGTATCGATGACCGTCCAGTGATGCAGTGGACAGCTGTGAGGGTGATCAGATCCACAGATGCCCCTGATCTTGCTGAAAGTCACCTGAAGTTACCTGCTGTAATAAAATATCTATGAACCTTTACAATGTCACCTGACATTACCTGCTGTAAATAGTTTTTATTTATCTTAATTTTATCTTTAATCTCTGATTTGAAGGAATAAGTCATGTCAAGTTTGCAAGTTAATTCCATCTTGGTTTATTACATATGGAAATTAAATGGTGAAGTTTTTACAGGATGGTCAGTAGGAGGTGTCTCTTTAAAAACAAATCACAGTCTGTCTCTTGTTTAACACAACTGATTTAAAAACAACTTATTTCATATAGTTAGTCTTCACCCACACCCTCTACATCCCATCCCAATTACCTAATATCCTATCCTTAACCTAATTATTCTCATTCCTGCTTATTTACAAAGCTGCAACTATCTTGTTGAAAGCAGCAGTCGCCTGTCTGAAACTCATCTGACACGAGGAAGCATACACTTAAAATAAAAGGTTTGTAGTCTAGCTACAGTCTTGGCACAGAATTGCTGATTGTGTGGCACATGTAACTTGCTGTGATGGATCCCAGATGAGCAGCTTACACGTCCTCAGCCCTGTACAGAACATGACAAACCTAAAATACATTTCAAAGATTTCACAGTTGTCTTATTTCAGAATCATTCATTATTATTATTACACTTAACGTTTACCTACATTATTCATTGATCAGACTTAATGTACCCCTACCAAATCTTACCGTTACCTTACCTTTTGCATATACACTGTGCAGAATTAAGAGGCAAGTTGATTTTCTTATTCATATTTTTTTGGTAAAATTACCAATTCCAAACCACACCAGTCTTAACTATTAATTGTGCATTTAATCTTTTATAAGTGATATATAATATTTTTTGGCTTGTTTTATCTGTAAAATAACATCTGCCTAATAATTATGCATACCTGGATATACAGTGTTTTTCACTTCCAAGTTCCAGCCTCCTCCTTTCTAATGTGTAATTGATAAACGCTTCACTTACCTTACTCCACTGTACAATTAAGTTATTAGACAAAATACTTAGTCTGATGATGGTCATCAAACACGTTATTATACTTTTAAACATTTATAACCGTTATATTAACATCACACAACACACACACACAAAACTAACCAGCTCCATGCTGAGAGGTTTAGACGCTCGACTGGCTGTTTGCACGCTTAATTTTAAAAACCTAAAAAACCCTCGTTGTGTAACAGCACCACCCACTGACTCACTATGTAAATACTGGTAAGCCTCGGTACAGTTGTAAAAAATTAATTTTTTCCTTGCTGCTCCATCAGGGCAGTTAAAATATATAGGTTAACTCTGGCCACTTCTTCATATCGTCCTAACATTACCCACGTTAACAGGCCGATGGATGGGACAATTTGAGACCATTTGATCGTCGTAAGACGTTTTCATCGTGCTCCCAGTTTATAAGATAACGTTCTTTGTCATTTCGCCTACAGTTATAGCTAGCTATAAACAATCGTATCAACTAGTATACTAGTAACGGATGTCGGATGACAAAATGCAGAAATGCGAAAGTATTAAAAGTGGTCGAGGGAATAAGGTGAATAGTCAATCAATCAATCACCTTTATTTATATAGTGCTTTAAACAAAATACATTGGTCAAAGCACTGAACAACATTCATTTGGAAAACAGTGTCTCAATAATGCAAAATGATAGTTAAAGGCAGTTCATCATTGAATTCAGTGATGTCATCTCTGTTCAATTAAATAGTATCTGTGCATTTATTTACAATCAAGTCAACGATATCACTGTAGATGAAGTGACCCCTAACTAAGCAAGCCAGAGGCGACAGCGGCAAGGAACCGAAACTCCATCGGTGACAGAATGGAGAAAAAAACCTTGGGAGAAACCAGGCTCAGTTGGGGGCCAGTTCTCCCCTGACCAGAAGAAACCAGTAGTTCAATTCCAGGCTGCAGCAAAGTCAGATTGTGCAGAAGAATCATCTGTTTCCTGTGGTCTTGTCCTGGTGCTCCTCTGAGACAAGGTCTTTACAGGGGATCTGATCTGGGCTCTAGTTGTCCTGGTCTCGCTGTCTTTCAGGGATGTAGAGGTCCTTTCTAGGTGCTTATCCACCATCTGGTCTGGATATGCATCTGGATCCGGGTGACTGCAGTGACCCTCTGATCTGGACACAGACTGGATCTGGTGGCTACGGTGACCTCGGAACAAGAGAGAAACAGACAAATATTAGCGTAGATGCCATTCTTCTAATGATGTAGCAAGTACATCGGGTGTTATGGGAAGTGTTTCCGGTTCCAGTTTACCTAATTAATGCAGCCTAAAATCCTTTAACGGATTTGGATATTAAAAGCATATTAGTATGTTATGTGTATGCCAGGTTAAAGAGATGGGTCTTTAATCTAGATTTAAACTGCAAGAGTGTGTCTGCCTCCCAACAATGTTAGGAAGGTTATTCCAGAGTTTAGGCCAAATAGGAAAAGGATCTGCTGCCGCAGTTGATTTTGATATTCTAGGTATTATCAAATTGCCTGAGTTTTGAGAACTGAGGGACGTAGAGGAGTATAATGTAAAGGAGCTCATTCAAATACTGAGGTGCTAAACCGCTCAGGGCTTTATAAGTAATAAGCAATATTTTAAAATCTATCACGATGTTTGATAGGGAGCCAGTGCAGTGTGGACAGGACCGGCTAATATGGTCATATCTCCTGGTTCTAGTAAGAACTCTTGCTGCTGCATTTTGGACTAGCTGTAGTTTGTTTACTAAGCTGCAGAACAACCACCCAATAAAGCATTACAATAGTCAACCTTGAGGTCATAAATGCATGGATTAACATTTCTGCATATCACATTGACAGCATAGGCCGTAATTTAGATATATTTTTGAGATGGAAAATGCAGTTTTACAAATGCTAGAAACTGGTTTCTAAGGAAAGATTACGATCAAGTAGCACACCTAGGTTCCTAACTGATGACCTAAGAATTGACAGAGCAACCATCAAGTCTTAGACAGTGTTCTAGGTTATTATAAGCAGAGTTTTTTGTGTCAAAGCGCAGCACTAAGAATAGTGACTGGTCGATTCAGTCACTCTGTTGAGAATGTCTTGAGTCTTAACCAGGAACATACTCTGAGTTGAATGAACTTACTCCGGATTGTGTTTTGGAACCCACACCTCGAAGTCAGCAAGGTTTGGGTTAATCAACTGAAATCTCAGGGTTTAGTTCACGTAAGTTAACCCTGCTTTCTGGAATACACCCCTGATATGATTGTTTGTAGACTGAAATATGAACTGCTTCACAACAATACTATTTTAATCAATTTTATTTGAGTTTATGAATTCTTCATGTCACAACAAATTATACAACATCCCACCAGGGTCTTCCCTCCTTGATTGAAGGATCTGTAATACAGCTTATGTCAATGTTTTGTCTGTCTCTGATGATCTCATTAACACATATTTCTCAAAACAAATATTAAGTCCCCTGTGGTGGTAGGGGTTATGGGAATAACATTTAATGTCGAGATTGACTTTGGTCCAATACCAGGGTAAGTAGTGAAAACAAATCTGCTAAAATTACAATTTACAAAAAAAAAAAATTGCTTTTATATTTTCAGACATGAGCAGACCTACTCACATAACATTACTGCAATTAACAAATACATACAAATCGCACTTTAGCAGAATTCAATTCAAATAGTTATCAACAGCCATTAGTTCAAATAAAATTAATTTAGGCTATAATATTATAAATCAGGTTGGTTTGTATTGTTGACATACAGTATATGTAAATAATATGCATGCAGCCAGCGAGACTGGCACTTGAACCATAGCACAGCAGGTGGAAAAAAAAATCTTCAGTATCCGAAGATACCCTAATATAAGCTACTCTCACTAAGCTCAAACAAAAAATACAGCAGGTGGCTGCGCCCCTTTCCTAGTGGATGAAATGCATTTCAATTGATAATCTTACCTTTCCTCTCCTTCCCTCCCCTTGTATACATACGAATGACCAACCAAAAGATGTTTAAATGAATGGAGGTCAAACAGAGGTTTTGGCAATGCACCGAACATGCAGATATACACAAACAACAGCTTAACCACAATACACAAAGTTAGCATTGGCTAAAATCACAATAACAAAGTCTAGCAACAGACAACAAGCAAATCCTCTCTTGCATTGCCAAGCCTTCCTGTTATAGATCCGATCTCCACCAGGTGGAATGAATCAGATGCTGTCATCACCTCCAACGATGATTGGCGGGAAGCAGGGACCAGTGGCATAGCACTAAGAAAGGGAAAATAAAAGCGAACCAAAGAGAGAAGAGAAAATAAAACACCACCAAGCTGTAACACTCTCCCCTTAGGTGTAAACATTATAAGAAAATACAAAATATATGTTTACATTTATAACCTTTCTAGACACACACAGGGCATCTGCTACTACATTCTCTTGTCCTCTTTAATCCAGAATCTCCAAGTCATAATTCTGTATCACCAGAGCCCACCTCATAAAGCCATTGATTCTGGTTATACATAAGGGACAAAAAAGTCGAGGATTGTGATCAGTAAAACAACAATGGGTAGATTAGTAGAGCCAGCGTAAATCTAAAAGTGCTGAAATGCAAAAAGTAGTGATAGAGCCTTTTTTCTCAATGGTAGAATAGTTGATGTGTTAAACTTCTGAGAAAAATAACAAACCGGATGATCAACTCCAGTTACATCCCTCCGTAACAAAACGCTTCAGCCCCTACAGCACTACCATCAGTTCAGTTTTTCTTCATGATTAATATGCGTTTAAGGGCAAGTTCTCTACTCTTTTCACAGAGAGTGTTTTCATGATCTGTTCTCTGAGAATCAATCTCTTTCTTCAGGTCTGCTGCTGAAGAATCTCATTTAATCTTCTCTTTGTTTCTCTCACAATGTTTTCCTGAAGATCTTTGATCTTGATTTCAAATGATGTTTTCCACTGAATCAGTATATATTTATCTCTTTCTTTCTCAAAGAATTCAGACATATATTTCTCCACTTCTTCACTAATTTTCTTCAGTTCTCTGTGAAGATCAGTTTCCTCAACCTCATGAATTGCTTCATTTTCTATTTTGTTGTGTAGTTTGTTCTCAGTCTCCATCATGGCACAGCGAGACTCAAGGACCACTTCCTGTATTCTGTCTCCAGTTTCTTGTAGACTGAGATCTCCAGAGAGTTTCTGAAGCTGAAGACGAACCGTTCCTTCAGTAAAGCCTCACAGAGATCTTTAACACGATCTTTAAATCTCTCAGCTTCATTCCATTTGATTTTGCTGCATGAGATATAATAGTCTTCTTCAGTTCTTGGATGTTCTCACAGTAGTTTGGGTTTGTTGGAGCCATCGGTGGACTTCCCTCCCAGAACTGAGAGAAATACTTCACATCTCTCGAACATCACATCTAATGGCGTCACTGAAACACTCAGCCTCACAGACTTCATCTTTAGCAGCAGTTTTGTCATCTCATCTAGTGTCTCCTGCAGTCTTCTCCTTCCCTCCATGTTTTTTCTCTCTCCAGCTGTGCGCCTGAGGCGTTCTGATGCACAAACACACAGCTGGATTCAGTCTGACCTTCTTCATCCTCATGAAGGCCTGAACAACAATCTGAAGAACGTCCTGCATCTCAGAAGGGTTTTCTCCCAAAGATGTTGATCAGGAGTCAGATCTCAAGACCACAACAAATGTGGCCAGTTCATTGTCATGATGTCTTCTTGATCTTCCAGACAGTTCTAGAGCATGAAGTCCCTCAGTATCAACAACCAGAATATAATCAAACCTCATCTGTGTTTTCATCTCACTGGAGACTCTGATCAGCTGCATGAAAGCTCCTCTAGTTGTTCTTCCAGCACTGCGGCAGACTGGAGTCCAAACATGGTGTTCATCTGGTGGATTTCCCAGAGCTCTGGATCCCTAAAACTGACAGCACAAAGACTCTCTGGTCTCCCAGTTTCTGGATGAGTTGATCTACAACAGCAGAGATCCAGATCACAGGAACATGAGCAGCATCTCCATCCATCAGCTCCAGTGGAGATCCAGAGATCATCATCTGTGCTCGTCGAGGACTCGGAGAGAAGAGAGTGAACCTGCAGGTCTTTCTTGTTTCTCTCACAGATGAACATGATTCATAGATCTGAGCCATCTCCCTCATGATGTGCTCCACACCAACGCTGCAGCTTGAAGATCCTCAGATATTCTCTCAAGTTCTACTTGTTCAGCTTTGAGATGTTCAGATTTATCAGTGTTCTCCTTCAGTCTTAAGACTGTTGACCACTTTTCATCATACTTGTGATGAAGAGCAGAAAGATCATCTGATGTATGTTCATCCAGGAGGATTCTGAGCCATTGAAGGAGAAACATCTTTGTGACATCATCTGAGTTCATTTCTTTAATAAAGATCTTCATAAACTCACTGATGTCTGATTCATGCTGCTGTTGCGGATTTCTTCATCTCTGTTTGTTTTCTACTGATCTCCATTTCTCTATCTGCTCGAGGTTGATGCTAGTTCTCTGTTCTTCTGACTCACACTGATGCCACAGTTTCCCCTGATGGAGGTCAGAAATGATTCTTTGATTTCTCTCAGATCTTTCTTCTTCTAGTAAACTCATCATCTGTTGAGCTGCTTCTTCCCTCCTGCAGTCATCATCATCTTCCTCATCTACTCTGATCTCTGAGTGTTTGGACACATCTTCAAGTCTGAAAGTGTGAGATGATTCTGAGACACAATCATGTATAGCTCTTCTGAGTTCTTCAGCACATCTGACTGATTTCTGTCTTTCAGGACCGATCTTGTATTTTCCTTTCCTATCTCAGTGATAGCGACTTGTCCCTCAGTAAAGAGACAAAATGAGTGGCTTTGAGTCCTTGTACAGGTTTTGTATCTTTGCAGGGTGTCTATCACTCCTGTGGAGTTGTGGCAGAAGAACAACATTGGACTGAGCTCATGTGGTGAGGATCTGCAGCTGTTTCTCATGTTCTCCTGCATCTCCATGTAGATTACAGAAGCTACACACTCAGTGAAGTTATCATGATCTGATCCAGAAGGACAGAACCAGGAGATCTCCACCACTCGCCATCAGGGACTCTGGATCTGCTGCTGCGGACAGTTTCTGTGGAAGAAGCGTGTTGTGTTTCTCATTGATCAAACTGTTCATCAGCTGAGACTTTGATGAAGACACAGAGTTCGAACCTGAAGAAGAACACCATTGGAGTTTGTGCTCGTGTAGATGGGCTGGGTTTGACTGATGATCTGATTGCTGGTGTTTCTCATCTTCCAGCTCTTGTTGATTTGTCTGAATGTCCAAGAGGAAACTCAATCTGTGGGTTGAATGGATCAGGAACAAGCAGAGGAAGAAGCTGAACTGACACTGGGACAGTTTAGTTGACCATCAGCTGCTTCAGGAGAGCATCAAGCGATGAAACACAGCCATCTGGACATCCATCGGTGTGAATGAGGATCACACTGACTCATTCTTTTGATAGACTACAATCATTTCAAGCAAAATATTACCCTCATCTTCAGATGAGTCACTGTCTGTTTGCTGTTCATTGGTCTGTTTAGTTTTGATGTATCTTGCTCTGTAGTCCATCATCAGTAGTTTCTGTAGGAAAGTCTGAATTATCTCTTCTTCAGCACAAGACTCATGAGACTGTAATGAATGTTTGGTTATCTAGAAGAACACCTGCGGCTCAGTTTATTGTGGTGTTTGTCTTCAAGATGAAGTCTGTCAAATAGATTCTGGATTTTTTCTGCTGGTTCAATGTCTTTGTTTTCTCCCTGTGTAAAAATAATAATACAATAAGTTAAAACTTTAGATGTAAACTCCTGTTACCTGACTTTTCTTACATATCAAAATAATTATCAATATAACAATTATCTGAATTTATTAATGCAGTTGTTATGTGTGAATTACAGGTGCTTCTCAGTTAATTACAATGTTGAGGAAAAGTTAATTTATTTCAGTAATTCAACTCAAACTGTGAAACTTATGTATTATATTCAATGCACACAGACTGAAGTAGTTTAAATCTTTGGTTCTTTTAATTGTGATGATTTTGGCTCACATTTAACAAAAACCCACCAATTCATGATCTCAACAAATTATAATATGGTGACATATCAATCATCTAATCAACTCAAAACACCTGTAAAGGTTTTCTGAGCCTTCAAAACAGTCTCTTGGTTCACTAGGCTACACAATCATGGGGAAGACTGCTGATCTGAGAGTTGTCCAGAAGACAATCATTGACACTCTTCACAAGGAGGGTAAGACACAAACATTCATTGCCAAAGAAGCTGTTCACAGAGTGCTGTATCCAAGCATGTTAACAGAAAGTGACCAAAGGTCGACAATTGCCTGGCCCCGAGCTACCAGGGGCCCCAAAATGCCCATTAACTTGATTAAAGATTTTTTTTTTTACTCGTGCAAAATATATATTTCTAAAACTCCATTATTTCACTTACTGCGATCTAGAAAGTGACAAGGCTGTAATCGTAAAAAACTGCGAAGAAGAAGTGATTGACAGTGATAGACATTGTGTACAGAGAGAGTGTTGACAGTAAAAATGAGTGAAGCTACCAAGCGTGCTGAAAAAGGAAGAAACAGGAGGAAAGCAAAAGTTTTAGCAAAATTGATGAGTAATGAGTACTAGCAGTCACTAGCCGCATTTCCACTGTCGGCCAGTGCGACCAGGCTTAAAAGCGCCGTTTGTTTGCATGCTTTGTTATATATTCAAATTCAAAATCATCGATGTTTTAACTATATAATTGATTTAATTTATCAGGACTCAAAATTAATCACACATAAATACACTTATTTCTATTTTATTTATTTTTAACGCTTATGAAAATAGCCTGCTTATTCAGTCGAGTCTGTTTCTGTTTATTAGCCACAGTAGCGTCCATTTAGAATGAATGATAATATCTCTATTTTTATAAAAGCTCCTAAACATAAAAACATTATTAGGCAATATTCTTTTATGATAGGCAGCGTGAGATAAACTCTCGAGGCGAGGCTTGTGACAGATAATATAAGTTACTTAATACACGATTGTGATAGAGAATAAGAAGCTGACGTCTAATTTCTTCAGCGGTCATAATTACCATGTTTACTATGGTAATATGTTTAGCGATGCATATCTTTTCACGTATAAATATTTCTGCCTTGTATGGTGATTATCCACATTGGATCAAGTTATTTCAAACACTCACTGACTGAAAGAGAGTTTTGAGCTTCGACTTATTTAAAGTGTTTAATGCTGGTGTTAAAGCTGTTATCTTTCTGAAATGATCCTCGGCAGACTTCGCTATTTTTATAAAAGCTCCGAACAAAAATCATTATTATATTTTGATGATATGCAGCGTGGAGCTAAACTCCGCAACGAGATGACAGATAAAATGTTACTTAATAAATACACAATTGTGATAGAGAATAAGAAGCTGAGCGTCCTGATTTATCCAAGCGGTCATATTTACCATGTTTATATGGTACGTTAATGTTTAGCGTGCATAGTCTTTTACATCGCTTATAAATATTTCTGCTTTGTTTAGTGATTATAATCCACATCGGATCAAGTTATTTCAAACACTTGCTGCTAACTAAGAGTGAGTTTTGAGCTCAACTTATTTTAAAAGTCTTTAATGCTGCTGTTAAAGCTGTTATCTTTCTGAAATGATCAGCGGCTGGCCTCTCTAGACACGGAGAAACTCGCTTTGTTCCTAACCCCTCCTCTAGCCCCAGCTGGCCAGCTTTGGCCCAAGGTTTTCATCGGGCGAAAAAACCTGGCTGTTGGCCCAGGAAGCCCGACGAGACACGATCAAGCCCGGAAGTGACAGTGGAAACGCTGACTGGCCCTGCGCACTAGCACGCCCGGTCCTAGCTCGGTAGTGGGAAACCGCTATTCTGACCAATGTGTTACACTTGAACTTGAAGATGACCAAGCACTCTGGCCAAAACATCTCACTGACAAAGAACGCTGCTTAATAGTGCAGAGGCCCAGTTCAGAGCAAGGATAGAATTTATCCTTTTTATTTTTCTTCTTTTTCTTACAGATTCAACTCAGATGTCTATACATCATTGCTGTGTGAAGACTGCTGAAGAGAAGTAACAAGTGGGCTTTTTTTATTTTTTAAATAAGGATTGACAAAGGAGGGAAACAAAGAGATGTAGGGCCCCATGTCTGTGTTTGCCTTGGGCCCCAAAATGTCTAAATCGCCCTGCACACAGAAGTGTCAAGGAATATGGCCACAGTTGTCATATTCCTCTTGTTAACTCACTCATGAACCACAGACAACATCAGAGGCGTCTTAACTGGGCTAAGGATAAGAAGAACTGGACTGTTGCCATTGGTCCAAAGTCCTCTTTTCAGGCGAGAGCAAGTTATGTATTTAATTTGGAAACCAAGGTCCTAGAGTCTGGAGGAAGGATGGAGAAGCTCATAGCCCAAGTTTCTTGAAGTCCAGTGTTAAGTTTTCACAGTCTGTGATGATTTGGGGTGCAATGTATCTTGGAGCACTTCATGCTTCCTTCTGCTGACCAGCTTTTGAAGATGCTGATATGATTTTTTCCAGCAGGATTTGGCACCTGCCCACACTGCCAAAAGCACCAAAGTTGGTTAAATGAGCATGGTGTTGGTGTGCTTGACTGACCAGCAAACTCTCAGACCTGAACCCCAGAGAGAATCTATGAGCTATTGTCAAGAGGAAGGTGAGAAACAAGAGACCAAACAATGCAGATGAGCTGAAGGCCACTGTAAAAGAAACCTGGGCTTCCAGACCACCTCAGCAGTGCCAATTGAGGCAGTAATTCAAGCAAAAGGAGCCCCTACCAAGTATTGAGTACATGTACAGTAAATGAACATTCTTTCCAGAGGGTTATTAAAATTAAACAACCAAAGACTTTAACTACTTCAGTCTGTGTGTATTATATTTATTTAATACATGAGTTTCACAATCTGAGTTGAATTACTGAAATAAATGAACTTTTCCTCAACATTATAATTTATTGAGAAGCAGCTGTATAAGTGTTGTCAAAGACCCGGTACTTTGGTACCATGTCGGTACAAAAAAAATGAAAGTGGGACAGTAGCAGGTTTCTTTAAGTACGGTGGTACCGAGGACCGTCAACCGTTCTTGACACATACAGCGATATGATTACCTGAAGCAGAAAGCATGACGGAATCTCAAAATCCAGTCATGAAAATGAAACTTACATTTTAATATGGACAGTCCGGAATTTGTCAAAGTTAGCATAAATTAATCAAATCAAATCTCCATATGGACCAGTATCTGTGAATGTTAAGCCACAAAAATTGGTTGAAATCTGAATCCTGCATGTTCTGTGCGTCTCTGTGTGAATTAATGAATGGTTTGTTTACTACATAGACTGAAGCATGTGACACTTGCAGTAATTTCAGCATCCGCCTCTCAATGAGGACATAAATACATAAACTACATCACCAGAACTTTTCTGCGTCACTTCACAGGCATTTTACCATTTAATCTGAGTAAAACCAGTCAAAATAAAAGTAGCCGATTATAAAAGTTCATTTTTTACATAAAGGCATTGTGCTAGAAATATTACTATTATTTAGTAGAATGTATGTGATACTGCTACTACTGTTGAAAACATTAATTTTTTAAAGAAATAAAATCGACAATATTTCTTTTATGGTTTAATTTTAATAGCAAATGCCCTTTAGTTACCAAAAATAAAATGTGTTTAAATTTCATTAATTAAGACAAATGTAATTTTAAACTTGAAAATGTAAACTTGTTTACTGTTTTACATAATTATATTACTTGTAAAAAAATAAAATAATATCATGTATAATGAATGGCATTGGTTTTATATTTAGTGATAAAAGTTTTTTAAATTAGCATATTTTTGTGTTTTGCTTTGGTACCAAAATTGGTACAGAAAACAGTAGATTCATTAGTACATCCTCTGTTAGCATGATTTATTGGCTTATCACGTTTGACCAATAGGTGGTGCTGTTATCAAATTGATGTGGTGTGTTCTGTGTGAGTTGACAATGGCACACACAAAGTTTGATACCAATATCCATAGCATTGCAGAGATAAAGGATCAAGTGTCATTTTGGCATCAAGCCTCAAATTCGTTGCTGTGGTATGCAAAAATGGTTGTCTCCATCACAAAATCCATAACTTTTTGTTATCATGGTCTAAAGATGATATGATTCGATTCTGGGAAAATCGGACCACCAGTTTAGAAGGAGCTCAAAAAAGTAGGTTTTCAAAGAAAATCAAAATGTGGACAGGACGTTTGGCTGACTATTACAACATTAACATAACACTGTTCTCAGCATGCGAAAGAATCTATTACTGTATTTTCCAGACTATAAGTCTCACTTTTTCATAGTTTGGCAGGTCCTGCGACTTATGGTCAGGTGCGACTTATTTATCAAAATTAATTTGACATGAACCGAGAGAAATGAACTAAGAGAAATTAACCAAGAGAAAACATTACCGTCTCAGGCGGTGCGTCTGAGACGGTAATAGTTCTCTATCTGGTTCTAAATAAATGCGACTTATAGTCCAGTGTGACTTATATATGTTTTTTCTCATCATGGCGTATTTTTGAACTGATGCGACTTATACTCAGGTGCGACTTATAGTCAAAAAAGCGGTAATACCAGTCTTATTACATAATTCAGAATAGATAAATTCACAGAAAGCTATTAGCATTTATTTGAAATTTCATTATAACTTTTGACCACATGGTGGCACTGTCTGAAAACTTTGAGTACTTTTAAGTCATGGTCTTGATGGTAAATACAAAGTTTCATAATGGTACCAATGCATTTGTAAAATATAGCATATTATATCATAATCTGTTGTAGTTAATGGCAATTTCATGTTTTGGTTGATTATAGTGCCACCAAGAGGCACACTCCCCAAATTATTAGTGTCCTTAGAGTGTGCCATACATGTGTGTCAAATTTGGTAAAATATGGATATTATGGATTTGGCATTATAGACAGTTTATATATTAGAACAGAGAAGATGACTATGCATTTACTTGCCACTATCAAAATTTTGGCAATTGGGCATTAGCATACACTTATGGAAGTACATTTGGTTCAATAAAAATGAAGCGAAACTTTATAAAACTGAACTTAACTTTTTCAGAAACTATAAAAAATATGGCATTACAAAAAAAGAAAAACAATGAAAATGAAAAAAAAAAAAAAAAAAAAATTAACTCATGCACAAATATAACAGGCTCTTCAAATATGCTTCATTCTTTGTTCATGTTTTTTCAAAGATTGTTTTAAGCTATTCATTGATTCTGAGATCCACAGATTTACGCTTATGCTTCAGTTTTCATTTGGTGTTTTGACACAAACCTCTCATGGGGCGGGCTTAACAGTGATCTACTCTGATTGGATAGTGAACTTTTGATGGACAGGTACTCTCTGACCAGGAGGTACAGACAGAAAGCCTCGTGGTGATTTGTATTGGTATTACTAAATATGTAAATAATATTTGACCTTCGATCGTCTCAGTCTGTAAAGATGAGCTCTTGTCCTTCAAGGCATCTTGAAGCTTGTGTTACTGAATGACAATAATAACCCACAACAAACTGTAGCACACTGTAACATGAAAAACTTATCGTATCGATGTTATTGGTTACTTCAGTAACACAAGCTTACATCAAGCTGCCTTGAAGGACAAGAGGAGGAGGAAGACTATCGCTCCTTGGCTCCTGAGACCTCATCCCGATTGAAGGGTTCAGAGCACTGATTTGACTGGATCACTCATCATGTTCTAAACTGCCAAAAGGCAGTGAAGCCAACAGATGTGTTTGATCAGACATTTTACTATTCCCTACCAGCAGAGAGAAGTTACATTCAAACAACTGACCTAAAATCACCGATTTGAAGCAAATCAATCAAACTGGACTCGTTTATGTGTAATAAATTAATGTTTACTTTAGATGTTATCTGCAGTCTTCATGGTGTTTTGGGGCAGGATAAGCGATATATTTAAATTGTTTAGGTGGGTGTGTCTGCTGCACACTGATGAGACAGGTAACGATCCAACACGATATATAGCTTATTTCTTTATGAACATAATTATTCAGGAATTATTAAATATGAGCGTATTAGTATCAGAAATTGATTTTAATATATTGCAATTATGATGTTAATATTGCTCTATAATGAAAAGCTTAAATTACTATCTGGGAAAAAAAGCTTTATGTCTTTAAATCATACTGTATATAGTCAGTTATTTCTCTGAATAAATTCAGATTTCAGAATGAGCAGTTTGTAGTTTGTTATATGTGTTGAGGTCGTGTCCGTTTGAGGTTTATCATGTTCATGATGCTCACTACTGTAGTGAGCGTAGCTTTTTAATAAGTAGGGAAATTCACGACCTTTAAAAAAATAACCGTTTACATGCCTAGGGTGTTAGCATTGTAATAATGTACAGAGATACTCTATTTATAAATGCTGACTTGTTAGGTGATGTTTTCTCATTAAAATCATACAAATTCCTATTAATTCAATGGAACGTTTTGCACACTAGTGATTACCAATATGATGCAGCGGCTTCACTTTCATGCGTCATGAGCAATCCAGTTCTATATTATAGATCAGTGGGTCAGAGTCATAATATTTGGGTATTATGACTCTGACCCACTGATAATTTTCATACATTCTGAGAAGCCTGGCAAAATCTTACACTTGACAAACACACAATTTCATCCCAAAGTTTCTGAGTGTAGTGCATGACCAAAATAAGTGTACAGTTTCTTCAAAACTTCGAACAAAAGGGCTTGTAAGATCAATGTCAGATTTAAATCTTTGTATAAACTTATTTAAAGGGTAGAACCTTTATATGAGCTTAAAATAAATTACTTTCACTTTGTCTGTGAAAAATTATTTTTGCGGTAGAGACCAGATTTAATCACCGGAGAGCACCTATCAAAGCTCACTATATCAATCCAGAGTAGATCACTGTTAAGCCACCTCATGAGAGAGTTTGTGTCAAACACAAAGCGAAAAACTATGAAGTATAAGCGAAATCTGAGGCAATGAATTTAGAATCCACGATTGAAGCACAATCTTTGAAAACATTAAAGAATGAAGCATATTTGAAGAGCCTGTTAAATTTGTGCCATTTTCATTGTTTTTCTTTTTTTTGTAATGGCATATTTTTGATAGTTTCTGAAAAAGTTACATTCAGTTTTATAAAGTTATGTTCATTTTATTGAACCAAATGTAATTCCATATACACTTACCTAAAGGATTATTAGGAACACCATGCTAATAATGTGTTTGACTCCCTTCACCTTCAGAACTGCCTTAATTCTATGTGGCATTGATTCAACAAGGTACTGAAAGCATTCTTTAGAGATGTTGGCCCATATTGATGGGATAGCATCTTGCAGTTGATGGAGATTTGTGGGATGCACATCCAGGCCACGAAGCTCCAGTTCCCACATCCCAGAGATGCTCTATTGGGTTGAGATCTGGTGACTTTGGGGCCATTTTAGTACAGTGAACTCATGCGTCATGTTCAAGAAACCAATCTGAAATGATTGAGCTTTGTAATATGGTGCATTACCTGCTGGAAGTAGCCATCAGAGGATGGGTACATGGTGGTCATAAAGGGATGGACATGGTCAGAAACAATGCTCAGGTAGGCTGTGGCATTTAAACAATGCCCAATTGGCACTCAAGGGGCCTAAAGTGTGCCAAGAAAACATCTCCCACATCATTACACCACCACCACCAGCCTGCACAGTGGTAGGCTTACAAATGCTTTGCTGCACACCTGGTTGTAAGAGGTGGTTATTTCAGTCAAAGTTGCTCTTCTATCAGCTGGAATCAGTGGCTCATTCTCCTCTGACCTCTAGCATCAACAAGGCATTTTACCTACAGGACTGACACATACTGGATGTTTTCCTTTTCACACCATTCTTTGTTAACCCTAGAAAGGGTTGTGCATGTAAATCCCTGTAACTGAGAAGATTGTGAAATACTCAGACCGGCCTGCCTGGCACCATGCCAGCTCAAAATTGCTTAAATCACCTTTCTTTCCCATTCTGACATTCAGTTTGGAGTTCAAGATTGTCTTGACCAGGACCACACCCATAAATGCAGTAAAGCAACTGCCATGTGATTGGTTGATTAGATAATTGCATTAATGAGAAATTGAACAGGTGTTCCTAATAATCCTTTAGGTGAGTGTATAGGCAGCATGCTATGTTTCCAATTTCCTATGGTGGTTTCCTGTTGATTGGAGTAACCATTTCTAAGATATATATGGCAAATGTTTTTGAGCACTTTTTTAAGCACTAAAATGCAACATTGCACAATCTAAAAGACAAAACCTGGCATGTTAAGTATTGCTGGACTTGCAAGGATTCAGGAGTCTAAAAGGTGACTCCCTGAAAATAAGTCGACTACAACCAAAGTTATAAGCATGTAAATATTCTATTTTCCCACTAGGTAGCTCTGGCTGAAGCGTATCAGGCTACCTCAGGGCAAGTTTGTGTCGAAGCGTCAATGCATTGGTAAAATATAGCATTTTAATACAAAATTCACAATGGCTGGCGCCAAAATGGCCAATATGGAAAAATTATGAATGTTTTGTCAATTTTGGTCAAAGCGATTCAGAAGATATAAGCAAAAATATGCATGTCATATCTCCTGACCACTAGGGGCACTGCACCAAAACAATGCAGGTAGCCTCGGGTCATTCTTGTTATAACACACCAAGTTTGGTTTTGATTTTCAGTCAAATTTGTTCATCGTTATTCGAGAGCGGATGGACAAATCAACTAATTCCATAACTTTTGCCAGCACGGTCTGAAGATGATCGAGCCAATTTTCTTGAAAATCAGACTAACCGTCTAGGAGCGAGTTTGAAAAGTATTTTTTGAACAATTGGAAATATAAAAAAAAGAAAGTATTGCGATTTTTGAATTTGATTGGAATGAGCCAAACATTCAGAAAAAATTTTTTCCTTCTGTGCCTTACGGTTCAAAATTTATTCATAAAAATGAGAGATGGCACTAGAGTTGGAGTTAGAAACTCAAATGTAAAATATTTAATGCTGAGACTGTCCTCTATCAGTGTGCCAAAATTCATAACTTTCCATAAGCAGTTCTATGGGCTGCCATAGACTTTCGGGAAGAAGAAAAGAAGAACAACAGCAATGATGTCAGTGTTTGGCCCCATAAATATATTAATACTGTGAAGCTTCAGCACAAACCATGTGTCGTCCATCGTTCATCTTCACAATGTCCTCAAACATCTGCAGAAGATGTCAGGAGAGCCGTTCCTCTGAAGACTGAAGTGTCTGTTTGCAGACTTCTGAATGATGTTCTGTAGGATGTCACTGGTTTCTGTGGGCTCTTGTTTGTGAGCACCATGGTGTGTTGATAAACCTGCTCAGAGAAAGAGAGCAGCACCTTCTCCACAGCTCCTGATCTTCTGCTGAACACGGCTCATGTTTGAGGAGCAGAAGGATCACATGAGGTCCTGGATGAGACAGAAACACACACTCTCTCACAGTGTGTGTGATCTGATGATCTGAGATGTTCCTCTGGAGGAGCTGAGGGACTGTTGATGACCATCACTTCTCTGTCCTTCAGTCTTCCTCTGACTCTTTCTACAACATCTGGAGGAGCTTCACTGTCAACGCTGCTCGTCCTAAGATGAAGTTCCCCACCAGACTGTTTTCTGACACGCTCGAACCAGAAGACAATCCTCACTGTAAAGAGTCAGATCAGACATTCAGTGTCCACAGTCCTCTCATTGTATAATAAAACAGAGCACATGTGGTTTGAAACATGTTGATGGCAAGATCTTAAATCAACATCACACATTAAAATGTTCAGAATCCACAGGTAGTAGATACATTTAAATCAATTTTTATTTAGCACACTGGCTAGATTAAAAAAATAATCAGACTTCAAATTAAATATTCCCTCACAGTTTAATAGTAATGAATTACCAATGATAAAAAGATCAGAAATACAATAGCGAATGTAGATTCTACAGCCTCTTATGCTTCAGCTTCATTCATCACCCAAAGATAAACTGTAGTGCTTTATAACTATAGGACAAAAGAGCTAAATTAACTTACCACTGTATCTAAACCAACAGCAATGTTGTTACCTGTACAGAAGAACCGCTTTTCAATATTATTAACTCGTTGTTATCTTTAGGTCACATCCCAAAACATTCAAGCTGGCGGTTATCAAGCCTCTTATTAAGAAACCAAAACTAAATCCTAGTGTACTGGCAAATTACAGTAGAGTCCTGCACGGGTGACCTGCAAATTTGGCTGAAAGGGGTGAAAAATATCCAACTGTGTCGGGATACAGGTGCTGGTCGGTGGACACAAGGAAACACGGGTCTAAACACAGCTTCAAAACAGTCCGTGCAAATGTAAAATAGCCTACGTTCCACTTTAAAAAAAATTACCACGGCCTGAAAGGCTGCATGAGTCATTAGTTAACAGAGCGTTAAGATCAGTTAAGATCAGCCAGCTGTTTTTTTTTTTCGTTGTTTTTGTTTTCTGTTCATATATATATATATATATATATATATAGCGCTATATACAGAATCTGAATTAAAATGTTTTGATTTAAGCCTATTTAAAATTATATTGCGATACGCGATCATTATAAAGGTGTTTAAACAACAATACACTTCCACTTGCATGTATCTGACAATCGGAATATCAGATATTTCATAGCTAACACATTTGTGAATATGGGCCTAATCTAGGCCAATTTTTTTACTTTGTGCAGCTCATTTACATCGTGCTCTGGGCAGATCCGCTCTCCTGATGCTCAGCTGTGAGCGATTTAAAATGGGTGCGTTCGACTTGAAGCACAACCTCAAAGCGGTATTATGATTAGCTCTTTTGTGGTTCTGTTTTCTTTCAGGATCAAAAATACAACAAATGAAAGCGTTTATCTGTATTTCCAACTGATGAGAACTATGCATATACGTTCATAAATCAGTCAATTTTGTATTTTATTATGAGATATTTTATTCTAATGTGATCAGTGACTGATGGACCAAAAACGCGTATTGCGACATTTGCAGTAAAAAAGTGAAATATAAATTCTCAGAAAATGCATTTAATACCAGTATATTGAACGTCTGTTTATATAGCCTACTCCATTAATAAAGGAGTCCAGGCGTTGGAAAATATCATTCCACATCGCTTTAATATTTAATATGAGGGAATAGACATGCATGCATGCTTGATACAAAAATATTTAAATATTAGGTATTGAAACTTTTTTCAGGAATGAGCATAATTATGCAGACACAACTTTTAACATTTTTAAGACATAAACAGAAGATTTTAAATGGGTCTGTAATTCAGAGAGCTGCACGGTCCGATTTTGTAAATCCGCACCGCCATTACCACAATGTTTAATATTTTACTGCAAAATACAATTTTTGGAATTTATGTGCTCTCTCAGAGATGGAACAGAACACATTCATGTAAAATCAACTTTTAGGTGTGTGCTTAATTAAATGGTCAAATACATGCAAATATGTGTCAACATGCGGTTGCTTGGTAATTATTCACAGTATACCCTGTAGGGTTAAAATGATCAAAGATTAAAAGATTAAAAGAGCTAGAGATATGATGACTAGTTGCCTATAAGTATTGTTATGGTGCAAAAGTCAAACTTCAGAGGCTTGTCATCAATAACCTTTAATGGAATGTAAATGTACATCCAAGCTTAGCTGCAGGACTCTGTGAGGGCAATGGACAAGAACATTGGTGCAGGCTTAGTAACAATTACCCTTGTATGGTTGGGGGTACGAGTTACAAAATTGGTAAAGCCTATCACAACATTGTCAATCGCGTCATTAATGCATAAGCGATAATTTATTAAAGCGTCTTGCTACCGAACTACCTACAGTAGCTTAATTTGTGGAGGACAATACTTAAAATACTTATCATGGATACTTAAAAAAAAAAAAAAAAAAGATATTTTATATATATATATATATATATATATATATATATATATATATATATATATATATATATATATATATATATATATATATATATATATTATTTCCCTCCTCAGATATGTAATTAAGAAACCCATCAGGAATGACTGACACATTACAGGGCTCCAGACTAACTTTTTACACTAGGACACAGTGGCCTAACTGAAAATTTTAGGGGCACAACCAGAAAATTTAGGCTACACCGTAAATCAACATGCTAACCAAATCTACTAATTTCCACTGTATTACTAATAAATACTTTAATAATAGATGCAGAAATTACAATGTGCCGTTTCAAATTCAGTGTCACATTTTATTCTGCACTTTTGAAGATGCAACAAGGTAAACTGACAGCACCATGGCTGTCAAGACAGTTACAAATAGTAAACAAAATTCCATACACTCAGAATAAAAATGTGCATAGTAAAAAGTTTGTGTGCATGCTTTATCGTTGTTGTATGTTTAGTTAAGTTTTAAGCCATTCTTCCTTTGAAGGTCGAGCTGGCTTTTGTATTTGGTGAAAAGTAGTTCTAATGCTTGTAGTACCTCAGCCATCTGAATTCTTACAGCCAGTCTTCTCGAAAATGGTGAGTGTGGACCAGGGCGCCCTAACCAATTTGCAAGATTTTACCTGGCCTCATGCATATATATATATATATATATATATATATATATATATATATATATATATATATATATATACACACACACACACACACACACATTACAGCAGAACTGTTTCCAACACTCATAATAAATCATCATATTAGAATGATTTCTAAAGGATCATGTGATAGACTGGATGTCACATGTGACACTGAAGAATGGAGTAATGATGCTGAAAATTCAGCTTTGCATCACAGAAATAAATGATAATTTAAAGTATAATAAATTGAAAACAAATTATTTTAAGTTGTAATAATATAACACAATATTACATTTTTCTGTATTTTTGATCAAATAAATGCAGGCTTGATGAGCAGAAGAAACTTCTTTCAAAAAACATTAAAATAGTAATGTTCCAAACTTTTGGCCTGTACTGTATCCCCAAAACTGCACAACTGTAGAGTAAAAAAACAAAAACAAAACAAAAGTGATAATAAAAATGCGCTCTTAAACTGATTGTACAAAATCACAGTCTGGGGACTCAGATCTCAGAACAACTGCTAACATTAAGTTTAAGGTAAAAATAACTGCCATGAAATTATAGTATCTTCTTACTCCTATGCAATAAATTGCTATTTCACTACATCTCTTTACCTCTGTCTTTATCCTCTTCTCTTCTTTTTGGCAGTGTATCTATCGCAGACTGTGATCATTTATAATGTGTCATGTAAATTCGCCTTCCCTCACAATCAGGAAACTTTCACCGTGTCAGAACTGGCCTGAGCTGCCAGGTCCGTTCTACTGAAGCGTGTGTTAACAAAAGCAGTGCTGTATACATTGGATCGCGGGGCACGCTACACAACAAATTACCAACAACTGATGCGTGCGCGACTCTGTTTCTGACACACTTCAAGCACTCGATGGGTGGGGAAGATTGAAGAGCCGATTTTTTTTTTGCTTCATTTGGAAGTGTTTTGAATTAATGGTTTTAAATAGTAGCCTATTATTAAAAAAATATGTAAAAAAAAAATCACTCGTTCACTCATTCTAGGCCTATGGATGAGTGGCTCTATAGCTTGCCTATGCACGGGCGCCCTGGTCTGGACTTTTTTTAGCCACACCAACCTCTGACTCTGAATCATCATCTGGCGTGACACTAGGCTCTGGCACTGGTACACTAGCCGCAGGTCGGAAGAACGAATCAATAGTTAACGCTTGCTCATAGCTCAGCGCACAATATCAGGTTGTGATGATATTTGTCTCGGTTTCCTTCCCACAGATGTTTACGCCACTCAATTATCTCTAGGCCCCTCCCTCCACATTTTAGCCACTACAGTGGCTCATTCCTATTCTTCTCACCGCATTTGCCAGCTCACAGACAGGCATCACTCAATGAGCGCGAGTGTGTGCAAGTGTGTGTGTGTGTTTGCGTCGATGCGTGTGCAAATCTACATGAGTGCACATGTGCGACTGGATGTAAAATTCAGTCGACACTCTCAAAATTTGTGAAAATGCAATCCATTTGGTCGCAGTCTGGAGCCCTGCATTATATCAGATATCATATAGATATCACACTATAGAGACTGTGTCTGTTCCCGAACTAGAAAATACAAAAACGCTCCAAACCAAGTTAAGGTTAACAATTTAATTGAGGTTCAACAAATAAAAACAAATGCAATATGGATAAACAAATGATAAAGATTGGCTTATTGAATATCAGATCCATTTCTACGAAAACACTTTTGTAAATAATATGATAACTGATCATAATATAGATGTGCTCTGCTTGACAGAAACCTGGCTAAAACCTGATGATTACATTATTTTAAATGAGTCCACCCCCAAGATTATTGTTATAAACACGGCAGCTCTAAAAGGCAAAGGGGAGGTGTTGCTTCAATTTATAATAACGTTTCAGGATTTCTCAGAGGGCAGGCTTCAAGTATAACTCGCTTTGAAGTAATGGTGCTTCATATAACATTATCCAGAGAAACCAATGTTAATGATAAATCCCCTGTTATGTTTGTACTGGCTACTGTACACAGGCCACCAGGGCACCATACAGACTTTATTAAAGAGTTTGGTGATTTTACATCCGAGTTAGTTCTGGCTGCAGATAAAGTCTTAATAGTTGGTGATTTTAATATCCATGTCGATAATGAAAAAGATGCATTGGGATCAGCATTTATAGACATTCTGAACTCTATTGTGTTAGACAACATGTTTCAGGACCTACTCATTGTCGAAATCATACTCTAGATTTAATACTGTCACATGGAATTGATGTTGATAGTGTTGAAATTATTCAGCCAAGTGATGATATCTCAGATCATTATTTAGTTCTGTGTAAACTTCATATAGCCAAAATTGTAAATTCTACTTCTTGTTACAAGTATCGAAGAACCATCACTTCTACCACAAAAGACTGCTTTTAAAGTTATCTTCCTGATATATCCAAATTCCTTAGCATATCCAAAACCTCAGAACAACTTGATGATGTAACAGAAACTATGGACTCTCTTTTCTAGCACTTTAAATACAGTTGCTCCTTTACGCTTAAGGAAGGTTAAGGAAAACAGTTTGACACCATGGTATAATGAGCATATCAAGCACCCTAAAGAGAGCAGCCCAAAAATGGAAGCTGGAGGAAAACAAAACTAGAGGTTCATTTTGCTTGGATGGAAAGTAGCATATCCTATAGAAAAGCATTAAAAACTGCTAGATCTGATTACATTTCTTCTCTTTAGAAAGAAAACAAACATAACCCCAGGTATTTATTCAATACAGTGGCTAAATTAACGAAAAATAAAGCCTCAACAAGTGTTGACATTTCCAACACCACAACAGTAATGACTTTATGAACTACTTTACTTCTAAAATCGATACTATTAAATATAAAAATGCAACCATTCAGCCGCAGCTACAGTTTCAGATCAGACAGTGCACTATAGACCCTCTGAGGAACAGTTCCACTCATTCTCTACTATAGGAGAGGAAGAATTGTATAAACTTGTTAAATCATCTAAACCAACAACATGTATGTTAGGCCCTATACCATCTAAGCTCCTAAAAGAGGTGCTTCCAGAAGTCATAGGTCCTCTTCTGACTATTATTAATTCCTCATTGTCATTAGGATATGTCCCCAAAACCTTCAAACTGGCTGTTATTAAGCCTCTCATAAAAAACCACAACTTGACCCCAGAGAACTTGTTAATTATAGACCATTCTCAATCTCCTTTTCTGTCCAAGATACTAGAAAGGTGGTATCCTCACAATTATATTCCTTCTTAGAGAATAATGGTATATGTGAGGATTTCCAGTCAGGATTTAGGACCTATCATAGTACTGAAACTGCTCTCCTTAGAGTTACAAATGATCTGCTCTTATCATCTGATCGGTAGTATCTCTCTATTAGTTTTATTGGATCTTAGTGCTGCGCTTTGACACAATTGACCACAACATTCTTTTGCATAGACTTGAACACTTTGTTGGCATCAGTGGAAGTGCATTAGCATGGTTTAAATCGTACTTATATGACCGCCATCAGTTCATAGCAGTGAATGAAGATGTATCATATCGATCACAAGTGCAGTATGGAGTACCTCAGAGGCTCAGTACTAGGGCCGCTGCTCTTCACGCTTTATATGTTACCCTTGGGAGATATCATCAGGAAACATGGTGTTAGCTTTCACTGTTATGCTGATGATACGCAGCTCTATATTTCCTCGAGCCGGTGAAACACACCAATTTGAAAAACTAATGGAATGTATAGTCGATATAAAAAATTGGATGACGAGTAATTTCTTACTGCTAAATTCCAGAAAAACAGAGGTGTTAATCATAGGGCCTAAAAACTCTGCTTATAATAACCTAGAACACTGTCTAAGACTTGATGGTTTGCTGTCAATTCTTCGCATCAGTTAGGAACCTAGGTGTGCTACTTGATCCTAATCTTTCCTTAGAAAGCCACGTTTCTAGCATTTGTAAAACTGCATTTTTCCATCTCAAAAATATATCTAAATTGCCTATGCTCTCAATGTCAAATGCAAAATGTTAATCCATGCATTTATGACTTCAAGGTTAGACTATTGTAATGCTTTATTGGTGTGTGTTGTTCTCGCTTGGTAAAACAAACTACAGCTAGTCCAAAATGCAGCAGCAAGAGTTCTTACTAGAACCAGGAAGTATGACCATTTTAGCCGGTCCTGTCCACACTGCACTGGCTCCCTATCAAACATCGTATAGATTTTAAAATATTGCTTATTACTTATAAAGCCCTGAATGGTTTAGCACCTCAGTATTTGAATGAGCTCCTTTTACATTATACTCCTCTACGCCGCTACGTTCTCAAAACTCAGGCAATTTGATAATACCTAGAATATCAAAATCAACTCGGGCGAGATCCTTTTCCTATTTGGCTAAACTCTGGAATAACCTACCTAACATTGTTCGGAGGCAGACATACTCTTGCAGTTTAAATCTAGATTAAAGACCCATCTCTTTAACCTGGCATACACATAACATACTAATATGCTTTTAATATCCAAATCGTTAAAGGATTTTTAGGCTGCATTAATTAGGTAAACCGGAACCGGAACACTTCACATAACACCGATGTACTTGCTAGCATCATTAGAAGAATAGCATACGCTCAATATTTGTCTGTTTCTCCTTGTTCGAGGTCACGTGGCCAGTCCGAGATCCCAGTCATGTGTCCAGATCAGAGGGTCACTGCAAGTCACACCGGATCCCGAGTAAGATCCTAGACCAGAGTGGCTGGATCAGCACCTAGAAAGGATCTCTCACATCCCTGAACTTGAGCAGCCGGAATGACACTGGTATTCGCCTCAGGATACAGATCCCACTGTAAAGACCTGTGTCTCCAGAGGAGCACCAGGACAAGCACCACTAGGAAACAGATGATTCTTCTGCACATCTGACTTTGCTGCAGCCTGATGGGTGCCCAACTACTGGTTTTGCTCATGGTCAGCAGGAGAACTGACACCACTAACTGAGCCTGGTTTCTCCCAATGGTTTTTTCAATCTCCAGTTCTGTCACCATGAGTTTCGTTCCTAGCCTATCACCTCTAGCTTGACTTAGCTTGGAGTCACTAGTCATCTACAGCGTATCATTAGACTTGATTGCAAATAAAATGCTACAAGCACTAATATAAACTGAACTAGTAGATGACATCACTAGATTAACTGATGAACTTCCTTTAACTATCATCTTTGCATTATTGCACACTAGTTTAAATGCCAAATGAATGTTGTTCAGTCGCTCTTGAGCACTAATGACTATTTGTTTAAAGCACTATATAAAGCTAAGGTACTCTTGATTGATTCGACATCTATCGCGAGCAGGAGAAAGAACACAACAAGGGGAACCATTGGGAGGATGTACAGCTATATGTAAATTTATACATTTTTGTAAGTCAAAGCTTTTGGATAACACAGCACCTGCTAAAATGATTAAAATGTAAATGTACTATATGGAATGTTAGGCTTAACCTGTACTAATTTCTTTTAATATAATCACTTTCTTATCAGCTATATCTGAGTTTAAAATGCACATGATTACATCAGCCTATCATATCAGCCTCTGGAGTCTGACAGAAAGGAACCTTGACCTAGTCCCTCCTGCACCAGCCACTCACTCCTCTTGGGATTATTACGCACCGACCCGACCGCTAAAATAGAACCGACACTCGACCTGCACCGAAATCAAATCAGTTAAGCCAATCACATTAGACGCAGTTTTCAAATTTTATTGCCAGGTCATACAGAAGTTATTACACGGCCTTTGGCATTAACACAAGGACAACCTCAGCCGAAACATAAAGAACATGGCTAACGTTACCACAAAACTGAGTAAGCACTATTGTCTAGCCTACATCAGAAAATTTTGGGTTCAAACACACCCTGTACAGCACACATAGGCTTCTTAGCAGTGTTAAATTAAACAATAACAACAGTGCTGGCTATGTGATTGGCTAGTTTTAAATGAGAAGTCCATTTGTATGCAAATCCTAACAAATGCTACATACACCGCCTGTGAATTATGCTACATAACTATACAGCCTAGGTATAGGTTACAATTAGGGGCTGAGACTTGAAACTGTCCCGTTTATGAATCCAAGATCTAATGGGGGCAATTTTGGTCTACCTATTCCGCTGAGGGAATTAGATCCTATTTGAGGTGTGGTGTTTTAAATTGCTGTATAAAAAAAAGCACATTGTCCACTGTTGACTGTTTTAGCTGACTCCTCCACTCTTGGATAACATACCCAGCACAAGAGAAGTCTCACTCACTTGCAGCCCTGGATGCAGGGATTCGAAGATAGACCTCGCAATCTGGGCAATATTAGGGAAAAGGGAGCATGGTCTTGCCACCATGACAAAATGTCAAAATGGTTATCTTTGGCATTTTATGATCAATTAAGCAGCCACTTGTCCCTAATACTCGGAGCCTCATCACTGAAATCTTTTACGATATGTTAACTAATGACTCATGCAGCCGTTCACTGGTTGTGATTTTTTTAAAGTGGAGCGTAGGACTATTTTACGTTTGACGTGACTGTTTTGAACCTGTGTTTAGACCCGTGTTTCCCCTGTGTCCGATCCGACCAGCACCCGTATCCAACACAGTTGGATATTTTTCACCGTTTCAGCCAAATTTGCGGGTCACCCGTTGGGTACCTGAACCCGTGCAGGACTCTAGCCCTGTTTTTAATCCAACTGTGGAGCCAGTGGATATCATATAAGCAACGTTATGAATCTTATGCGGTGAAAGTCTTTTACCATGATAGTGAAAGTAGAAACTGACCGCTCTTGGCATCAGATGATGCACACATTAACAGTGCGTATTCTCGAGACCTAATCTCCTAATGTGTGGTATATCTAACTGTTTTAATTTACTTTAATGTTTCTTGTGGCCGAACATAGTGAAAACAGTGAGAAGAAACATTATTTGTGTTGAACAGGTTGTTTTTGAAAGTTGGTGCATAAAATGGATAAAGTGTTAATTTAATTTAGGCTATAGGCCTATAATTCAATGTAGGCTATAAATAAACCTGTTTTAAAATACATTTTTAAAACATGTTCATTGAAGAGTAGTCTAAGCTAATAGCCTAATGTTTTATTTCCTCACTGTTAGACAAAGTGTGTCATTTATGCGTGATGCACTATGAAATTTTTGCAAAGCAAATTAATTGTAATATTAATTTAATAATAAAATAACAGGCCTACATTAATTGGAAATGCCAAATACTCTTAATAATGACAATATTTAATGATCTCTGGCATTATAGTCCTTACATGCTGGACCTCTTTCAACTCACTCCATCGTTTTAACACCTTATGTTTTTGTTTTGTTTTTTTACACGCTAGTTATTTTGTCCAGTAACTTGTTTCCATTATTTAAGCATTATTGTATTTATTGTAAGGCTGCTTTATGTTTGATTTATGTTGAAGTGTTTAACACCTTTTAATGGTGAGACTTTTTTGGTAATCAGGCTCCTAAAAATCATGTAAAAATGTGGATTTAGATTTATCGGCCAACATATCGGTTATCGGATATATTATTTATAGAATTATCGGTATCGGGCAAAATGTTCATATCAGTGCATCCCTAGTTCTGAATCCTATATTTATCATACACAACATATGTAATCTGTATCTCATTAGATGAATCACTGTACCAACCCTTGCAAGGCAACTATATCATCTATGAATGTAATTATAAACTTAGAGGAACTTTGTAAACAAGACAATTGGCTTCATGTTCATAATTCTTCCCATGGGCCATAGGACTGAGACTAGCTGGACGTGACATCAAAAGATAAAGAGCAAAATAATTATTTTTTAACATGCACAAAATTGTAATATTGCATAAAACATATGTGAATAAAGCACAGTTTCCATGAAGCGAGTCAAAGGGAACAAAATCGTCACTTGCTGGTAAACTGGCACTAAATATCAATAAGTAGGAGAAACCACTTAATATAATAATTTTCATATAGGAGCGAGTTACTTAGCCTCAGAGCTAGAAAAGATGTCAGCCTAGTATTCCTGCTGCCGACTGTGTCTAATATTAATCAAACAACAAAAGATGAATAGAAAATTCTGATGACCAGTCCAGGCCTGACAATGTGATACAAAGATTCATTTTTCCCCTAATATTGATGTGATATTTTGTATAAAACTCACCTATTGTGTCAGGGTGTGTTGTGGGCTACATATTTTTGTAAGAAGCTCTTGAACTTTGTAGCATCTCCAGTTATCTCTGTTGAACCGCTGGTATCTCTGATCATATTTCTGAATGAGATTCTTCAGTGGTTCCAGTTTCATTAATGAATTTTTCTATGGTCATGTCTTCATCCTCCAGTTCGTCTTTTCCAGTAAAGAGAATCCAGGTTTTCTTCAAGCGTTTTTCTTCCAGGAGGTTTTCAATAATCTCCACAGTTTTACTCTCTTTTTCAGTGAATCTGCCAACTTTGATGACCAGCAGGAACACTACGAGTGGCCTGACTCACATTCCTGAAGAACACTTGCGTGTATTTCTTGAATTTCTTTATCACTCCGCTTTGGGTTAAATAATCCTGGTGTGTCATAAACCGTGACCAGTCGGTCTCAGACAGTCCCAGATTCAACAACTTCGTCTTGTGTGACAGAAGTTAAACTGCTGTTTGATTCAAAAGCTTGTCGTCCCAGAATTGTGTTTCCTGATGAACTTTTCCCAGCTCCTATTTTTCCCAGTAACACCAAACTCAGACATTTATTAATTTCTGCCATTTTCAAGGAGTAGCCTGGGGTAAAAACACAAAGGAAAAAATTAACAGTTATCTAACATCTGAAAGGCATTTCAGTCAGTAACTAGCATGAGGATGCTTCTGTAATGTAGTATTTCTTCTGTTGCAATGCATCCAATGCGACTACGATTACACGGAGAGTTACAGTCAGGTCCATAAATATTGGGACATCGACACAATTCTAATCTTTTTGCTCTATACACCACCACAATGGATTTGAAATGAAACAAACAAGATGTGCTTTAACTGCAGACTTTCAGCTTTAATTTGAGGGTATTTACATCCAAATCAGGTGAACGGTGTAGGAATTACAACAGTTTGTATATGTACATCCCACTTTTAAGGGACCAAAAGTAATGGGACAGATTAACAATCATAAATCAAACTTTCATTTTTAATACTTGGTTGCAAATCCTTTGCAGTCAATTACAGCCTGAAGTCTGGAGATCAATTAGACATCAGCTGCGCTGGGTTTCATCCCGGTGATGCTCTGCCAGGCCTCTACTGCAACTGTCTTCAGTTCCTGCTTGTTCTTGGGGCATTTTCCTTCAGTCTTGTCTTCAGCAAGTGAAATGCATGCTCAATCAGGATTTAGGTCAGGTGATTGACTTGGCCACTGCATAACATTCCACTTCTTTCCCTTAAAATCTCTTTGGTTGCTTTCGAGTATGCTTCGGTCATTGTCCATCTGCACTGTGAAGCGCTGACCAATGATTTCTGAAGCATTTGGCTGAATATGAGCAGATAATAGTTGCCGAAACACTTCAGAATTCATCCTAATGCTTTTGTCAGCAGCCACATCATCAATAAATACAAGAGAACCAGTTCCATTGGCAGCCATACATGCCCGCCATGACACTACCACCACCATGCTTCACTGATGAGGGGATCATGAGCAGTTCCTTTCCTTCTCCATGCTCTTCTCTTCCCATCACTCTGGTACAAGTTGATCTTTGTCTCATCTGTCCATAGGATGTTGTTCCAGAACTGTGAAGGCTTATTTAGATGTTGTTTGGCAAACTCTAATCTGGCCTTCCTGTTTTAGAGACTCACCAATGGTTTACATCTTGTGGTGAACCCTCTGTATTCACTCTGGTGAAGTCTTCTCTTGATTGTTGACTTTGACACACATACACCTACCTCTTGAGAGTGTTCTTGATCTGGCCAACTGTTGTGAAGGGTTTCTTCACCAGGGAAAGAATTCTTCGATCATCCTCCACAGTTGTTTTCCATGGTCTTCCGGTAGTTTGGTGTTTGGAAAGCAACCAAAGAGATTTTAAGGGAAAGAAGTGGAATGTTATGCAATGGCCAAGTCAATCACCTGACCTAAATCCGATTGAGCATGCATTTCACTTGCTGAAGACAAAACTGAAGGAAAATGCCCCAAGAACAAGCAGGAACTGAAGACAGTTGCAGTAGAGGCCTGGCAGAGCATCACCGGGGATGAAACCCAGCATACGCTGATGTCTAATTGATCTCCAGACTTCAGGCTGTAATTGACTGCAAAGGATTTGCAACCAAGTATTAAAAATGAAAGTTTGATTTATGATTGTTAATCTGTCCCATTACTTTGGTCCCTTAAAAGTGGGATGTACATATACAAACTGTTGTAATTCCTACACCGTTCACCTGGTTTGATGTAAATACTCCTCAAATTAAAGCTGAATGTCTGCAGTTAAAGCACATCTTGTTCGCTTTCAAATCCATTGTGGTGGTGATAGAGCCAAAAGATTAGAATTGTGTCGATGTCCCAATATTTATGGACCTGACTGTATAACCTCAGAAGCACAAACCCGGAACTCCACTCAGTCAAACCAGGTGGGGTCAATATGCAATCCCTTTAATTCTGTAAATGACTAAGCTTACTAGTGGGACTGGGACTTAGTTGGGAACATATTTAATATTTTGTTTAACTAGAGGCAGTTAAACTCTCTCTCTCTTGTTGTGTAACTTGCATAGCGTTTGGAAGGTATTTTGTGAAGATTGCATAAAAGTGAAATTCTCATCTTTTCTAGATCGAAACTTCCAATTACCTTACTGCTGGCAGTGTGATATCATGGTCCTGAAGAAAGAATAAATGCTTCAGGTTAGCACGATCCTTGTTAGGGCTGCACGATGTGTGGTTTAAGCATCGATATCGCAATGTACAAATCCACGATAGTCACATCGCAGGATGTGCGATGTAGGCTGTTGTAGTTGATCCGTTATTCATTAACTGTATCAGAGAGCATAGAGAGAGCAGAGAGAGAGAGAGAAGCGCAGCCGGTGACACACTAGATCGCGTGGCTAGCGTCTCAGCCTGCATGGCGTGTCCGTTTAATTGCTCCCATGTTAACAGGTTAGAGCTTGCAGACTGACTGCATGAGACGCGTCTCAGGGAGAGAAGCGCAAAGCCCGAGCCCGCTCAATGTCTTCAAACAATAGCGCTGTCTTGCTCTCTCTCCCTCGCATATTAATCAATTGACACGATGGTGTCGATGTTTAAATCATTTAAAATGAGAATGTAAGTTTGCTCACCCCATTTTGTTTGTAAGAATATTTTTTTATTTCACATGCTAATATATATCTGCAGAAAAATTAAATATCAATGTACATTTTTCCCAATATCGTGCAGCCCTAATCCTTGTCCATGATTGCAAACGCGTATATAGACAGGTTACTTCTGTTCATGCTTAAACGACTTCCTTTTACACTGAACGCTTTACGCTTTACACTGAAAATTCACACATCCACATATGAAATCACTTGCATATAGTGTACACAAATAATGCATGTTTTCTTATCTGAACTGTATACAGTACAGACCAGAAGTTTGGAACACCTTCTCATTCAAAGAGTTTTCTTTATTTTCATGACTATGAGAATTGTAGAGTCACACTGAAGGCATCAAGGGCTATTTGAGCAAGAAGGAGAGTGATGGGGTGCTGCTCCAGATGACCTGGCCTCCACAGTCACCAGACCTGAACCCAATCCAGATGGTTTAGGGGTGAACTGGACCTCAGACAGAAGGCAAAAGGGCCAACGAGTGCTAAGCATCTCTCGGGGAACTCCTTCAAGACTGTTGGAAGACCATTTCAGGTGACTACCTCTTGAAGCTCATCTAGAGAATGCCGAGAGTGTGCAAAGCAGTAATCAAAGCAAAAGGTGGCTACTTTGAAGAACCAAGAATATGACATATTTTCAGTTGTTTCACATTTTTTGTTATGTATATAATTCCACATGTGTTAATTCATTGTTTTGATGCCTTCAGTGTGAATCTACAATTTTCATAATCATGAAAATAAAGAAAACTCTTTGAATGAGAAGGTGTGTCCAAACTTTTGGTCATACTGTAAATGTTATTGTATGTGCATCGAGTTTATATGTATTTCTGAAAGTGTTTAATAGGTGTATATCAACGGATCAAGTTTATATGTATATGCAAGCGCTGTAGGTGTTCACGTGTATTTTATATATGCATTTTGAACATCCAGTAGTATGCATGTATATGAGAGTAATTTTTAGGTGTATATGCACATGTTTTATGTGATTGATAAGCAAAGTTTGATTTAAATCCTACATGGACTTTATACCTAGTGAGCGTGCATACATGCTCATCACTCACAAACATTTTCCTAGAACTCAAACTTTGCATTCAGTTAACAGATCCATACGAATCATGCATTAAAAGTTTATAAAGTCTTTATTTCTTCTTTATTTCTTTATTTTTTTTAAAGCATTGTTTAAGTCAAACAATAGCTTTATATGCTTTACAGATGACAAATGAATATGTTCAATAATAGATTTTTGGCGGTAATGAAGTTAATGATCCGATTCAGGTGAACAGATGATTCTTTTGAGTCAATCTTTTAAACCAATGGTTCACAAACTGGATAGATCTGAGGTGCAGGGTTAGTAAATCGCAGCCCTGATGTCCCTGGGCTATTGTGTCTTCCAGTTGGGCTCCAAAGTATATCCCCACTCTGACCCGACGGGCTATCTTGAATAGTGATCTCACATAAGGAGAGCAGTCTATAACCTACCTAACATTGTTGGAGGCAGACACACTCTCTGCAGTTTAAATCTAGATTAAAAGACCCATCTCTTTAACCTGGCTTAGACATAACATACATAATATGCTTCTAATATCTAGTCTTTGCTTTCTAATGACTAGTAAGCCAATTCTCAAATAACTATTATGATGACTTTTGTTCTACTCGCCAAATAATAGAAGGACTTACACGGTCCAATCTATTAAGACTGTGTCTGTTCCCCAAATAGTGAGGACAAAATATACATTTAAAGCAGGATCTAGAAAAAATCTTATCGTAATTAAAACCAGAAAATGTGAAGTAAATGAACAAAAACTATTTTTTAAAGTTTGGGCTCATAAATATTAGATCACTCACAGCTAAAGCAGTTATTGTAAATGAAATGATCACAGATAATAGTTTAGATGTGCTCTGCTTGACTGAAACCTGGCTAAAACCAAATGATTATTTTGGTCTAAATGAGTCTACTCCACCAAACTACTGTTATAAGCATGACAACCTTGTGATGGATTTTACCTTTAAATTGTGAGTTCCATTCAGGTTTCATGCCATTGGCACTTTATTCAAAGGATCGTTTACAATTTCACAGCATAAGCAATAAGCTGTTTCCCAGTTAATAATAAAATACAACGCACTGCAATCTTATTCTGTTTTATCCTTATTCTTCGTGAAAATATGTTCTGGAAGATTCCTTAATTAACTTTGTTAGGATATTAAACTACTTTAGGAGCTCTAAGGACTGCCATGGTGAAAACATTTTGAAATCTCCTTGTGAAATTTGCTAGAGTATGAGTCAGTGTTTTGATTGCAGAAGAGTTCGACAAAGGATTACTAACACATAATAAAACAACTCCAGGTATATTTTTGATGAGGATATGGACGATGCAAAATGGTTAAAATCTCTTAAAAATCTATGCTGAATGATAAAGACCCTTTATTAATAATTTACTTGGGGAAAAATGGAAAAACTAAAATATAAGTACATAAACCGTTACATCAAAAAATAATCGACAGATTAATCGATTATCAAAATATCGTTAGTTGCAGCCCTATCACCGTTATGCTGATGATACTCAGCTATATATCTCAACGAGACCAGATGAAACCTCTTAAATTATCTAAGTTAAGAGTGTGTTAAAATGTAAAAGATTGGATGACAATCATTTTCTCCTATTAAATTAAATGTTAAGACAGAGATATTAATTATTGGACCAAAAAACACTACACAGAATCTTGTAGATTACAATCTGCAACTAGCCGGATGTACTGTTACTTCCTCTACAGTCAGAAATCTGGGTGTTATATTAGACAGCAATTTGTCTTTTGAAAATCATATTTCCAATGTTGCAAAAACTGCATTCTTCCATCTTATAAACATTGCCAAGCTACAAAACATGTTATCTGTTTCTGATGCAGAAAAGCTAGTTCATGCATTCATTAGGGCTGAAGCGATATATCGTATCGTGATCTATATCTAGATATGAACTTTCAAGATATTAATATCAAAAAAGCACGATATAGATGATATAGATTTCTCCTCCTCACGCCTGCTGCATACAACTCTGGCAGTCACAACAAACATCAGTTTTACAGAGTGCCCTTGAATGCACCAGTAAAGCCAGCGACACACACTACCAGGGACGTAGGGAACTATATTGTGAGAGGGGCGGCGTTTCCAGGTGGACGCATGCGTCATTGCTATCACGGACACACGAAGCAGCAACAGCGCTGAATGAATGATCTGCTTTATATCATTTTTCCTTTTATTCAGAATATTCACAAATGTGTTAGTTATGTCATGAAATATCTGATATTCCGATTGTCAAATACATGCAAATGGAAGTATATTGTTGTTTAAACACCTTTATAACGCATCGCGTTAGTTGAGCTGTATGCTGCGATGGGCCGTCCATCAGACGCAGTTCAGAGAATCGGATCTGTTGGATTTACAACCTCTATGTTTACAACACGTGGAATTCATCCACTTCTCCCGAGAATACTTAAGTAGAGTGGCTGGTGGAACTGGGAATAGAATATGTAAACCCAGAAGTTACTTACACAATGTGTATCTGATATGAATAAAAGCGTGTCAATTATAATGGAAAGGATTATTATTACCTCTTCCATAGACATCAGTGTGTATTTTACAAACTCTAAATGTATTGTTTTTAGTACTTATGTGAATTTATTTGTTTGAAAACTAAAATAAACAGTATGTGGTTGAAAACACTGAAAAGTTGTGATATATGACAGTCCTCTGAGCTGCACCTGTCTCTGGCGCACTTTCCAACCCCTTCCAACATCTATGCACACTGTACAGAGACAGCGGATAAATTAGTAAGAAAGAAATGAGTGCGGAGAGTAATGCGCGATGGCAGTGCAGAATCTGACTTGGTGCCAAAACATAAATCATCTTCCATAATTTGGAAGTATTTTGGATTCAGAAAAGACGATGTAAACCAGAGTGACATGTTGTGCAGGTCGGTCTTAGCAAAGAACCGTGAGTCACATCGTCGATATTGAGATATCTGGCATGAAAATCGAGATATGAAATTTTGTCCATATCGCTTCAGTCCTAGCATTCATGAGCTCTAGACTGGACTATTGTAATGCACTTCTAGGTGGTTGTCCTGCTTCTTCAATAAACAAGCTCAGGTAGTCCAAAATGCAGCAGCTAGAGTCCTTACCAGGTCAAGAAAATATGATCATATTACCCCAATTTTACAGTCTCTGCACTGGCTACCTATTAAGTTCCGTATCAGTTACAAATTATCATTACTTACCTATAAGGCCCTAAATGGTTTAGCTCCCGCGTACTAACTAGCCTTCTACCACTTACAACCCATCAGACCCTAAGGTCACAAGACGCTGGACTTTTGGTAATTCCTAGGGATAGCAAAGTCCACTAAAGGAGTTGGAACTCGGAGTACATCGATCTAGTAGAAGTTCACGGGTGGGAAGTCACGAGTTGATTGCCGTTCCAGTGCACTTTCACGGGTCTAAGGTTGGAAAAACACGGGTTACGGGTTGCCTGGAATGCGCATCATACTAGACTGAGGCTACCTTTCCTCCACTTCTCCCCAGCGTGACGCCATCGCCGAGTTGCGTAAAAAAACCCGTTAATACCAAAAACTTAAAAATAGGTCTTTAAGATATACATATCTTGAGTGATTTATGTACCCATAAATCGAAAGTAGGTTCAACATGGCCTTTAAACAAGTACACTTTAACCAAAATAAACAACGTTTTCCATGAGGTACTTACACTTCAAACAGCGGTCGCGTTTTCTGTTATTTTTGAATATAGGCTCCTCTTCCAAGTGGCCTCATGGGATAATTTAGTGTCCATTCTATGCATGCTACGAACTCGGTGAAGTAGTAGGTCATTCGTGTACATCTCGCCTACTGTTTTTACTAGAATTGGACATACTACTTGCTTCGTGTAACAGGTCAAATATGTGCATCCACTTGCTACATTTATTTTCATGTTAATGTGTGAGAGCTCAAGTCTTTAATATATTTGAGTAATTCTATAATAATTTTATAGGTTAATACTCGAATTATATGTGTGTTTAGAAGTGTCACTGTTGTATGTACTGTAATATCAAGTTTAATGTTCACCTCCAATATAATATCCACGGGTGATGACTGAAGCTGATCACCGCTGTTCTATGTTATCAACAGAATAAATCTTAAAATTACGATTTGGTGTCAACACAATACAATGCAGAGACAACATACTGTTACATTCAAGCATATTGTTTTAGCCTACCTATATAGTATGGAAGTATATGCATTTCTGCATGTTAATGTTCTTTTATTCCAGCAGTCTGGGTTCATTGGTAATAGAAGAGCTCTTTCTTTCACATTCCCTTACACTGGCCGAACTTACCAAGGGGTTTAAAGGGGTGAAATGCCGTTTTCACTCAATATCCTGTTAATCTGGAGTACCTATAGAGGTAGTACTGCATCCTTCATAACTCCAAAAGTCTTTATTTTTTATATTTATAAGAGAAAGATGGTCTGTACCGATTTTTCCGAAAACACTGCGCCCTAGAGGTGGCGTGTGAGCGACTAAAGAATCACTGCCAGTAAGCTTTTTGTGTTGAGCGCTTTGGAAGCTGTGACACAGATCCAGAGGCTGAAATTGAACAAGAGCAGCATCAGGAAAGACGTCTCTATGGTGGTATGTACTGAAACTGTATATATTTGCTTAAGGGTTTTGGAAAATGACTAAGTTCCACTTTAGGTCGTTTTTTTTTTTTTTAAGCTGTACATTGGAAAGTGCAGTTTGATACAACATCCATTGTTTACTTATATAACTACGCCGATAGCTAAGTTAACAACACAGAGATATTTGAAGCAGTTTTACTCACGCGATGTGGTTCCAACACACTCGTGACCCTTTTAGTTGGGACTGCATTATCCAAGAAATAAAGCGATGTGCAATCCGAAATGCAGGGAACAAACAAAACACTTTGCACAACTCGTTGATGCTCTGTAAATAAACTCCATCCACTGGTCCCTTAATGCTGTTTCTCTTTAGGTAATCTGTGCAGGGTTGTCTTGCCCTGGCAACCAAAACACCTTCTTTTGTGACATTTTAGTGCAGCTCTGCCTGATCAGTGAAGTCTGTTGTGCTCTCAGTGCTCTGCTATGGGGGCTCTTCCAGCAGAAGTGCCTCAGGACCCATATAAGGAAATTCCCTCCATCTAACGTCACACAGAGCCATACTTCGAAAAAAACTTTCAAAACTTGTGACAAACCGGATGAGGTTTTTTGGAACAAAAATACTCCTTCAAACGATACAACTTAATTTTTGAAACTTTGTCCATGTTTAGCATGGGAATCCAACTCTTTAACAGTGTAAAAAACTCAGTATGCATGAAATAGCATTTCACCCCTTAAGGACAAGAGCTTTGCTGTGAAAACATTCACAGATCAGTGGTGAAGATGACATCCGGTTTCACTCCTCTAAGTGTCCAACTTTCCGAGCTATAGGCATTATAAAATTAAGAGTTGCAAAAAAATAAATAAATAAATAAATAAATAAAATAAAAGCGGATTTGCCCAAAGGACAGCGTCACCAGAATTCACAAATCATGGAGAACAGATCCACAGATGATGCCATCTCTCACATCCTGCACTCTTCTCTCACACACATCGACAGCAATATCAGGGAACTATGTAAGGCTGCTATTTATTGACTATAGCTCAGCTTTTTAATACTATAGTCCCCATAAAGCTCAGCTTCCAAACTCATGGACCTCGGCCTGAATTCTTCACTCTGCGACTGGATTCTTGATTTCCTCACCGGCAGACCTCAAGTGGTGAAACTAGGCCAGTACACCTCCAGCTCCATCACCCTGAGACGTAGGAGCCCCACAGGGCTGTGTCCTGAGTCCCCTGCTCTTACTCTCTTACACACATGACTGGTGTCTTCACACAGCTCCACATCCATCATCAAATTTGCTGATGATACTGTGGTTCTGGGCCTCATTCACAACAATAATGAGACCGCATCTTGGATGAGGTAGAGAAATGTAACATCATGGTGCCAGGACAACTGTCTCTCTGAATGTGAGCAAAACTAAAGAACTGATTGTGGACTTCAGGAAGAGACAGCAGCAGCCCTATACTCCCTCTTATGATCAGCTGGGACACCTGTGGAGAGGGTGAGCAGCTTCAGTACCTTGGTGTAAAGCATCTCGGAGGACCTGGACTTGGACTACTCACATTCAAACACAGGTTAATAAGCTCAGGCAAAGACTGTACCATTCTGCACAGCTGAGGAAATGCAGTATCTCACCAGCAATCCTGAAAACTTTCTAATCTGGGGTTATAGAAGTGTATTGACTCAGTGTATCTCCAGTGTGGTATGGGAACATCTCCAGTCAAGACTGCAAAGCCCTGCAGAGATGATGCGCTTAGCTGAGCATTTCAGGGTCTGCTCTCCCCTCTCTGCAGGACATCTACCTCAAACACTGCAGAAGTAGAGCTGCTAAAATCATCAAAGACTCCACCCACCCCAGTAATCCATATTTTCACTTTGCTGCCATCTGGTAAGCGCTTCCGAGCTCTGATGGCAAAACTGAGACTCAGGAGGAGTTTCTTCCCCAGACCATCAGGCTCTTAAACTCTAAACCAGCTTCTTAACATCCTCATGCCTCCACTTAATGTTCACTTTATCTTTTACTATATTCACTACCTCACATAGACACACTGACAGTGTGCCCTGTTTTCACATTTGCTTCTTGTACATTCCTGGGTATCTTAATATTTAAGACTACAGTAAATGCATATATGCACATTGTACATCCCTGTACATCTTAATATTTAAGACTACAGTTTACACTCATGCACATTATTTTGCGTTCTATATTTAATTCTACAATATACATTTTGGATATTTTATTCTTATATTTTTATTGTTTACTTTTATTTCATTCTTAAATAGCTATATTTATGTATATTTTCATCTGTGTTGTTTTCTTTAATAATTGCACTGTGTCCATGGAGACGGACCCTGACTCACATTTCACTGCTGGTTATATATGCTATATATAATTGTGTATGTGACGAATAAAAATCTTGAATCTCTTGAATCTTGAATGATACTCGGTATCATTTGCATGTCTATGACAGCCACTGTGTATTTATCTCATCTCTCCATCTCATTTTGTTCTTTAAATCATCATTTATCAACAACAGAGGCACAAACAGGTTTATTTATCAGATTGATATCAGAAGAGATGCTGCAGTTTCCTTAACACAGTAAACGGTACAAGGCTGCAAATATTTTTCTTACACCTAAAATGCAATGTACACTTTACAAATCTAAAATTAATTTACGCTTACTGTGTTATGTACGAGTTTTACAAAGCTTACCCTGCGCTGAAGCGAATCCTGTAGACACCATTTTACCTTCGTCATAAACACTACCAGTTCCTTCCTGCGACTTCATTATTCTTAGTCTTTGCGGACAGTTTGGCGCTCATAAACATCAAAACCACTTTTACGACTTACCTTGAGGGAAAAAGAACCATCAAAGGTTTCATATATGAATCAGAGCTAATTCAGATTATGAAAACTAAAACTGGCAGAAATAAGCGCAGCGCCTTCGTCTTCTTCTTGTACGATTTAATGGCTGTTGACAAGTCAACTTTTGGTGTATTTACCGCCACCAACTTGACTGGGTATGGAAAGCGTTCACGGAGGAAACAAATAACAAAATAATAATTATTATATATTATTAATTATTACATTTAATTTTATATATATATATATATATATATATATATATATATATATATATATATATATAAAATTAAATGTATGCATTTAACAGGCACTTTTATCCAAACCGACTTACAGTTCTTTTTAGCCTAGCAGTTTTTACCTATCATATATATATATATATATATATATATATATATATATATATATATATATAGATAACAGGATTACAGAAGATATACTATGTGGTAAATGGTAAATGGACTGCATTTATAGCAGCTTTCAACAGACCACATGGCCATCCAAAGCTCTCACAATTTGCCTCACATTCACCCATTCACACACACATTCACACACGACTGCGTGTCTGCCATTCAGGATTCATCCAGCTGACGTGAGGGAGCAGCTGGGGTTAGGTGTCTTGCTCAAGGACACCTCGACACTGGTCAGGTGGAGCGGGGATTGAACCACCAACCTTCCGGTTTGTAGACAACCTACATGAACCACTGAGCCACTGCCACCCATATGTATGTATGTATGTATGTATGTATGTATGTATGTATGTATGTATGTATGATGTATGGATGATATATGTATATATATATATATATATATATATATATATATATATATATATATATATATATATATATATATATATATATATATATATATATATATATATATATATATATATATATATGAAATTTATATTCTGCTTTCAAATCCTGTTATCTTCAGTTAACTAAGAATTTCTCTCATAATACTTATTAAATAAATTAAAATAAATAAAATATTTGATATAGTGAAATTATTTACTCCTATGCTTCTCAGTTTCTTAAATAACTCCTCTCTTTCTTTGGAATATACTGCACAATGTAGAAGTACAAACCAGATTCAAAAAGTTGGTACACTTACAAATTGTGAGTAAAAGGAATGGAATAATTTACAAATCTCATAAACTTATATATCAGAATATTGATAACATCAAATGTTGAAAGTGAGACATTTTGAAATTTCATGCCAAAGTGGTGACAGAGTGACAGTGTCTCTCAGAAGTCAAGATGGAGCAGAGGATCACCAATTCCCCAATGCTGCGAAAAATAGTGGAGCAATATCAGAAAGGAGTTTCCCAGAGAAAAATTGAAAAGAGTTTGAAGTTATCATCATCTACAGTGTATAATATCATCCACAGATTCAGAGAATCTGGAACAATCTCTGTGCGTAGGGTCAAGGCAGGAAAACCATACTGGATGCCCGTGATCTTCTGGCCCTTAGAAAGCACTACATCACATACAGGAATGATACTGTAATGGACATCACAACATGGGCTCAGGAATACTTCCAGAAAACACTGTCAGTGAACACAATCCACTGTGCTATTCACCGTTGGTGGCTAAAACTCTATAGGTCAAAAGAAGCCATATCTAAACAGAAGCGCAGGGTGTTTTCTCTGGGCCAAGGCTCATTTAAAATGGACTGTGGTAAAGTGGAAACTTTTCTGTGGTCAGGCGAATCAAAATTTGAAGTTCTTTTAGGAAAACTGAGATGCCATGTCATCCAGACTAAAGAGGACAAGGACAACCCAAGTTGTTATCAGCTCAGTTCAGAAGCTGCATCTCTGATGGTATGGGGTTGCATGAGTGTGTGTGGCATGGGCAGCTTCACATCTGGAAGATGAGCACCATCAATGCTGAAAGATATATCCAAGTTCTAGAACAACATATGCTCCCATCCAGACCTTGAATTTCCAACATGACAATGGCAGACCACATACTGCATCAATTACAACTTCATGGCTGCGTAGAAGAGGGATCAGGTAGATTCAAGATTCAAGATATTTATTAGTCACATACACAATTATATATAGCATATATAACCAGCGGTGAAATGTGAGTCAGGTCAACTCCATGGACAGTGCAATTATTAAAGAAAACAACACAGATGAAAATATACATAAATATAGCTATTTAAGAATGAAATAAAAGTAAACAATAAAAATATAAGAATAAAAATATAAAAAGATGAATAATGTAGAATTAAATATAGAACACAAAATAATGTGCATGAAAGTAAACTGTAGTCTTAAATATTAAGATACACAGGGATGTACAAAGGAAATGTGCAAACAGGTTGACACTGTCAGTGTGTCAATATGAAGTAGTGAATGATGAATATCTTACTGATCAGCGATTATTAAGTGAATACATGAAGATGTTAAGAGGCTGGTTTGAGTTTAGGAGCCTGATGGCCTGGAGGAAGAAACCTCCTGAGTCTCTCGGTTTTGCCATCAGGCCAGAGCCATAGAGAGAGAGCGATCAAGCGGAAGTTCGAAATGTTTGGTTGTCAGCGATTCATGTAGACTTCAGATAGTTCCAGGAAGTGCGTTGGGCCATTCAAACTGATAGAGTAGAGTGACAGAACTAGCGATTTCTGGTAATAAGGAGTCAATAAATGCCTTTATTTTATATATTTATACAACACACCAACATGTGTATGTAGCATGAGTATGTAGTTACAGCGATGTTGTTTTTAAATATCAAATCAGGTAATTTTTGAGGATTAGTGTTCAATACGTAAAACAACTTATTTCAGGCTAGTTAAGTTGTATAAACACGGGTTGCAGTTGCCTTTTACATTTACATATTGTTCTTTTTTCACTTATCTCATGTTAAATAATGTCATATTGATGACTTTCAGGTAGTCTCTGTACAGGTGACAGGTGATTTTCAGCTTGCACCGATGAAGGGAGTAAATTAACTGTTAGCAGCAGTAATTAGCATGTTAAATAAATGTAAGATGAAGCTTATTGTTACCATTTTTACAATTACATATAGTAGTATAATTATGTATTATAGATATTATATCTAATGTATAATTCTTACAATACTTATTCATATACACAATACATTCAAGTTTAAAACAACTTAAGCTTACTAGTATACAAACATGTACACTGCCATTCAAAGTAATGATGCTGAAAATTCAGCTTGGCATCCAGTATATTACATTTTAAAATAGAAAACAGTTATTTTAAATTGTAATTATATATTCTGAGATTACTTTTTCTTTGTATTTTTATTCAAATAAATGGAATTAACTATTTACAGCAATTTATGAATACATTTTCTAATAAATGTAATAGCATGCCAAGCATTTTGTATGTGTCCTTTCTTTCATGTTGTCCTTCATAGTCTCCACCGTGGTTTACTGTGCTGCATGGGGATGCTCCACTCGGTCAGAGAAAGGTGTGCTTGAGATGTATGGCTTCCCAGCTGACATGGAGAGGAGAAAAATGATTAGCTCAAGTCAGCAGGAGCAATCTAAATACAAATAAAAATTACAACAACAACAAAAATTGTTAGGTAATTATACTTAAATTTATTTGCACTTTTTTTACATGGAAAATTATCTACTAGAAATAAGGAAGTTTAAGTAATATTTCTCATTTTGAAGTGATGTGACATTTTCAATATTTAAAATTAGCAATACCATGTATTCTGCCTCTATCAGTTTCAAAGGTTGAGGAAAAAGAACGCAGGACACTCAGAGAAAGGAAAGTGAGAGTGAAGAAATGGAGGACATGGCTAGAGAGGAGAGCGGGGACAGGTGACACTGCCCAGTCAACCAGCAGCAAGTCAGTCAGCAGCCAGTCAGCATTCCAGTGAGCCATCAGCCAGTTACCTGGGTCTATTAAAAAAATGTAAGAGACAGAGAAAAAAATATAAAAATGCAAAGGCAGCACTAAGAAAAATAATAAAAATGCAGCTAAAAAAAGGTCCCTCAGCATCCTGACCTGCATCCTCACTGATGCTCCATCACTGAGAACACTTCAGTGGCACCACTAATCCTCCACCCACCAGCACCCACAGAATATTACAGTATGTTACTTTTATACACTAACACGTTTAAGTATATAATACAGTATTATTATATAATATAGACAGGTAATAGTAAATGAATCACAATGACTAAAAACACTCCACCCATGTTTTTGCAAACTCAATTCACTCTAAATTTATATCAATAGGGTGCATTTTATTATTAAGAATTTAATTATTTAATACGTGTAATAAGGAACAAAGCGTTATAACATCATTTTTACCACTTCCACTCACGCTGTCACATGTGATCAAGCGTTATATTGAACTAACTAATAGGCTATGTAATGTTAGCTAACTTTCCCCACCCTGCAAGAAAAAATATATGCTTAGACTCCTTTCTCTAATTCCAAACACGCATGGGTGAAACTGAATTAAGAGAACAGATTTTACAATTAATAGGGTGTTAGATTTACTAACTTTATTCAGCTCCAATCCTAGCCTAATCTGTTAGTTATCTGATAACATCCCTTAAATCTACTCATTTAATGAGTGATAATCTACTAGAAGGTTTTAATTTGCAATTTATTGTTATTAAGATGTACTGTAATATACAATCTTATTATTTAAACATCTAAACTTTTAAAAGTCGTCACAAATGGTTTGTTCTGCTGCATCTCTATGGCGTGCATCGGTTTGCTCCATAGAGGCTCCATGAGCATGCCATTGCTGTAAAAGCGTTCCATTGAGTCAATGGAGTTGTGCAATCTCTCTCTATATGGTTCTGGATTAACCAAATTCAGACCTGAGTATCTGTGAATTTCTCAGCAGACTGGAGATTTCTGTCACTCCAGAGTCTCCTATTTGATTCCTGCTCAGATCCAGCTCTCTGAGGTTTGAATTAGAACGCTGATGCCAGAGCAGCACAACCTTCAATCTGTAATACTGATGCGAGTTTAACCTGTAGAAGAGAGAACACAACTAATTAAGATATACATACAATTACACAAATAACAGCTTTAGCTACTACTTTTATCTGCCAATATGAGATTTGAATGATAATCACACTGAAATTGACCTCTGCAATATGAAGTGCCTTCATACTATACCACAGTACAATATAGGTTATGGCATATGTTTAATGTTTACATTGGACACTCCCCACCAGATACAACATTCTGATTGTTTGTATTTTGTTTTTAAGCCCTAATTAATTGACTCATTCTAGTAAAATTTATATTGTAATGTACTCAGAAAAACACAGAATGGTTGATATTTTTGCAGATTTATTAAAAGAAAAACTGAAATATCACATGGTCCTAAGTATTTAGACCCTTACTGTTAAACTCATATTTAACTCAGGTGCTGTCCATTTCTTCTGATCATCCTTGAGATGGTTCTACACCTTAATTTGAGTCCAGCTGTGTTTGATTATTATACTGATTGGACTTGAATAGAAAATCCATACATCCGTCTTATATAAGACCTTTTCAGCTCACAGTGCACGTCAGATGCATGAGGTCAAGTGAACTGCTTGAAGAGCTCAGAGACAGAATTGTGGCAAGGCACAGAGGCCAAGGTAACAAAAACATTTCTGCTGCACTTAAGGTTCCTAAGAGCACAGTGACCTCCATAATCCTTAAATGGGGTTTTAACTTTTTAAGCTAAACTTTTGCTTATCTAGTAAATGCATCTTGATTTCAGAGTGTTTAGATATTTTGACTAGAAACAAGACAAAATACTAAGATAAGGCTTTTTGCAGTAGTGTCAAATGTCTAGCTTGAACTAAAGGCAAACAAAACAAAATCACATGCTTAAATGACTGAAGGCCCGTTGCTCTCACACCATCTTCAGTAAGTGTTTTGAGAGACTCATCAGAGATTACATCTGCTCTGTGCTGAGTACCTTATTGGATCCGCTAAAATTTGCATATCGCAACAACCGTTCTACAGATGATGCAATTGCTTTCTCATCACTACACACTGCTCTCCCTGTAGTCCCTGTACACACAACTGTACAACCACATCGCTCCAAAGTCATCAAGTCAAATTGGCTGGACACAACAGTGATAGGTCTGATCACCAACAAGCGATGAGACGGCTCATAAGAGAGGAGTGAGCACCTTGACAAATGGTGTCAGGGGAACCACCTCTCACTAAACATTGACAAGACCAAGGAGCTGTTGGTGGATTTCAGGAGACAGAGCAGAGAACACACCCATCACCATCGACAAGATGGGTAAGCAGCTTAGAGTTCCTTGGCTAACATCAGTGAGGATCTCACCTGGTCTCACACAGTGCTGAAGAAGGCACACCAGTGCCTCTTCTTCCCTGAAATGGCTGAGGAAGTTTGAATGAGCCCAGCATCCTCAGAACATTTTACACCTGCACTATAGAGGAGTCCTGACCGGGCTGCATCATTGCCTGGTTTGGAAACAGCACCGCTGGAAACTGCAAAGCTCTGAAAGAGTTTTGCAAACTGCTTCGCCGCATTGTTAGAGGTGAGCTTCCCTCCCTCCAGGACATCTACATCAGGCAGTGTTTAAGGAAATCCGGAGGTTCATCTCCATCAGACTCCAGCCAGCGCTCCCACAGACTGCTCTCTGCTGCCCCTCAAGAAGCGCATCACAACATCCAATCCCACACTAGACAACTGAGGGTTAGCTTTTTCCAGACTCAACGCAGACAGTCAGAACTAATACATCCTACAGCATACTCCCAGAAAATGTGTATGCCACATATTGAACATTAACAGCTCAATACTGGATTATACATACACACTGCATTTAATACAATAACCTACCCACATGACCACAAGGACACATGAAACACACAGTGACACTTCTGACGTGATTGCCATTCTAGCACTAGATTCTCTGTTCAAGCATGCTCAGAGTTGTGCTTTATTTACACTCATTCTACATTTATGTAAGCTGGTAGATCTCACACTTTGTGTGAAACTGCTCTTACCACCACTATTACACATCTGTTTGTATACACTGTTGATAAGCATGTGCCATGGACTGAGGTTTTTTTCCTAAAACATTTGATTTTGACATCTATTCAAAGGCTATATCTTAAAAGTGATAAAAGATACAGACATTCTATCAATTATAAAAAATAAAGGATACCCAATGTCATAACGTCAATATCCACACAAATTTACCCCCGCCTTTATTTAAGACCGCCTTATTTGTCCATTGTTGACATGCCGCCACTATAAGAGGCCAGTGTTTATTTGAATACGTTTTATTTGAGGAAATACGGATATGTATGCTGTTTACATTTGATTACTTTATTATAAACCCTTTTTATTTTCTTTTCAATTTTGAAAAAACCTCCCAACGGTTCTTCGGACTAACTAGACTTGGGTTAAGATTTTGTAAGTTGTTGCTTTTTTTCTACTCTTCTATTTTTTTTTAATCCTTTGTAAAAACTGCCTTAAAATTAAATTAAACCAAAACATGGGTTATACATTTAAAAATACTGTTTTTTTCTATGATGTCTTAGGCTAAATCTTGAAAGTTAATAATTTATTTATTGATTTACAAGGATATCCCCAATTTCCATCCCCAGCTCAAAGTCGCGGTTTATTTAATTGCCTTTTGTTGTGATGTTTTTCAATTCCCATATGTACCCTTTTAAAAAGGAGGAATAGTATGGTGTGGTTTTTAAATTTGTTCTCATTTCCTAATTTATGGCTTTCTTCTTCAATTTTGTTCTTCCCATGTTGCGGCCACCCCATTGTATAGTTTTTGTATGGACGGTTTGGCTTAATTTCATTGTATTGTGACTGTGCAGGAATTTCTATAACTTTTTCAACAGTGTTTAAATTTAACTGCATGGAGTTGAATAACTTTGAACAATTGTTTTATTTTATGATTTTTAGAAGAAAAGAACTAACAGTTTGTTCTTTTAACATTTTTACATAAAACCATGTAAATCTACAAACCAAAGACTGCGTTTTAAAGACAAAATTAAAAATTAATAAAATTATGATTTAACCCAAAAGTGATAGTATGGTTTGATTTTTAATCACTGTAATCAGGGTTTCCAAACTGTTCCCAATGTTACAATTGCAATTTTGATGAGGAACAAAATTGAATAGTAAGATAAATGCAACATCCACTTTGTTCTTCAGTTTAACCCTGACATATTCAGTATGCCAAATTAATAATAATTGTCTTAAATATTGATTTGAGTTTATATTGAACGAAAGCCATGAAGCCTACTTAGCAAGCTGAATTCCAACTAAACAACAAATGGAAACGGCTGCTACAAACAACATTATAAGAAAATTTCAACCCAAAATAATTAGGTAAATAATTAAGTGAAATTGTTCCAAACTTACCAGTTTGTTAGTTCCTTTATAATCCAATTAAGTACAAAACAACGAGCAGATGCGCACCAGCTTGTTTGAAATGACAAGTTCTGGCATACCAAGTAACATGATTCAATTATACACCAAATTTTTGAATCGAGTTTTAATATTTTAAACAAAACTAAAAACAAAGATAAAAGGGAATCAAACGAAAAGCTTCCCACCAAGACAAAATTATTCAAGAAAGTATCACCAACTCCAAGAATTTTAGATGATTGTTAAATTACCTTTGAGGCTTTTTATCCAAAATACAAAACAATCGTGACTGACAATCAGGAATCAGATTCCAAGTGACAAAACAAATATTAACTTACAGAGCCTTGCAATTTTGAGACCCATAATTAATGAATCGGATTTAGAATTTTGAAGCTAAACTCTCCAATTTGATGTCAACAAACAAAAGCCAAAGCAGACCATGCAGTGAAAGATCAGCAGATAAACTTCTATGGGGTCTGTAAATGTTCTTTACCAGGTTTTCGTCAGTTATCTCCAAAGAAGTAGAACAGATTAGGATCCGGAGACAGATTAACTCAATTTCTGCTTGATGTACCTGATATTCTTTGGCCTGCTATTTATGCTTTCTGTTTACAGAACTCCTAAGAGTCCTCTGATTAACGGAGGACAAACCCAAGAGGGAAGCGAAGAAAAGATCCCAGGTGTCCATTTCACTCTCTGTGCCTTTCCACTGCAGTCTTGGAGCAAATCAATCATGGTTTCAATTTTTTTTTCCTCCTTTGGGTTCTGTAAGCTTGATAAACACATATTGTTGGATAACCCAGGGAAACGAGTACAAAGGGCTGCAATTAACTCTTAATGCCCGTACTAGCAACTGGTACCAAAGAAGGTCCCTGTTTCCTTGTAAAGATCTACACAATTTCTGAGGCACTGATGCTTATAAACGCAATACCAAGGTTCCAGATTCAGGTCATAGAAGATCCACATTGTTTCTTTCCCTTGATCAAATGCAGTTTCCCAGTGAAAGATGGCACTTTATCCCAGGAAACACTGGCTGTTCCATATACTTGCTCTGCTGGATCGAAATCCGAGGAAGTGGCATTTGTGTCAGGAGTCTTAGGGTGTCTTCAGTATTGACTCCTGCAGTGTTTGGAGGCATCATCGTCTGGATTGTTTTCAAATTATTTCTTTTCTCCTCTAAAATGTTCTGAGGAACAGTGGCTGAAATCCAGCAGAAGACTGGGATGTGGGCCACATAGAGACTTTGATTGTAACATGATCAATGATTTCTTTGGCCTGATTCCCATCCCGGAATTTTTTCTGAATACTCCTCCTTGTGCATCATTGATCCTGATTTTCACAGGGTCGATACAGTCAGGAGGAATCTTACAGGCGCTGCTGGTCTGCTGGTGATCCAGATGAGAGCAGAAGGAAGCAGATTTCCTGATGAGTTCACCAGGAGAACATCCAGAGAGGCTGGTGATGAAACATCAGACCACGCCTCATATCCCAAAGTTACAGGAAGTCACATTCATCCAATCCATCAAGAATAAACAAGACTTTGAATTATTTCTTCTTGTGAGGTTCAGTCCTTTTGTCTCTGGGAAAACTGAGTTATAGGTCCACAAATAGTTTTTCTTCCTCCTTAAGTTCATCTCTCTGAATGGAAGAGGAAAATGAAGCTGATATCTTGATTTTCTTTTCTCCTTGCCCAATCCAGAACAAACTTCTGAGAGAGACTGATTTTCCGATGCCAGAATCCTTTTGTCAGTACAGTTCTGATCTGTTGTCTTGTTCAGGTGTTCAACAAATGTTTGCACTCAACCTTGTATCTCCTGTGATTCATGACGCCTGGAAGCAACTTCAATCTGTCTCCCACCTCATGTTCAGTATTGACCTGTTCACTACAACCCTGAGTGATATAGAGATCTTGTAGATGTTCTTCAGAAGTGTAGAGCTCCTTCTTTGCAATTCCTTCAAACACACATTGATACTTCTTCTTTAGGCTACACTTAGCTGATGAATGAAAACAGCTCATCTAAACAGAAACAAAAATACGATATTGTTTTTCATATTTTCTCACATTTATAAGTACAATCTGACGATGACCACGAGCCTTACTTTCAGAGTATCAGCAGCTTCATCTTGCTTCATCTCTCTCCAGGAAGTAGAGCGTGAGATCAAGAGCTGCTTCTTTCTACTGCATCTCTCATTAAAGTCCTTCACAAAGTACTGTCCTCTTTTTGTAATATTTTCTTAAACTTTTCCAGTTCTTTCTTTAGAAATGTCATTATTTTTCTCAAGGTCCTACAAAGAAAGACAATGAATGACAGAAAATAATCCTATATTTGGTTAAAAAGTATTTATTCAGTAATTAAACATATTTCATCAAAAATCAAGTTGAGACAACAAGTAATTTGTTGTAAATATGAATAAAAATAGGCTTTCTTGTTTTATAGGTTCTCAAAAGAAAAAGTAGAAATAAAGTTCCACATATTATTCAATAACATATTTGTTTTTATCATTATTAAATATTCTTTGAAAATGTGTTTAATTACCTGGAAGATCTGCAGGAGACTGTCTGTAAAATTATTGTGTTCCTGTGAGACTGTAACTGGATCCAATGTTTCCACACTGAAACCGAGAGTAAATAAATAAATCAAAACACTGCTTTTTAGGAGAAAACCCACCAAAAATCTTCAAATATTTAAGCAAAAAAATAATAATACTGTGATAAATGTATGGACTATGGTTTTATGATATTTTTCACTGACAGTCTATGTTAAAGAAAATCGAAACACATCAAATACCGCTGGTTCGGATGTTGTTTTTTGAAGCTTAGTGGTTCTCTTGACCAGTCACTCTTACAACAGAGCTGGACAATGTGAGTCTGATCTTCACTAATGACACAAAGAACAAAACACTTTCTTCAGAGCCCTTCCAGTCTCATTTAAAGAGCTTTTACTGTTGAAGGATGGTAATGAAGCACAGTATAGACATGATTTGTTCAATCTATGACATGGATAGATGGAAGACATATTCATGTTGTCTGCATGATGTATTTCCATGGTTTTTATCCTCCTTGTGTTGCTGTGATTGTTTCTTGAAAGAAGCTCCAGACATTCAATAAAGAGGAAATCATCATTTATTGTTTTATTTTATCATTTCTACAAAGCATCTAGTGGAGAAATAAGCCAGCAAACATTATAATGTCAAAAGATAATAAATACCTTTGGTTATTGTATTTTTGTGAAATTAATATCTGGACTTCAGTCAAGGCATTTTAATCTTCTGGATCAGTGTTCTCTGTTAGCAGAATAAATCACCTTTGCAGGAGACTGTGACCTTTGTAACTTTGAAGATCTTACACAAACAAATCATTACACATAAAGGAAAATGAAAACATTCAAAACATCTTATGACCCTTTAAATTAAGTGTGAAGTTAATTTTAATGTCCACAGTAAATGGTATGACCTAAAACCCAAATCACTGATGTGGGAATAATTTACTTAGTCCATATCCAGTGCTGAAGAGAAACTGTAAATTGACTATAAATGATGATGATTTTGATTTTCAATTCTCAGATATTTATCATCTATTTGGTTTTCTTTTAAATATGTCTATTTTTTATTGGAAGTAACAAAAATCTGAAGTTGTGCAAATAATTTCAAATATAAACAAAAGTTTGATAAGGTTTTTTTCCAGCAACCTCGAAGTGCAGCAGTGTTTAAAATGCTTCTCTTGAAAAGACTCAGTCTTACCTCTGTTTCTGTGGAGACTCATCTTTCCTCTCTTCTCTCCTTCATATGAAGAAATATGTTCAGTTAGCAGAACACAACAAAACACTATAAAATAAAGTCGTAAAACTAATGCACCTGCCATGTAGAATAACCAAATGGTCTTAATGAGAAATTGCTTGTTTAAAAACACTTTCGATTTCGGTCACGAAAACAACAACATAAACCAGAAGCTTAAATAAGGAAAACTCCGTAATCAAATTTAATAAACCCCTTTGAGTCTTGTATAAGCTTGTAAATGTAAATGTTTTCTAGGACATGACATGCATCAAATTCAACGATCAGCTTTCTCTTGCCATCTGTGTGTTTTTGCGCATTTGCTTCTTTCTTCTTCGTGGGTTTACTGAGAGTCTCTGAGCGAGATGAACAGTTACTGCCACCTGCTGTACTGGAGAGAGGATATTACACCAATACATTTAAACACTGCATTATTATTTTCACTCTTCCTGACTGTTATCTATCATATTATTCACAAATGACAACATGCAGAGATTTGTATTTATTTCTTACTTTAAATTATTTCATATTGGGGACAGTATTAATAATGTTCTACTGTTTCTGCTTTTATTGTGTTTAGGCTGATGTCCAACTAATCTTTGAGTCCATCATTACTTTGTCCAGCTGGAGGTTGAAAGAGAAATCATCCCATATTAAAGACTAAAATAGTTCGTATTAAAAAAATAAAAAGATAAAAGAAAATAATAAACAATAGGAATGTACAAATTCAGAAATAAATTGGTTTAAAGCAAAATAACATGGTTTAACAGACTAAATAAAGTCTGTTATATATCAATTCTCTCCATGTCAGTCAAATACAGAGAATGAAATAGTGTTACTCTCAGGCTCACGGTGCATACAGATAACACTAACATAGAACCTAAAATACAGATAGATGATTCAAAAAATAAACACAGCTGTTTGTTCTTCAGTGTGTTTGTTCTGCAGGGTTCTAGATTTCATGTTTTCTCTGTCCTTCAGTAAACCTTTCTGCAGATTTATTTCTTCATGATATTTGATCTTGTATTATGGGCTAAATAAAAAATAAATAATAGATTATTATTTATTCTTTTTTCCTAATTAATATAGGCACAAAACACATAATTATAAACAATTAATATTTATTTTATATTATATTATAAAACGCATCTAAAATAAAAAAAATTTAAAAATTAACATTTTAAAAAAGGGCAAGACATGAGTAACCACTAATGTGCTATATTCTTTTTTGTGTTTTATAAATGAAAAAGGTTAAAGATTAAAAATAAATACTGTTTTACTGCAATTCACACTAGTTAAAACCAGGGTGTCCAAATACAGCCATCAATTTCTGAATTTATATTTCAGTCCTGTAGTAATTATAAATCCATGGTTTAATAAATAAATGTGTTTGAAACATACTAAAAATAGTATTAAATAATGCAACTTCTGGGACAAAAACCTCCCTTCCAAAACTGTAACCAGGGGAATTAAAAATTGTTTTCAAAGTACCAGCCATCAGAATTCCCATCAGCCATTTTTATTCTCCGTGAAATAAGGAAAATTAAGAGTGCCAATTAAGGCTATCTTTTATTAACATTTTCCTGAAAACAATTTAAGTACAAGCATGAAAAATTGAACACAGAAATGCAACTTCATCTATCTTTGAATCAGGCTCTTCCTATTTTCTCTTAGAGCTTCTTCCTTTCTCCTCCCCTCAGAATCATCTCTGGTTCCTTTGCCCTTTTGTGCAGAAATCAGGGCTCATGGAGCACAAACGTCGGCATTCATGACCTGTTTTATTCAAAGTCTCTTGAATGCGTTAGCACAATTTTGGTATCCAGAGAGGTTCTATTAAGTGTGACCCCATTTCACTTCTTTTCTCTTCATAACCTAACCTCTTTCCATCAGTGGTAGTTGAATTGGAAAGAAAATCGATGCCCCTGCGTTTTTTTCTCAAACATCAGTACTCCTGCTGTGGGAAGTTCATCTTGAGTATGAACTTGCCATTGATCAGGATAACTCCCATTTCTTCTCCAGAGGACAGTAAAAGGGTCCCAGAATCTATGAAGATTTGTTTTACCATGTGAATTAGCAACCTAACCTGGTTTCTGTCCTGGAGATAACTTAGGCTTTCATCCTGCAGGAAACCACTGTTAAAATTTAATAGCAGTGTGAAAAGAAGTTTAGTAAACCTCCAAGTTTTGTAAATTCAGGCTTGCTTACCCCTTTCAAACAGATGACCATCATGGTGATTCTATTCTTTTTTTCCATTGGTGCTAGATCACTTCCATTATACTCACACTGCTTGTAGTTTGATTGGCTTAATAAATCAGTTTAACCGTCATATTGAGACCATTTTTTTATACACGACCCAGAGATCATCTGACATGTGAGATGAACTTGACCTATAATTGCCCATCTCTTTCCCATCCTCATATGTATATAACTTTTTGCCAGTAGTCACTACCTCCTATCTTCAATACTTTCGGTCACCCGAAATAAATTTTATGTAATGAGCCTAACAGTAATTTATGTTTTTTTATCCAAAGAAGTACCGCAGGAAGCCCTTGAATTTAAATGACTTTTGATGGCCCCTATTAGAGTTATCCACTTCTTAAAACTGAAGTAGATGACAGTCAGTTCAGACAAGAGTCCACCATAAATACGAATTGTTGACCACTTCAATTTAACATTTAATATTTAAGTTGTAGTAGTTCGCTACATAATTGTTAAATAACCTTGAGTAGTATTAACAAAGTCTGTCCCTGGATTGATGTATTGAAACCACAAGTTGTGATGTTTGGAAGAGAATCAGACGCTTTTGAGAAGAGCAGGTTGTTCTTACTTGGTAATAACAAGGTAGAAGGTGGGAACTTAACTTTTTTAAAACATCTCTAAATTAATTTTTTACTTTAAAGTTTAATTTTTGGACTTAATTGGCTTTCCCAAATATATGATACATTTAGAACATAACACCAAGTCACTAACTAGGTTAACCTTCAAACAGAATAAGGACCTTACAAAGGTCCATGACGCAGTGTTAATCACCCAAAAATTTTCTAAAAATTGGTCTTATTTATTGTATTGTATGGGGAAACACGACCGATAAAAATTGATGCAGACATCCCATTCTCCAAAACCTACAATACCTGCTACAAACTTTTAATTCATGTAAACAATTTATTATAAACTATTGTTGTTTCTATATTTATTGTTATTCACAGTACCCTTTATCTGTATCAGGGTGCTTAACCATCCAGGAAATCACCGGTGGGACTCTGGCCGATTAAATTTTTTTTTTTTATTTTTTTTGGCCACTGGTAGCAGGACAGCGCCATTGTTAATTTTCCATACTGGACCTGGATCTGGCCCAATCATCTTTAAGGAGCCCCACCCTCCCTTTCAATGCAGTAGTGGCCAGTGGAAACAAAAAAGGGGGGGTTGGAGAAGGCTGGGCCAAAAAATAAAAAATTTAGAGGTTGATGCTCAACATGTGCAAAAATAACCGACTTATGCTGTAGCTTCAGTTCCCAAAGCCTACGTACCTGTTTTAAAGAATATATTTAAGTATATATTTTCCTCATGTTTCTAATGAATTTCCAATATATTTATATGCAAATATAATGGTTGATGAGTAATTTGAATATCTATATATTATTGGATGTTTTGGTTGAGTAATTTGGTGTATGTTTGTTTTTCTTTTATGGAAAGTATCTCAACAATGAAACCAAAATGTTGTTTGGTGTCATATTAAAGAGGGTTTGTGTCTTAAAACAAAGTAGCCTATACTAATTGTAAACTATTTTTTTCTGCTGTCTGGTTCATTGGAAAAAATATTTTAGAATCAGTATTCTAATCCACATTCATTGTGTTCAAAATGATTAACTAGCTTTTAACATGGAGCACATTGTCCATCTACAAATCCTGCTCTTCAAGAATACGGACTATATAACTAAAATGGATCCTACAATTGACTTTATAACTCTTCCAAATAATGTAATCATCTCTTTGTCCTTAATTAAATAACTTTAGGTTGAGTTAGCAGTGGAGAAGACACTTTGACCACCAGGAGTCAGTCAAAAAATGAGTACACTGTCATTGCAAAGTCCTGGACTAGTTTCTACTTTATTTGGGAAATGGAACGGTAGATGAATAATTGGGACACAAGGATGGTGTCTGGTTGGTTATGTCGACCGATTGGTGGGCCGGTTCTGAGCAAACGCCAGAGCCCTTTTGTCCCAGTCCAGCCCTGCCTTGGACCCCACATGTTTGAGTAAGTGTTTTCTTCACCTTGAAAATCCAACTTTCATCATTGCTCCTGACCGCCATCGCTTGATCTCTGGTAGCTTTGCGTGTGTTGGTGTGTGTGTTTTGGCCGCCGACGCAGCCCGTGTGCCGGCTGTGAGTAAAAACACTGGCTCTGATTCCCATGAACACTGACGCCTTAGCCAATCACAACCATTTATTGTTTAAACCCACCTCTCCCTGCGTGAGACAGGGGTGCCTTTGGATTACAAAGTGTTAAATCACGCATGTAACCACCCATTTAACGTTCAGTACGTTAACGGCGTTGTAACGACGGGAAAGAATTAGTTGTTACCGGGTGTTACTGAAAAAAATACGTCGTTACCTAACGCCGTTCTTTAAACGCTGTTACCAACACTGCCGTCTGGTCTTGGTTTCTCGGTTGTGTTCCTGTGTCTGCCTTACTTTGTGGGCCGGAAGGGATCAAACAAAAGCAAATTTTAACTGACATAATAAACTTATCATCAAAAGCCCTGCTTCAGTTTGATCTTTTATTTTATTTTAAAAAAGTAAATGAAATGTTGGAAAAATGAAAATGAAGAAGGATAGCGACCGCAAACAAAGTACTGGAAGTATTTTAAATTTTTTAAAATGGTGAAATTCCTTTGTTCAGAGTAAAAAAACCAAAAAACAAATATTTTTAAAACATTCTTTAAAACAAACCCAAAAATTTTTTTACCCCTGACTGAACCTGTGAAGAGAGAACGAAGATGATTTGGGAATTGGTCTTGGGTGACGGGATGGGGCAGAATTAACTTCGTAGCCATAATAAAAGATAATGAATTTCAAACCTTAACTAAAACAATTTTTTTACAAAGATCAACCTCTGTCATTACCTTTAGTCTGCCACAAGAAACAAGCAACATTAAAATCATGAACTCAAATGTCATTGTAAAAAAAAAAAGACTGTTGTAACAGTGCGTAAATCAGACCTTTCTGTAACACTTAACGTTAATAAGCTTAAACGAAAATAACAAAATTGGGACAAAATCATAATCTATAGTCTTTTGTGCATAGGCTATAGATTAATTAGGATAAATGAATATCTAAATGTGTGCCTTGCCGTCTACGGTATTTTTTAGAACTTAGAAAAAAGATGCTGCAGCCAATGAGCAGCAGCGGGGCTGCAGGACGACTCAACCCTCCGCAGACAGTTTTAATGTTTATCAGACAATAAATACTCAAGATTTTGCTTTAGTATAATTTTCGTGACAACTAGGGCCAGATTCGAGTCGGGAAAACAGTTTAGATTCTGGACTGTCCGAATTTTTCGGGACGTCTGATACCCTTCCTGAAAGAGCTTGCATTACTTCATTAGCTTGAGTCTGACCTTGCAGGTGATGGGATTAAAATTTGGTGAGGTGTTAGTCAGCGAATCATCTGATTTTGATCTCGTTCTATCAGTATTCAGAGATTGAAGCCAAGTGAACATGTTAAGTGTGGTTAGCTGTATTTGATTTTTAACCGAACAGAGTATACACTCATAACGAGTTTCTCACACACCTTCTCCGGCCAAGTTGAGTTGATTACACGTAACAGTGGGAAAAGCAACACATGCGCTAATCATTTGTGAAACTTAAAGATGAATGGAAAATGTACTTTCTGCTCTGGGTGGGATGAATTAGGAAGCTTGCATTGTGAAGGGCGCTCTGAAAATAGGCAGTGCAGGTAAAAGATTAAAACCTCTATTAAAACAGATGTCCAAATGAGTGTACTGGTACGCACAAGCACGTTCTGGGTGCACGGAGAGGTGGCGGTACGCTCAAGAGCTATATTTGGAAGTGGCGGTACTGAGTACCTGTGCATACCGGCCCATTAAAGACTGCGCATAATATATATATATATATATATATATATATATATATATATATATATATATATATATATATATATATATATATATATATAAAAAAATGAATAAATAGGCTTTACTAGAAATACATTTTTACTTAATAAATTAAGAAAATTAACAAAAACTACACACAAAACTACAAACAAAAACAAGTAGCCTAGTATGTGCAGCACAAAAGGAAACCAGACACAGAAAGAGGCATCCTATTTTTCTTTAGGCTTATTTTAAGCATAAAGATTTGTTTTATTGTGAATGTGCACAAAAGGCAACCGTTTACAATTACGATGATCTTTTGACTAAAATGAGAAGTTGCTTCCACAGTTCCACTGAATTAAAAAAAAAAAAAAAAAAGAAAGTGATTGTGCTGGGGCACACAGTTACTTTGACAATGCAGTTCTCTTCATTATCATGTTAAAAACAGTCACTCAAACATGAAAAAAATATGTTGGTTTCAGTTTCGTTTTGTTTTAAATAGAATTAGTTTTGGCTTTGTCGTCTGTATTGCTATAGCTTCTTATATTTTTAATTATTGTTCTTTCTAAATGCTGTTAATTGAAAGGATTGTTGTGGAGTGAGGGGAACTAAAATAGCCTATGGTAAACGTAATCCGGTACTGATTCCAAATTACATGACAAAAATTATAGTTAGTAGCATAATAATAATATTCTACCATATTGACATAAAAAATACAAAATAGTAATATATATATATATATATTATATATTATATAAAATTCTAAAAAGTTTGTCAAGAACATTCTGTTTTGCTTCAAATTAGGTTATTATTAAATCAAATTAGTGTATGATTATTATTATATAACTAAATGATATGAAATTATATGTATATGGTTATTTAACAAATTAAATAACTGTAATAGCAGATTTAGGTTAAATAAGATGTCAGTCTTTTAGGAAACAAATCAAAGAAAAAAATAAACTAATTCTGTTTCTAATATTCTGAATGTTGCTCAAAACAATATATATTGTGTCCAGTTTTTATTATTTTTTTATTTTACCAGTCATTTAAAATAAATTTTTAAAACAAAAAAATATGATTTCACATATCGTACCTAAAACTTGGAGAACACAATTAGAACTAGATATTAAATTAGTTAAAATGCCTATCCACATACAGGCTATGATCTCAACTCCAACTCAGTCCCAAACTGACTCAAATGATTCGAATCCCCTAGAACTCCAACTGATTAAAATGATTCCAAAACCGCTTTGAACTCCCAAACTGACTCAAATGATTCTGAACGCTTTGAACTCCCAAACTGACTCAAATGATTAGAACCGCTTTAACTCCCGATTCCCCCGCTTTGGGACTCCCAACGACTCAAATGATTCAGTCCCAAACTGACTCAAGATTGCAATCCGCTCCGAACCTCAAACTGCGAATGATTGGAACCGCTTTGAACTCCCAAACTGGCGCAAATGATTCGATCACCAAACTGACTCAAATGATTAGATCCGCTCCGAACTCCCGACTCAAATGATTCGATCCCGCAACTCCCAAAACTGGACTCAAATGATTAGATCCCAAACTGACTCAAATATTATGACCAGCTCAACTCCCAAACTGACTCATGATTCTCAATCATTTCAGAGCTGTAACAACAATACTATAAAATATATATTGTGTCCAGTTTTTATTATTTTTTTATTTTACCCAGTCATTTAAAAATAACAAATTTTTAAAACAAAAAATATGATTTCACATATCGATTACCTAAACAGCTGGGAGAACATAATTAGAACTAGATACTAAATTAGTTAAAATGCCTATCCACATACAGCTATGATTTGCAACCGCTCGAACTCCGAACTAGCGATCCCCAAACTGACTCAAATGATTTCAATCCCTTCCATAACTCCCGAACTGATTCAAATGATTTGCGATCCCAACTGACGCTAAATGATTCAGAACCCGTTTTGAACTCCCAAACTGACTCAAATGATTCCTGAACCCGCTCACGAACTCCCGAGCTGATTCAAATGATTCACGAACCCGCTGAACTCCCAAACTGACTCAAATGATTCGCGAACCGCTTTAAACTCCCAAACTGACTCAAATGAATCAGCGATCCGGCTCGAACTCTGCAAACTGGCGTAAATGATTTTGAACCCGCTTTGAACTCCCAAACACCTAAATGATTCCTCGATCACCAAACTGACTCAAATGATTAGCTGATCCCATCTCGAACTCCCGACCTGACTCAAATGATTAGCGATCCCCAAACTGACTCAAATAATTTCAGAACCCGCTCCAACTCGAACTGACTCATGATTCTCAATCATTTCAGAGCTGTAACAACAATACTATGAAACCATGATATGTTTGCTTAAAGGTTATCATACCATCAAAATCTCATACCGCCCATGACTAATAAATATATATAAATATTTTGTTATTAACATGAAGTGCATTAAACATTACTTCAAGGTTTCCCTAACTAGGGTTTGTGACATTAATACAAAGCTAATTAATTAAATCATAAAAAAACATCATAGGCTACATTAAAATAAATAATTTTTAAAACCAATCAAAATAAAAATAAAATCTTTTTTAAATCTCAGGGTACTTAAAGTAAATATATTGGGTGAAAGAGGATCAGATGACAAAAGTTTAGTGAATTTGTGCGTTTTAATGTGTTTGAAAGAAAACGCCTTCCAAATACCACACATAACACATGGTTAAATAATCAACAGAGTGATTATTTAAATAAAATCAATTGTTCATCAGTAGTTGATGCAATGTTGAAACGCTTCTTAAACCTGAAATGATTTTTTATAAATCAATCTTCAAATGCTGTCACTGACAATCAATGCTGCAATTTGGAAATAGTGGAATAACTATTAGAATTTCACTGTTATCATATTTTCTTTGTTTCACCAGTTTTCATATTATAGACAGACTGAGTGCATAAGTCTTTGGTGTAATTTTCTATAATAAAAGCCTAATAAATCAGACATTACATGAGATTAAATAAACCATGTGTATGAGTCCACATTCTGTTGCTTTGTGTTTACTGGTGAAAGAGCAATACCTGAAACACAAAAGTACATTTCTCAAATAACAACAAACATTACGATTATAATTTAGAGCAAAAATAATTCTGATCGGTTTAGCCAATATACAACCTGACTAAAATGCTCATACATTTCATTTTCTTAAACTTGACTAAACTAAAACAGGACAGGGTTGACTAAATATGATTACTAAAATGTACATTTGAGTAAAACTAAGGCTGAATTTAAAAATGGCTGCAAAACTTAATACTGCTAATGCGGTTAATTAATAATAATCTTACTGCTAAAATGTCAAGTTTTCATTGACTAAAACTAGACTAAAATGTTGAGACTTTCAGTCTGCAATAAAACTAAACCGGATAAGGTTGACTAAATATGATAAAAACTAACAAGGACATTTAACTGGTTCCTACATTATATTTCTATACACTTTTCTAATCTCACACACTATTTAGGATGGATAGTATGAACATTGAGACACAGGGCATTCTTTATGAATGGAGAACGAATCATTGACTCAAATGATTCAAAATTCACAAACCTGAATCCTTCAGTAACTTAAACACTGCTGTTGTGCTCAGAGAAGCGTTGAAGCTTTACAACAAATGGAGCAAAAACAGTTAGCTTTGACAATATATCAAATATTGAACTAAAATGTATATGAACTACTCGTTTTAATGCTTTAAAATGTCAAATTTTCAATCGTGGTTTCCAGGGTAAACTTTACTCTCTTGGTCAGATTATCATGTTGCTTAACTGGGCTGTATGTTATAAATATAAGAACCAAGTTACAGACTTGTGAACTTCAGCTGTGATCTTTTGTTTACTGATCCGTTATAAATCACCGTTTACTGAATGTAATAAAATCAGAATCATAGTAGGAGTGAACATGTGACCCCACTGATGAAATCCACACATACAGTAAGTCACTACAAACAGTAAAATAAAAGAAATCAACTCAATTCATCAACAAACATTTCAACAACAAATATATACTCGATCCAAACAATAAATTGGCAAACAAACTTACTTAGCATCTTAAGGAAAGGACTCAAAGGACATGGTTGGGTGTCCATTCAAACACCCACACCTTACCAAAGGAAGAGAAACAATGGAAGGAACTGAGGTCTACTTATAGACCTTAACCAGTGTATGGGTAATGTAGTGCACTTGCATGGGTATTGTAGTCTACCTGGAATTGTGGGATATGTAGTACAAATATTATATATATATATATGGGAAAGAAAAAAATTAAAGATAAGGGTCAAATTGACAACAAAATGTCCTAATTGAACTGTGGCCTAATCCTGTCTAAGTCCAGGTCCTGTTGGTGAAACTGTGCCTGTTTTCTAAAATCAGCTGAAAATATCAAACATGTTTGATATCCTCACTGGATAAAATCAATGTCTGAAGATGAAATGTATGATATGATATGTAAAAATTGATAGCCTGAATGCACTGTAAGTCACTTTGGATAAAAGCTCTGTAAATGCATAAATTTAATTTTAATTTAATTTTAATTTAATTTTTAATAAAATTTTAATTTAATCTAAGTTAAAAAAATCTGAGTCTGTGTGATCATCAAACACTTTGTGATTTTCTATGGAATTTGTCGACTCAAATCTGCAGACTTTCAGCAAGTATAGTGTCAACCTCTCCAGACTGAAAATCATCAGAAAACCAACAGAACATTGTGTGTGCTTTAATTATGTAAAGCAGATATGGACACTCTTTGGGAGTAGACTGAAGTTTTTAACTTTTCCATAACTGTCTGCCCAAAATCTATTATAGTCTAATAGTTTGTGGCTTTTAGATGTTACAAGAAATCTAGCAGAATCTCAAAAAAATCAAAACAGATAATAAAAGCTGTAGTTATTAAGTTTTTAATTTTGAGAAGCAAATAAAAAAGTGATCACTTGGCGGGTTGTGTACAAGAGGTAAAAGCGATATAAATACTGCTCAGTTTTGTGTCTTAGGTCATCAATGTGTACTTACGATGGGGAATTGTTTAATTTGGACTCCTCTGTGCCTGCTCTTTGAGGTGGTGACCATAGACCTGCATTATATGAGTCACAGACAAGAGCGGTTTGACCTAAAAATATCATAATGGGAACAACTGCAGAAACAAAGACACCTACAAAGGAGCTGCACAAGATCCTGGAACTATGCATAGGGGCCCCTCCCTTGAAAATATATATTCCAGACTTTTCAAGGGCCCTCTCTAAAAGCTAAACATACCAAAATTTAATTTGAGAGTGAACTATCCCTTTAAATGAGCTGAAATATCATAACTGCTGGACTCACCTCAGAAGGAACAAGGAAGGATACTAGTGGTGACGTAATGACAGTGATCTGAGAATAAGGGCTTATCAAAACCATTTTTTATTTTTTTTTGCCCCAAGAGATGTTAATTATAACTTATCCTTAAAATATGTTATATGCTTCACACAAACGAAAAAATGTATAAATATGTTGTTCTATTTGTTTACCCGTTCCAATTGTGAATTAAAGTCCTTAGTGTTATTACTTAACTGCCAATTAAAAGGTTGGAATCAAAACCGCCAAATGGCAGTCGCAGTCTCAAGAACATAACATCTGTAACATTTACAAAAATCTAGCTAAAACACAAGCATAGTAGCTCATGACTTTCAGAAGTACCCAATATTATCATCAGTTTCATAAAGTAGACTAGACAATAAAACTGGACAATAAAGTTGTTGATAAAATGAGTTTAATAATGATTTAATACACAACTTTATAGAGAAACAAACAAATGCACTGTTGCAAAGCTACATTATCGTTTACCAAAAAGGTACACTTTTATATATATATATATATATATATATATATGTAATAAAGGTTATTAAACTAAAGAGTTAAACAAATCAAAATGTAAACAAAATCATAAAGCATAATGACATGGATTTAAACACTATAATATATAAGAAAATATTAAGATGATGTTCTTTGGGGAGAAACTGATCCGAATCTGACAGTAAAAACAGAGAAATGTGAAAAGAAAGGATATAAAGTGAACCCTGGTGTAACAGTGAAACCAGGCAATTGTTCACAAAATGCAGTAAGTATGGATGCTCATACATCTCTAAACATGTATGCTAAATATCGATGTATGGATAAAGCAAAAGCAGATATGTTCGAGTATTATAGCACAAAGAGACTGCTATATAAATAATCTCTTGTTTCTGATGTCTCTGAATGGTGCCGTTTATTTACTACACACTGAAGTTTGTATGATGCAATAGTGTTTTTAAATGTCTACATAATCATTGAACATTAGCAGGGGCTGAGAGAAAACTTAAACATTTCCTAGTTTTATTGAAGAAAATCCATTGTAAAATCCATTCTGCAACTCAAAGGTCTGCTACAACCATCGAAATAAAAGTTTGATTTAAATTGAAATTATGACAGAAATATATCAAAATTATATTAATACCAATAATATTATTCTTTATAATTATTTATTTAAAATTATTAAGGAATATTGTATTTGTCCATGTTTTATCTTAATATACTTCTGTTGTGCAGAACTTTGCCAAAAATAAAAGTTCTTACATTTTCATTTAATATCATTTTTTAAAATGTATTAAAATGTTAAAGTGTTATATCCAACATACAGTCAAACCTAAATTTATTCAGACACCTTTAGCATTTCTCACATTATCACAGTTTACTCACTACAGTCTAGGAAAATTGTAATAAAATATGACAAGAACTCAAGAGTTAAACTGTGTCAGGAAAAAAATCATGTGTCAAATACATTTTCTGGTAACAATTTTTTAAAATCAGTTTTACTGGTAATTTATGGTACATATTAATGGCTCAAGGAGGTGAAATCGATCAAATAATACATTGTTTTATATATGTAAAATAAAATGTAACCGTAAGTATTTTTCAAGTGTCTTGATTATATTCACTAAAACTTAATTTCTCAGCGGTTATGATTACTCATGTGCATATTTGAAATGTATAAGTAAATGTACAACTTTTCTGCACCATCCAATCAGACCTGGGTCTCATCTGTGTTCAGGCAGTAAGATTTTATCAATCAAGACATTTAAAAACATAAACAAGTCTAAAAAGCAATGCATATCAGGTAATGGCTTTGGATAAACCCAAAAGTATTAAATTACTAATAATACTGATTAAACTATTGTGAAGTAGCATCATTAGACATTACAAATGGTCAATAACGTTGATAAAATACATGATTATTTAATACATGGATTACTTGAAAATTTGTGAAAAATTATTGATTTACAACCAAACCAAGTGCATCACAAATGATTGAGCATTTATAAGATTATAAGATTAACAATTAAACACAAACACCAGATCAATGTCTTTCTAAAACTAAGATGGACTCTTCTTCAGGTGTTGTCCACCGACTAAAGTCCACTTTTTCATAAATGGAGTAAAAAAAAAAAAAATCTAACTTGAAATTATAAAAGCATAATGAGGATTATATTATGAAACAAATTGAAACAAGAATAAAACAATTAGATGATGTTCTTTTTGGGAAGGAACTATCTATGAGTTGATCTGAATCTCTTGAAAAGTCTTGAAGTCTTGAACTTTATTCACCGTGAAACTTTGGACTTTTCTTTCTTGTACAATATCTGAAAAAAAAAAAAAAGTTACTGTATTATCTTCACTAGCCAACTACTAATCAATCATTAATTTTGGCACTGCAAACAATAAAGTAAACAATTAAGCTGTTTCACTTCAAACTGCATTTTGAGTTCAGTTGCATCACTCATTGTGGCTTTCAGACACAAACTCAGATTTATTCAGGGCTGGTAATTTTTATATTTTTAATCTAATTAATTACATGATGTGGTGATAATTAATCAATAACGCACATCAAATTTGGAGAAATTACTCAAAGATCATTAAAGTGTTGTTGTGTAAAAGCATGGTATTATAAAAAAGAATTCAGCAAGAAATATTTTGTTTGATTATGCCTTTTGGACCATGTGAGAAAATGGTACAATTGGTCATTTTGGAAGGTGAACTATAACATTAATCATTTATTTTTCTTAATTTTATTATTACTATGGAAATAGAATATTTCTTTAATGAAATGATGAAATAATAAACTAAAACTGCGTGAGAGGTATGTCTTAATGATTAAATCATCATTTTTATTCATTCATTTGGTTTGTATAAATGGCTGATTCATTCCAGGAGTGAAGTAAAGGTTCTTTGCATGGCTTGAACTGGTTTGTCGACAAATCTCACCATCAACACCGTTGGTGACATCATCATCATCACCATCAGACCGACCGTTGTTGTGACATCATCATCATCACCATCAGGACCGACCGGTTGTGACATCATCATCACATCGGACCAGCGAGGACACACATCACCATCAAATTTGGAGAAATTATACAAAGATAATTTAAAGTCGTTGTTGTGTAACATCAGGCATTATAAAAAGTAGGTTCAGCAAGAAATATTTTGTTTGATTATGCTCTTTTGGACCATGTGAAAATGGTGACGAATTGTCATTTTTGGCAGGTGAACTATAACATTAATCATTTATTTTCTTAATTTATTATTATTACTATGGAAATAGAAATTATTTATTTAATGAAATGATGAAAATAAACTAAAACTGCATAGGTGGAGGTAATGTCTTAATGATTAAGTCTAATCGTGTCTCACCAGCGTGTAAAGTACCGGGAAGATTAGGCAAATGACTGGTGGCGTGGTTGCGGCGTGTTTCTCAATACAGTACCACTGGAAAAAAATAAAATATTACGCTGATTTTGGGCGTATCATCTGGTAGTTAGTTCAGACTTTGTGCATCGACTGGGAGTGTGAGTCCGACGGCCTCAAGCGGCGATTGATAACTTCCAGTCACCTGCTCTTGGCTACTGCAATTTTCCTTACTGTATATTTCAATAAAAGCGAAATGGATATCAAATACCTCCCTCCTTTTGTTTTCATTTAAGCATAGTAACAACTGCAGAAATGTACTTAGTTCAGGGATATGTATATGCAGCATTACAATGAAGCAAATATTATATAAATTTGCCTTTTATTTTTATTTTAACATATAGATAATTTGAATACAGACCAAAGAAAACCTGTTAAATTTACCCCAGCTGAATTATATTTTATGTTTAACCACTAAAGACACATCAGAGCCAGCGCCATATCAGAAGGTCTAGCTGAGTTGAGGCTCTTCTCCGGGATAGATGATCACTGATCTCCGCTGATGAGTGGAGCTCACGTCTCAGAGATCGGTGGCCGTTTTAAATAGGCTGTCTTTATAAATAAACCACAGATTTGAGTTTTAAACAACTACATTCTAGCCTGAAATCTTTTAAATTACATTTCATGACACAATAACAGTAATATTTTGAAAATGTTGATCGAATAAATGGTGGTTGAACTCAACCAATGCTGGTGGACTCAACCAATCAGAATGATTAAGCGAAAGTCCGCCCAAAGTTCTGGAACTTTGAAAAAGTACCACCTGCCATCAGGGACTTTCGAGGGGCATTTTTTACCAGAACTTTATTTGGTTCCTGGTTCCTCGGTGGAAACACCAGTACCAGGCCAAAGTCTAGTTCCTGGGTAAAGTTCCTCGGTGGAAAACGGCTTAACAGTAATATTTTGAAAATGTTGATCCGAATAAATGGTGGTTGAACTCAACAAATGCTGCGTGTACTCAACCAATCAGAATGATTAGTGCCAAAGTCCCGAAAGTTCGGAACTTTGAAAAGTACCACCTGCCAGCAGGGACTTTCGAGGGGCATTTTTACAGAACTTTATTTGGTTCCTGGTTCCCGCGGTGGAACACACCAAGTACCAGGCCAAAGTCCTAGTTCCTGGGTAAAGTTCCTGGGTGAAACGCGGCTTAACAGTAATATTTTGAAAATGTTGATCCGAATAAATGGTGGTTGAACTCAACCAAGTAGGCGTGGACTCAACCAATCAGAATGATTAGTGCCAAAGTCCCGCCCCAAAGTTCGGAACTTAAGAAAAGTACCACCTGCCAACAGGGACTTTCTGAGGGCATTTTTTACCGAACTTTATTTAGTTCCTGGTTCCTGCGTGAAAACACCAAGTACCAGGCCAAAGTCCCTAGTTCCTGGGTAAAGTTCCTGCGGTTGGAAAGCCGCTATAGAAAACATTTTGGTGCATCATACAGATGAAGATGCGACAAGACAAGAGCAACTAGAAGTCTGTATTAGACAAGAATGGGACAACATTCCTATTCTAAACTTGAGCAATTTGTCTCCTCAGTCACCAGGCGTTTGCAGACTGTTATAAAGAAGGGGATGCCAAACAGTGGTAAACATGGCCTTGTCCCAACTTTTTTTGAGATGTGTTGATGCCATGAAATTTTAAATCAACTTATTTTCCCCTTAAAATAATAGATTTTCTCTGAGTATATTTTTGACTAACTTACATTAAACCCTCTGATTGGTCAGTGATTTAAACAAACATGTCTGTCATTCTACAAAACTCAACATGCAAAACATGTGTAAATAGATACATTTGCCTTTGTAATTAGAAACCATTGCCTGCTTTTCAGCGGGAACAGAATACAGACCGACGAGTCAAAAGTAAAGCATTAAGTTGAATATTAACTCTACTTACTATGATTTTGGGCTGTGGATGATTTTTATGTCTCTGTAAGAAGATAATTCAGTGTAGCTCTTCCCACATTGATCACATGTGTATGGTTTCTCTCCAGTATGAGTCCTTTCATGTTTTTCAGATTTGATGAAGAACTGAATTCTTGTAATGTGAACACATGTAAGGTTTCTCTCCAGGTGTGAGTTCTCTGGTGCATTTTCAAATGCTCATCTAAAAAAGTCTTCTCACACTCAAAGCACATATAAGCTTTTTTGGCAGTATGTCTTTTCTGATGTGTTTTTTAAACTTTTCAGCAGTGGAAAACTCTTTCCACACAAGAAACATGAATACAGCGTTTCTTCTTTGTATGAAGTGTCAGGTGAATCTTTGGGTCGAAGACCTTACAAATCCTTTGCCACTGATCACATTGTAGCGGTTTTCCCAGAGTGGATGTTCATGTGCTCTTTAAGGCTGGTTTTATTGTGAAACTCTTCCCACACAGATAACATGTAAACGGTTTCTCTCCAGTGTGGATGTGCATGTGCAACTTATGGTTTGTTGATTGTGTGAAACTCTTCCCCACACAGATCACATGTGAATGGTTTCCTTCCAGTGTGGGTCCTCTCATGCGTTTTCAGTTGCTTATGGGTTCTCTTGTCACAATTGAACACTTGTAAGGTTTCTCTCGGTGTGATCTCCATGTGTTTTCAGATTTTGCTGTCTGAGGAATCTCTTGTCACAGTGTGAACACTTGTATGGTTTCTCTCCAGTGTGGATCTCTGGTGTGTTTTCAGATGTCCTGAACAATTGAATGTCTTGTCACAGTGTAGCACTTGTTGGTTTTCTCTCCAGTTGGAGCCTCTCATGTGTTTTCAGATTTGCTCTCTGAACAAATCTCTTGTCAAGTGTGACACTTGTAAGTTTCTCTCCAGTGTGGGTCCTCTCATGTGTTTTCCAGTTGTCCTAAACAAATGAATGTCTTGTCACAGTATGAACACTTGTTGGTTTCTCTCTCCAGTTTGGGTCTCTCATGTTTTCAGGTTGCTGTCTGAATGAATCTCTTGTCACAGTGTGAACACTTGTATGGTTTCTCTCATGTGGGTCCTCTCATGTGTTTTCAGTTGTCCTGAACAAATGAATGTCTTGTCACAATATGAACACTTGTGGTTTCTCTCCAGTTTGGTCCTCTCATGTGTTTTCAGGAGTTGCTCTATGAACAAATCTCCTATAGCAGTGTGAACACATGTAAGGTTTCCCTCAGTGTGGGTCCTCTTTGCATTTTCAATTCTACAGCTGTAATAAATTTGATAGAAAAAGAGTTTGATTTTATCAGTCACGAGTGCATATATCATCAAGATTCCAAAGAATCTGGAGCAAATGTATTGTTTTTTTTATCTGCCCTGTGTCTGAGCAATCCGCAGTCTCTGGGTTTTGTTTCCAGAAGAGACTTTATTTCAGAGAAAACAACGAGATCTCTTTTGAGAAGATCTGAATGCTGGTAGCATCTCATTATATAGTATATATAATAATACTATACAGGCGTTCAAATAGTCAGACTTTTCCTTCTTGCTTTTGATACCTCCTAGGGACTTGCTAGGAAGAAAAAAGGGCCTTGCATGTTTTCCAGATGTTTCCTATCTGCTTGGGTCAGGATGTTTTTGCAGACATAGACACATTCCTTCACACAAGGCTATATGATTATAATGGAATAAATGCATATGTATAACATAGATTCATCTTGAATTACTTGTGAGTAAAATCTTATTAATAAAATATTCCACACAATCTCTGTGGTGAGGTCAAGGCAGGAAACCATCTGGATGCCCATGATCTTCAGGCCTTAGACACACTGCCATCACATCAGGAATGATACTGTATGGGGGCTGTTTATTTACATGTCTGTGAAGAGGGTGACAGGGCAAGATGGCAGAGAGCCCATGTATATTTTCTTTATTTTACAAAAGCACATTATTTTGCTGGTTATGACTATACTACCCAGACCCTTTGCAGTTTGAAATGATGCCTTATTCTTATCTTATGCATCAAAATGAAGGAGTATTTACACCCAAATCAGAAAAGTTGGGACAGTATGGAAGCAAAAAAAAAAAGAAAGTATTGATTTCTAAATTTACTTAGATTGAATTTCATTGCAGACAATATGAACACAAAATATTTCATGTTTTTGTCTGGTCAACTTCATGTCATTTGTAAATATGCATCCTTTCCTGATCAATGCAACAATTTCAAAAAAGTTGGGACAGGAGCAATTTAGGAGCTAGTAATGGGTAAAATGGTTAAAAAATGATGTGATTTGAAACAGGTGATTCAACAGGTGATTGTAATTATGATTTGTATAAAGCAGCAAGCAAGAAAGGTCTAATCCTGGAATAGACCGACTTCGTCCATGGCAGTTCGGGCGATGAACAGTGTTGAAGAGGAAAGTTTTGTTTCAAGTATTTCTGTTTCCAATCGTTTCTATAGTTTGTTTTTGTAGCGGGTTCATAGCATAATCTGATTTGTGACTGGATCAAAATGGCAAATTATAGTGGATTTTCTGAAGATGAAGATATTGCAGATGGGTTGGGAAAAAAAAGTAGGAGGAAAGGAGGAGGAGGAAAAAGTATAGGATAGTCAGATGACAAATAAAGAACGTTAAGAAGAGGAGGAAGAGAATCGAGAGGGGAGGAAAAAAAGGTATGTGGATGAATTTAAGATCATTCTTAAATTTAAGTGAGGAATGAAATTTCATCGGTGCCAATCACTCTGACAACTGTTGGAAAGCGGTTGGGGAAATAAAATGGCGAAGGTGTTACGTGATGGAAGTCTATTGGTGAAATCAAAAATGCTGAAGCAGAAAAAATAAAACTATGAAATTCAAACACTATGTAAAAAGAAATAGTGGAGAAAAAAGAATAATTGGTGAAAAAAAAGAGGAACTAAGGGAGTGATAACAGGAATCCCCATAGAAAGAATCTGGAAAACTAAGAAAAGATTATAAGGAGGAATGATCACGAAATCACTCGAATGAGGCTTTCAGAAATGGAGAAAAAACTGATGGTGAATCTGTACTGCTACAGTTTAAGATAGGGTGCCTTGAAAGTGATGGTAGGATTATGAGCTTTAACGTTGAAATATATACCTCTCCTTTAAGATGTTACAAATGTCGGCGGTATGGACATACTGCACTATTAAAGGGAAGCAGAATGTGGAAGATGTGGAGGAGATCATGCATATGGAGAATGTTGGGGTTATTTTTTATAAATGTTTGTAACTGTGGAGAAACCATACTGCAGTGCGGGGATGTAAGATCCGGAAAAAGGCAGTAGAGGTTCAAAAAAGTAAATCGAATCAGAAAATAACATATGCAAACTGTGAAAATATGTAATAAGGAAAGAGGAATAGAAGAAATTGATATGACTAAAGAAGGAGCGAGGTCAGGGCAGGGAAAACACAGGAATAGTAATGGATGGATAGTGCTGTTCTTAGCATGTATAAATTACCAGAACAAGTAAAACAAAAACAGAGAAAATTAAAATCATAGTCGGGCAGCAGCTAAGTTCCTAACATGAAATTTGTCATGGGAAAGATACCACTGACCTTAACCAGGGGAGAAGGGAGCATGATACAACTACTCAAAGCAAACTAATGTTGGTGGTCAATGGAATGCAAGAGTTTGTTACAAATGGATATGAGTTTAAGGGATATATTGATAAATTAAGGAAGAAACCGGAAATCATATGCATTCAGGAAACATGGCTTAAACCTAATCTGGATTTCATTATTAAAGGTTATAATACCATCATGAAGATAGAAGAAATGGAATTGGGGGAGGGTGTGCAATATTCATTAAAGAGGGTATAGTATATAGGAGGTTAAAAACAATACAAGAATTAGAGGTAATAGTTATAGAAATATAGAACAAGAAAGAAAAAATAAAGTGATTAACTTCTATAACCCATGTAAAAACTAGAGAGAGTTCAACTAGAATTAATACTGGATGAGTGGAGAGGGAAAATTATTTGGTGTGGGATTTTAACTCACATAGTAAGGTATGGGGTGAAAAGAAGATTTGAATGGAGAAATTTTAGAAGAGATAATGGATGAAAAGGAATTAGTATGTCTAAATGATGGATCTGGTACAAGGATACATTTAAATAAGGGTACAGAAACTGCAATAGATCTTATGTTGGTGTCCCAGACTTTGGTAGGGTTAAGTAGTTGGGAAGTAAATAAGGAAAGCACTATAGGGAGTGATCATTACCCTATATTTACAGAAATTGGAATAGAAAAGGAAATGCAAATGGAAGAGAGTAAGCAGGTGGAAATTTGAAGAAGGATTGGAACAAGTTTAGAATATTGTCCGAAGGAAAATTAAAGGAGGTTAGTATTAATCAAGGAATTGAAGATTTGAATGAAGAAATAAGTAGTAGTATTTTAGTTGCAGCAAAGAGTCGATACCAAAAGAGGAGGGAGTAAAAGAAAGAAAATAGTTCCGTGGTGGACTGGAAGAATGCACAAAGGTAATTAAAGAAAGAAATAAGACATTTAAAATCCTGAAAAGAACACATAACTTTCAGAATTTAATTGAATATAAGAGGAAACAGGCTGTAGTAAGGAAGACAATAAAGAGAGTTAAGAAAAACTTCTGGGGAAGTATTGTGAATCTCTAGGAAGAAGCACACCATTAGATAGGGTATGGGGTATGATTAAGAGAATGTCAGGAAATAAAAGAGAGTATTGTTATCCTATAATGAAAGAAGGAGAGGAAATAATAGTAGAGAGCAAAGGTAAAAGCAGAGTTACTTGAGGACATTTGTTAAAATACATAGTAATGGTAATTTGAGTAATGAGGAAAAGATACAGAGGGAGAATACAATAAGAGATAGTGTCAAAGTAAGACAGGATGATGGGGACAATGAAAGTACCATAAATGTGATGTTTACAATGGGTGAAGTTGAATAATGTCTTAAAAAAGTTGGGAAATACAAGCCAGGGAATGACCAAATAAGTTATTGTATGATTAAAAGTTAAGTTATGAAAGTAAAGAAAATGTTACTAAAGTTGTATAATAAGGTTTGGGAATGGGTTGTTTGCCAAAACAGTGGAAAGAATCAGTTATTGTCCCCATATGTAAACCAGGTAAGGATCGAGTTTGGCAGATAGTTATAGACCAATTGCTCTGACATCACAGGTGGGAAAATTATGGAAAAAATGATAAATGAAAGATTAAAGTATTATTTGGAACAAAGGAACTAATAAAGGATTACCAGAGTGGATTTAGAAAGGGATGAAGCACAATAGATCCAGCTATATGTTTAGAGAGTGAAATTAGAAAAGCCCAAATTAATAAAGAAAGTATAGTATCTGTATTTTTTGATGTAGAAAAGGCATCTGATATGTTGTGGAAACAAGGATTAATGATTAAGATTTTCAGTTGGGGATAAGAGGAGAATGTATAGTTGGATCAAAACTTTTAGAGGATAGGTGGATGCTGTAAGAATAGGGAAAGAATTGAGTACAAAAGTATTTAGTGGAAAATGGAACTCCTCAAGGGAGTATAGTTAGTCAGTTTTGTTCTCAATTATGATAAATGAAGTGTTTAGTAGAGTGGATAGATCTATAAGTGTTTCTTTATTTGCAGATGCGAGTTATGTGGAAAAAGGAAGAAATGTAGAATATATAGTGAGGGAAGATGCAAGAGGCAATTGGAAGAGTACAGTGTTGGGGAAGGGAATGGGGTTTTAGGTTTTCTGTAGCAAGACCAAAGTAATATGTTTTTCACAAAGGAAAAATCAAGAACAGATTCAACTTAAACTTTATGACAAAATCTAGAAAGTGGAATGTTTTAAATATCTCGGGATATGGTTTGACAAAAAGCTAAAATGGAAAATACATATTGAGAATTTTTGTTAAAATGTAAAGAATACTAAATGTAGTAAGATGTCTAGAGAGGTAGAGAGTGGGAGCAAGTAGGACTTCATTGAAAGCAGTATATATTGGTTTAATTAGGTCAGTTTGATTATGGATGTACAATTTACCAGTCTGCATCAAGAACATTATTAAAAGGTTGGATGTGATTCAAAGTCAGGTGTTGAGGCGCTGTTGTGGTGCTTTTAAAACAACTCCAGTAGCAGCATTACAAGTAGAGATGAATGAGATGCCTTTGGATATTAGAAGAAATCAGATAGCATACGTATTGGGCAAATCTAAAGGGCATAAAGAAAGTCATCCGACTCAGAAGGTGTTACAACCTTGTCAAGAAAAAGAAAGAGCGACTGAGTGAGAGCTTTGGTTGGGTAATAGGTGATGCAGTCAATGAGATAGGGATAGGAGATATGGCGATAAGCCCCATTGTGCCTTTATCCAATGTTCCTCCTTGGCTATTAGGGGAATTAGAGGTAGATATGCACCTTTTAGAGTTTAAAAAACAGAGTAGTATTGACAGGAGTCAAGTTGAGTAGATACCTAGGGGAGAAGTATTCGATGTTTATTAAGATATATGTACAGATGCATCAAAACAGATGATAATCGAGTAGGAGCTCGTTTATTATCCAGAATTAAATGTTATGTTAAACAAGAGAGTAAATGATAAATTGTCAGTGTTTACAGGAGAAATGTTGGCCATTCTCTTAGCACTTGAGTGGGTAGAAAATAGTAAAGCAAGGAAAGTGTTGATTGGATCAGATTCAAGCAGTGCATTAAATAGTTTTAAGAACATGCAGTGGACTGAGGCAGGACATTATGTTGGAAATAGCCCAAACTGTTTACAGAATTAAAAGAGTAGGAGTAATAGTAAAATTCATATGGATTCCAGCTCATATAGGGGTAGAGCGGAAATGAGTTGGCAGACAAATATCAAAAAATGCAACCAAAAAAAACAGAGATAGATATGGTAATAAATTATAGTAAAGGCGGAGGTTAAAAGTATAATCAAAGAAAAAATGAGGAAGAAGTGGCAGGAAAAGTGGAATATGGAAACAAAGCGAGAATGTACTACAATATCCAGAAGAAGGTAGGAGGAATGAGAGAAAATAATAGGAATAAAAAAAGAAGAGACATTATATCGAGAATGAGATTTGGACATACTGGTTTAAATAGCAGCTTAAAATAATAGGGAAACATGAAAGTGGGATGTGTGAGGTCTGTAATATTAGTGAAACAATAGAACATGTAATTATTAATTTGATAGGTATAAGGAGGAAAGGTTGAGGCTGAAAGAAAGGTTAAGTAAAGAAAAATTAGATTTGAAATGAATGAAATTTTACAACTGAATTCAGGGCATGTGGGGTATAGTGCAATATTTGATTATTTGAATAAAACAGGGCTCATTAGGAAGATATGAATTTAGTTGTCTTAAAATATTGGAGTTAATAATATGTGAAGGGTAAGGTATTAAAATTAATATTTTTATTAGATATTATATATTTATGAATTTTATTTTTTTATTTTTTTGGATTTATATTTTTTATGTATTTATGTATTTCTTTATTTAAAGAGTAGTGGAGTGAAGGCTATTAGGATCCACACTCCATTTCAGAAGGTGGGTAATGCACACTTAAAGTTGTTTGCCAACCCCTAATTTAAAAAGAAGAAGAAGAAGAAGAAGAAGAAGAAGGTCTAATCCTTTAGGAGCAAAGATGGGCGAGGATCGCCAGGTTTGCCAACAAATGCGATGAGAAAATTATTGAAATGTTTAAAACAATGTTCCTCAAAGAAAGACAGGAAGAGATTTGGACATTTCACATTCAACAGTGCATAACATAATTAAAAGATTCAAGGAATCTGGAGGAATTTCAGTCGTAAGGACAAGGGCGCAAGCCTAAGCTGGTAAACCGTGATCTCCGATCCCTCAGGCGGCACTGCATCAAGAATCCTCATTCATCTAAACAATATCACCAATGGGCTCAGGACTACTTTGGAAACCGCAAAATACCCAATAAGGTAGTTAATCCACAAATGCCAGTTAAAATTCGTGCCAAAGGCCTATGATAACCAAAAGCGCCCGTCGACTTCTCTCTGGGAGGCATCTGGGATGGACCATCACACAGTGGAAAGCGTGTACTGTGGTCAGATGAATCAATTTCAGGTATTTTTTTTGGGAGGAATGGGCCGTGGCTCGGCCAAGAAAAAAGGATCATCTAGACTGACCAGCAACAAGTCCCAAAGCCAGGTCGGTCATGGTATGGGGTTGTGTCAGTGTCCTTGGCAAGGTAACTTGCACTTCTGTGAAGGCACCATTAATGCGAAAAGTACATGAGATTTTGGGCATAATATGCCCTTCCCGGAAATCTTTCAGGGGCGTCCATGCATTTTCAACAAGACAATGCAAGACCACATTCTGCACAATTACAAAGTCCTGATTGTGGAGGAAGGGGTCGGGGACTTGACTGACCCCTGCAGTCCCCATCTTTCAATAGAAATGTGTACAAGCCCATTACTGTTGCCCACCTTAAGACTTGTTTGCAGGAAGAATGGGACAAAATTACACCTGAAACCCTTTTTGGTTTCTTGAGTCCTAAGCGTCTTTTAAGTGTTGTGAAAAGGAATAACATTACAAGTAGAAATCTTTACTGTCCCAACTTTTTTGAAATGTGTTGCAGGTCTGAATGACAGGAAAGGATCATATTTAAAATGACATGAAGTTGAAGACAAAACTGAAATATTTTGTGTTCATATTGTCTGAAATGAAATACAAGTCAAGTAAATTTAAATTAAATTTAAAATTAGTTTTTTGCATTTTCCATACTGTCCCAACTTTTTTTCTGATTTGGGGTTGTTCTTCTGTTTATGCCGTTGTTTTTTCATCCCACTGTAAATGTGTCCACACACCTGGCTCCATTGTCTATGCAAGCCCCATCACAGACAACAGCATGGCAGAAAATGGGATGTAGTTTTTCTTTGCATCTTATACGGTTCAAAAGTTAGATTCCCAGTTTGAAATGCTCTCCAACAGCAAATCAATGAGTTAGCTTCTTCCTTTTCTGAAAAGATCAATAATATCAGAAGGTGTCAGCACACAATATATTTCTTAATTCTGGCTGATATTTAATTCCGATATCGAACACTGTTATAAAAAGCCTTTAAAAACTCCAAGAATGCCCCAACAGATGTCTTTTACATTCTCCTTTTATTTGTGTTTAGTCTTCTACAAACAAGAAATGTGAACACTGTCAAATCACCGTCATCAGACTCCGCAAAGTAATATTCTATCTTTAACTTCAAACTATGGCAACATAACTACCAGCCACAGTTTTTTGAACAGTAAGATTTTTTAATGTCTTTAAAAATTCTCTTCGCCAGCAAGTTTTAAATATTAATAATCAACAAATGGCATATTAGATCATGTGACACTGAAAACTGGAATAATGATGCCAAAAAAATTCAACTTTGATCACAAGGTTATTCCATTTAAAAAATGAAAATATATTTCAAAATTTTGGGCTGTAATCAAAGCATCCGCTAGACCTTCTTCATTGAAAAATCAAAATCAACATTTTCTGAAGACAGTCCTTTCCATTAAGAGATAAACATATAAAGCACCTCGGCGTTTTGATTTTTGCGTTCAGTGCTCATGTCTATTCAACAAGTCAAGCGCCACAAATAAATCTATTTATGGAGAAACACTGGTAATTTATATTGAAATTTTGTAAATGTCTTTGAAATCATATCCCGTTATTTATTCATTTATTTTGTGTTAATCTTTTTTCTTTAATTCAACAAAACAACATCAATTCAAAAAACAAAACAGGGAAGGAGGGAACAACCAATCAATAATTTTACAGTCTGAAATAAAAGTAAACTTCATATTAGAAACCATAAAAAATACATCCAGGTAGAAGAACCTTTCTCCTCCTCGCAGTCTCTGGACTTTCTAAACAATTTAAACTTTTGTCCTACATCAGAGGCCACCTTGCCATTCATTCGATTGGACAATGGGGAAAAAAAAGCGTGGGCGTCAGGCCCCCCCAGAGTTCTTTTTTTTTTTTTTTTTTTACAGGCCTCAGAGCCTCCTCAATAAACCAGGGCACACAGACTCATAAAGTCACAGTGTGAAAATGCTTACTGCCAACAGAAATTAAAAAAGCTGTGCTTCTTGACACACTGTCCCGGAGGAAAATAATTGAAATAATTCATAATAGTCTGCAGCATCTTCACACACAGATTGATTTTCCCTGTAAATAAATACTATTTAAATTCACTTCTTGCACACTTTAATCCTCTTTGTATGTAACATGGAATTGGAATCAATATCCTGATGTCCTGCAGGACACCTTTGAATAGAACAAAGTCCATGTGATAAAATCATAATGAATATGCAGGCGGGGTGGGGAACCCCTGCTTTAGATTAAATATATATTTATTATTTATTTAGAAGCCCAAACTGAGCAAAAAATAGAACTTGGTGCATTTAATTAAATTACAAACTATAATTATCAATTGGTATGCCCACAAAATTTCAAGATGAACAAATAAAGCGTTTCTCAAAACACTGTATCTTTTTAATTTTTAACACAATTTTTGCTAATTTTGATCATGTTGTAGGATCGATTTTTTTTTTGTTCAAATTGATAATTAAGAACCCTTAGAAATGAATGTATTAAATATGTTTATAGAGTTATTTGGATTAAAGGTGACATTTAATTTAATCTTTTAATTTCTTTGTGTGCTCTTAAAAGCATTTTTTTTTATTTTTGGCAGGGGTTCTGGATTCTCATGTTCTCTCTTGTCTTTCAAAAACTCTGTCTTCACTTGATGAGAATATTCCGGCATTTATGGAATTCGGACAGAAATATAATTATAATTCTGTCAAAAAATGCTGGACTGCAGCACAGTTTAACTTTTGTGCAGACATTAGTTTTTTAAGGCAGTTATACTGGCAAGTAATAGTAGGTGTCTGTGGAAAAAAATAAAAATAAAAAAATATATATATACTTTTTAAAAAGCACCATTAGAGTCGGGGTAAAAAAATTTAAAAACTCTCCTCTCTCTTGTAAGTGAAAAAAATCTCTCTCTCTGTGTGTGTTATATATATTATATATAAGAAGAGAGAGAGAGAGGGAAAAGAAAGGGGGGGGGGTGTTGTTTTCACTCACTAATTACTAGATAAAACAAACTGCAACCATTTAGTTTTTTTTCCCTCCATTTCTGTCTGCCATTAACCATATAGGTATAACTGAATATTTACATTCTATGAAAGCCGAAGAAACACGCACATCTTCATCACTTTAAAAAAAAATTTAGGAAACACACAATGGTTCTGTCCGCATGACTTTAGTTCCCTGTGATGTTCCTTTCCTGTCAAGAACAGGCGCGGGAAATAGTGTTCTATCCGATGAAAACAGTTTAGAAAGAACCCCGTGGATGTTGATTAAACAAACCGTGAAAAATGTTTTTTTTTAGGATGTGTAAACAAGGAAATATATCTGGACTGCTCGACTCCCTCAAAGAACCCGAAGCGCATGGTGTCCGGTTCATGAACGAATCGTTTTGTTGAACCGGTTCTTCTCAGTAGTCGGTTGAATTCATCAATCGAAGGAATCGTTTGGAAACGTTCCTTCAAAATTGAGTTAATCAAAATTTCTTCTTTTTCTTTGACGTTTAATGGGGTCGCAAACCAGCTTTGATGCAAATTCCGCCATCTACTGGGATGGAGTGTGAGGCACTGATGTCAGAAATAAACAGGAGAGAAACAAACAAACAAAAAAAAAATATTATTCCACCACCCTACCTTTCTATATTGTCTTATATAAATTTTTGCTTTAAAAAAAAAAATAAAAAAAAACCGGTCCTTTGAAAGAACTTTAAATATATTCGGCAAAGTTAAAGTTATGCCAACAAATGTTTTAATTTAATTCTATCCCTTTCCTTACAATTGTTCATTCGTTTCTGAGGTGCAATTTATTGACCCAGGACCATGTTTCCCACGGTAAGGATTTGTTGAGGGCAAATTACCAATTCTTAGGCGAAAAAATTTTTAAAATTAAAGTCTTAAATGACAAAGTCTATAAAATTTTACAAAATTTCAAATTTTCGTATTCCCTTATTAAACTATTAAGAACGAAAGCGAATCTGACGTGGAATTCCCATTTTTTCGGGGACCTTCCTTTTGGCTATAATTTGGAGTCTTGTTATTCCCATTTTTAATTCTAAATTTCAAATCAAATGATTATTTAGTGTATTTTCTTGCTAGATGAAAGGCTGGTTTCTGGGTCATAAAATAACTGCATAAAAACAATTTGGCGTCCTGTATTCTGTTTTGCACCTATATCTTTATTTTGGTTTTAGGTTTATGGATTTATTAAAAGGGGGTGTTCTGTTTATCTCATAGGGGGGGTTTAAGTGTTTGTATGGCTTCTTTCCTTTTATTTCTTTTTATTGTTTAATGGGGAAAATGTATAAATTTTTCGTTTTGATCTAAAAATTTTTGTTTAAAAGCTTCTTGGACCCATCTGGTTGAATGTTTTTCTCCCTAAGGTGCTTCAGTTGTCTTCCTCCCAACATCATCATGAAGATGGGAAAAGGATGTTTCATGGCCGTTTGTTCCGGCCCTAACTCGGGGAGAAATTACAATATACAAAAATCTTTTTCTTATATTTTAAAGGGAGTTCCCCAAAAGTGAAAATTCTGTATTAATTACTTCTTTGTTTACACCCGGACTTCATTCATCTTTAGAACACAAATTAAGTTTTTGATTTCCGGCGGTCCAGTTGGTTCAAAGCAATGAATTTTCCTCAAATCCAGAAATGGAAAAATTTTTGGGTTCAGTGGTTTTCCAAATTTAAAACCCAAGAATTTTGGCAAAAAAAAAAAAAAAAAAAAATTAGTATTGATTTCAAAAACTGCTTCTATCTTTTGAATCGGCGGATCTTGTAAGCGGAAAACTCTGAAATCCTAATTTTAGGCGATTATTATTTTACGTGTTTTTAAAAATCACATTATTTGCGATAAGGGGGTTTTGGTTTGTGGCTTTTAAATTTTGAACCATGAACTCAAAATTTTTTTTTATCCTTTGGACAACTTTTATAATTAATATGGTTAAATATGATCTGGCAACATTACGGGTGGGAACTTAAATGTAAAAAAATGATAAGCTAGTAAATAGAACTAAAGTTTACTGATACAAGTGGGTTTTAAATTTTTAACCATAATTATAGGTATGAATCTTTTTAAAGGCCATTTATTACATGGTAAAAGCTTGTTTGGATTATATCAAATTCATAGGGTGGAGAATAGTCATATGTAAACAAAAAAACTCAAACAAAGGTTCAGTGAAAACAAACTTAGCTTTTCTGCCCTTTTTTCCTCGAAAGGGAAAAATTTGAAATGGATGGACTGAAAAATAAAACAAACCGTAAATTACGTTGGCAACTCTTTTCGCATACCTGCTTTGGGACCACTTATTTAATCTCCAATTTTTGGGATGGATGGGCATTGGACAAGGGTCCCCCAGGGATCACATGGGGGTAAGACCAGGTACAGTCCTTCAAGAATACCCTGCACCCGTTCTCGGCGTTCTACCTCTTTCACTCAGGTTGGCTTTTCACTGGGGTAAACACTTTGTTTGCCTTAAAAAGGCCAGACTAAATCTGTTTGTATATGTTTATAATGGGTTTTTTTTTTCTCCGGCCGGACAGGGGACTTTATTTCCTGCCGGATTGGAATCCCCACCCTGGATATCGAAATCCACCCTTTTGGGCGGTGGCTTTGGAAATGACACGAGGGGGCTGGGGAGAAAAAAAATGTACATATGTGGAAAATAATGTTTCTTTTAAAAAAAAAAACATATAAATACAACAAAAAATGTTGTTTTGCACATCATTTCATTTAAAGGAGAACAAAGGAAAACCACAGTAAAACTCAATAATACTCAAAAAAAACATTATTCCAATGACCTCCCAAATAATGTCTAAAATCTTTTTGTTTTTTGGTGAGGGAAAAAGGTTTAAAATCCCCCAGGGTTAAATTATTTTTAAACAGGGCCAATTCATAAAGAATCTTTGCAAATACCCCTGTGGCAAAATTCAAGTTTTATAAATTGATTTACTCTTAAAATTAAAAGAAAAAATCCTATAAAGAAAAAATAATTCAAAAACATCTTAACCCTTAAAAGGGTCTTAAAGGTCAAACTTTTAGGGCCGGAAGGGACTTTTAAGAGGCTTGTTTTTAAAAGGAGAAAATGGCAAAAACAAGATGCGAAGAAATGTCTCGCAATGGATGACAGTGGTTAATAAGGCGCAAGTTATATAAAATTTTAAATTTAATATATAAATTCCTCATCCCTCCACTTTTGCAACTGGGAAAAAAATGCAATGGTGATTTGGGTCTTAAACCTTCGGCGAGTGATCCCAACATTAAACCGTTCGCATTTTTATAGCGTTCAATTTCCAGGACTTACCCCGGGCTCCCATTTTGGAAAAGGGCAAGGTGCCACCGGGGAAAACCGGGCAATGGTTTGTATCCCTCCATTCTCTTCTTGTTTCCGGAAAGCCTTATCCTTAAAAGGCCTAGTTTATCCCACTAACGGGCTAATGGGAAAATGTAAGTGACTTCTAAAATGTTAAATAAACAACTTACTTTTTAAAGTTTTTTGATTTATTGAACAATTTCCAACTTTCCCCACTCGTCTTAAACTCAACTTGTTCAACCAACTTAAAGTTTGGGTGAAGTACCAGTATCATATGGCGATAATCTCCAAAGGGTGGGATCAAATTGGACGAAGAAGAAGACGCTGCATCTGTTTTGGCCGAATGGCAGGTTCATTAATTTGCACGTGGCTGGATAAGAGAATGATAAGGTGAGTCTCATTTTTATAGTTTAACTGCTACATTTTCATTACAAAATAATAATATATCAATCAAAGTTCATAAACAGTAATATTTTGTTAAAATATTTATATAAAATCGATGGATGACGTTGGATTGCTCTTAGCAATCTAATAATTGGTAATCGTCTCGCTTTAAAGATAAACGTGTTTTAGGTCAACAGACAAGTTTCAGAGGTGGATAGAGTAACAAAAACTTAAGTAAAATACAAGTTACTGTGTAAATGATTAGTTGAAGCTATTGTCTTAATAATTACTTGAGTAAAATGTATGCAATGGAAAAGTAACACGTTTATAATTAGTGTTGATGGCGTTTATATATAAACAACGGTTTTCAGATTAGGGATGGACTAGAGAAGCTCTTTACACGTGTAACGTTACTCATACCTGCAATTGAACATTTGAGCATAGTATACATGATTTTTGCCTTGTGTTCTAAAATAAATACAATAATGTGTAAGGTTATATATTCTGTAAGCACGTGTGTCTAAGCGACGTGTTTTCTTGAGACTAAAACTCATTCTGATTTTAAAGCACCTCACGTGCCTTCAGACCATATACTGAACAAATTAGTGATTCGTGAGCCAGTTTAAATCGTCTTTCTCTGTTGTCTTTTCAAACGAATCGACACGAAAACCATTAATTTAATGCCTTAAAATGCAAAAGAATGTTAAATAAGAGGTGCTGCAAAGAAACCAATATTTTTATACAAGTTTTTAAAGTGGATGCTAAAAATTGTTTTTAGCTAAATTGTCTTGTTATTAATCCATATACTTTAACTCTGTTAACTTTTTGCAGAATGTTTCTTTGAAGAGTGCAGTGGACATGCAGTGGAAGTGTAAGTTCTGTGTTTATTTCTGTGAAAGAGAGCTCTGCTATTGAAGCATTACTCGGATTAAACATGGAAGCTACACACAGAACCAACCAAATTCCTTGTCTTCACACAGACTGTTTGTGTTCTTTTAAATCATTCAATGCTCTAAGAAGTGCATTTAACAAGAATCACTCTGAAAATGCAAAACAAACAAGTGGATCAGAACCAGCACCTTTGATATTTCATTGTCCTCTCTGTGAATTTAAAGAACCCTGCACAGAATCCTTGTTTTTCTGCCATTTGTCAACATCTGAAAATAATGAAATGGTTCAGTGCCCATACAAAGACTGCAATTTTGAAAGCAGAATTTATTCCACATTTAATGCTCATAAAAGTAAGCAACACACAGTTTAGCACATCGCAGAGGAACTTAAAGCCCAACATTTTAGTGGAGTTGCAAAATATTGCTGCGCGATTTACAGCAAGATGTTACACAAAGTACAGCTTCTTGCTATGATTCAATTGATTCTACAGAGTTTGGCCAGGATGAATATGAAGAAGGTGACCAAATCAAAGTCTAGATGATTTACAGAGACAACTAAAGCATAATTTAGGATTGCTTTTCCTTAAGATGCAAACCATTCTGCATATATCTGATGCAGCAGTACAAGAAGTAATACAACAAATTACTCAGATTTTTCTTCTGTCAAGGCCACTTTTGAGTAATGGCATTCAACAGATTTTAAATCAACATGAAATCACTTATAGTGATAATGTTTTGAAAGAAATTGTGAAAGTTGTCACAGAAAATAATCTGCTCTTAAAATGACTGAGTCTGGTGAGCCTCTATCTACCATCAGTAAAAGAGCATCATACTTTGAGAAAGAATTTCCAATAGTTATGCCAATAGAATACAAACTCGACAAAAGAATCACAGTCTTTGCATATGTGCCAATCTTGAACATGTTACAGCTGCTTTTAAACCGATCAGAGGTCCTTGATAAAGTTCTTGCTCCCGATGGAAGTGCATGTGGAATTAGTTCCTACAGAGATGGCACTAACTACTCTGAGAATCCTTTTCTGATGGCAGAAAATGTAGGATTTTACTTACCCTCTACACTGATGAATTTGAAATTGCCAACCCTCTTGGCACTTCAAAAAGAAACACAAGATGTTCAGTGATTTACTGGGTTCCTAATCTTCCTCTAAGTATCTGTCTTCTCTTCATGCAATTCAGTTGGCAATCTTATGCAAAGCTATGCAGTGAAAGCGGTGTGGATATGAAAAGTCCTACACCCTCTTGTTCAAGATCTGAAAACATTAGAGAAACATGGCCTCTTTGTAGAGCCGGTTAGGAGAATGTTTATTGGGAACTGTTCTCTGTGTGTCTGCTGGACTAACCTTGGTGCCCACTCCTTGGCAGGATTCCAAGAGAGTTTCTCATTGTGGAACACCCTTACACTTCTGTATGGTGAAGAAGAGCAAATCCAACAAGAGAGGTAATGGACAGGAGCATTTGAATCCAGGACCAAGCTAAATCCACGAAAGGCAAGTTGAGGAAGTTTTAAAAGATCAGAGTTTGGTTAAACAGTATGGTGTGTGAAGGTAGCTGTGTCTTCAGAGAGCTGACTTTTTCACACTATCGAGTGCTTTCCACCTGACCTCATGCATGATCTCTTAGAGGGTGTCATACCCGTTGAAATGGCAATGTGTCTTAATGATTTGATCAACAAAAGTACATTACTCTTGACTACTTAAACAGAACAATCAAGCGAGTTTCCATACAAATTCATGGACAAGACTGATCAGCCTCAAACTATTCCAGTTGCCTTTGCCTCTAGAGGCACAATTGGTGGTTGGCCATGAAAATTGGGCACTTCTAAGACTTCTTCCCTCATGATTGGATTTGATATCCCAGAGACGATCATCCATCATGGGAGATTTTAATGCTTTTGAAAGACATTTTGGAACTGGCGAGCGTCCTTCAGATTCACTGAGGAAACTATTGATTTCCTTGGGGATAAAATTTCAGAGCATAGAGGTTTGCTTTTAACAGCATTTCCTCATTTTGCATTGCAGTCCCAAAACACCATTACATTGAGCATTACCCACAACTTATCAATGGTCATATGGGCCTTTAAGAGATGTCTGGACAATGCGCTTTTGAAGGCAAACATAAGTTCTTCAAGCAAATATAGGATTGACACAAAGAATTTCAAAATGTCCCTCAAACTCTGGCAGTCCGACATCAAAGAATGATGGCGACTACATGGATTCAATTTCTTTTTTCAAGCCTTCTGTGCAGATGGAAAAAGTTGCAGTTACACTGATTTCATCTTTTCCTGAGAATGTTCAGAATGTTCTTCAGAACAACTTTGGCTCAAAGCACTGTCCTTGTTACATCCTCAGTATGCATTGATGGTATTAAGTACTGTCCTGATGTAGTTGTTTCATGCCGGCTCCTGTTCAGGTCTTCCTGATTTCAGGCAAATTGTTAAAATTGTAGTCATCAACACAGATGTTTTGTTTGTGTGCAAAGAACAGACATGCTATGGTACACTGAGCATCTGCGTTCCTATGAATTGTCCAGCCATGTACCCACTTATGCTCAGTCATTAAGCTGTCTGATTTGAATGACTTGTTTCCACTGCCAACCTACAAAATACAAGGCAGGATATTTGTTACAATTAAACACTTCATCTTGTGCTGAATGTTGTCTGGGGTCTAATACTGAAAATTGTGGATGTTTTCTCAAATTATTTTTTAGGTCCACATGACATAATGGAGACAAGAACTGTTTTAAGAGTGATTGTGACGACAATGATATAATGGAAGGTCACACTTCCTAGCAAACCACAAACCCTGGACTCCCTGATTGAACAGCTTGGGCAGCATCTTGATCTTCCATACACGTTCTCTCTTCAGTATGAAGACGCTGATTTTAACAATGACTTGTTAACCTTACTGACATTGCAGATTTACCTGAGAAGCCCACTTTGAAGGTGAATCTCTTGTGACATCACCTACACCGAGCCAGGACTGACCGAATTATGTCTGTTACCTCTCAAGAAGAGTCACCTCTTAGCGCCAGGATCCATGGCCAGAAACATTTGAAATTCCCAGCTTTTCCCGTGAATGTGGAATACAGACTGCGCCAGGAAACCTTTGTTTATGAGAGATAAGACATACTTGCAAGTTCCCAGGGACATGAAACATGAAGTACTTGAAAAGCTTGCGAGGCCATGTACAAATTTAAAGCATATCCCACGTGAAGAAGATTTCAATGATGTTGCATCGGCACTTGTCAAAAAACATCCATGCCTTTTTTGAACCAGGCTCCTCCACTGGATGGAAGCGGATGGAAAAAACAGTATAAAGTTTAAAATGGGTAATTACAGGAGCAAACTAAGGAGAGCTGGATGCAACCGATGTTCTTGTTAATTCAATGAAAAGAGGGAGCCAAGATTCTCCAAGAAATGTCAAGAAACCCAAAGCGATTCGAGATAAATTTTCTAACCAATATCCTGCTGGTGAAAATGAAAGCAGCATGGAATCAAAACGATTAGAAATTGTGGAGGAAATGAAGAAAGCGACATCCAAGTTCTACACTGATAGCACAGTACATGGACATAACTTTTCGCTAAAGAAGAAAAGACTTGGTTGAAAAGGAGCCTTCAGTAAAAGAGACTTTACAAAGATGGCCAGCACTCTTCAGGGAAAGTCAGGTAATTAAGACACATTTTATCTAGGGCATGTAAAAATGTTTCAAGTCTTAATGTGTTTTGTTCTCCTTTTCAGTAGATTATTGCTGAGTTCAACCGGATAACAAGCAAAACCTCAAAGCAAGAATTCTTCTCAGCCCTTGATAAAAAATACTTCTCGCTTTCTGAGATTTTTGAATCCAAGAAAGGCACAGCTGGAAAAAAGCTCTCAGAGTATCTAATACAAATGAAGTCTGCAGTAAGTGTTTTTTGTCAAGTTTAAAGTGATCTGTTTTCACTCTTGATCTTGATGTTTTATGTGTTATTTGTTAGAACATCACTGATGTCACTGCTTTCGAGCGGACAGCAGTTCTCCGTGGTCTTACAGTCCTTCTTGGAGAAGACACTACAGACTTCTTCAAAACATGTTTTGTAAGTATTCTAATTTAATATCTTTTAAAAAATGCTACAAAGAAAGATCTCCCAATTTTGTGTCAGCATTACGTTTATTTAAGAGATCTTATATAAAGTACATAGAAGATAAATAAAATGCAAGTAAAATATATTCTTTGTTTTCCATAACATTTGATCAAATCTTAAAATGTGGATGAAACTGTTTTCAAAGTATAAAATCTCATATAGAATAGTGTCTTGAATTTTCCAATTCAATTTCAATCCAACTACTCTGCGAAAGAGGTCTCTATATTTAGCCATTCTTTACCTATGTCCGTGACAGTTTTAGCAGCATCCCTTCTCCACTCTATACTTCACTCTCTGCTGGTATATATCGGTTTCAGCAGTAACAACAAAACAAACTCCTTTACATGACAAATTATTGTTAAATAATAAATTAAACATTAAAAGGATAGGAAAGGATCTCATTTTGTTACAAACTTGTATACATTTTTGTTCTGATGAACCGAGGACATTTTGAGGGAATGTTTGAAACCAAACCGATCATGGGATGGATGTAACTGTTTTACTAAAAGATATTGTTATTAAATGTTTCAAAGATGCTTTTGCTGAAAGGTCCAAATTATCACTGACAATTCCACTGAAGCCCTGTTACAAATAGTTACTTCAAGAACTAATAACAGCACCTTAAGCAGTTTAAATTTTTAAAAGGAACATGCACTTGTTTTGCGTTTGCAATATAAGAATGTATTTTAATATTGCTTTTCTTTCTTTTCTTTCTTAGGATATTGACATTGTCACACCTCAAGTATCAATAGGAATTCTCACTGTGGTGCCAGAGGACAGCCCATGTCTCCACAAGGTTTGCCATTGGAGGTCACTGATACAGCAATCATTTTGGAGGGTCTTACTAGCAATGGATGGACTTGAGAATGTTCCACATGCCATGTGTTTTGTTTTTGGACTGATCTATGCTTTTAAATATGGAGTACCCTTCACAGCTTAAATACACTTTGAGTTCATTCAAAGGGTTTTTCTTTCCCCTAGAGGCACAAATCTCTCAAGCCAAAACTGCAATCACTAAAACCTACTGTTTTAATGTTTTTTTGTTTTTTTGTTTCTGATTGCAGAAACAAGTCTAGTTACTAGTAGGTTTGTTTTTCGTGTATGTTTACATGATGGCAGAAACAAGACCATGTTACTGATAGGTCTGTTGCAGCATTTTTTTTTTTTTAATCAGTCACCTGCCAACCTGGATACAAAACAAAAACTCCAGTCACTAAAAAGCTTTGTAGTCAAGAATTTGTTCAATATATTTTTAATTGCAGAAACCAATTGGTCTATTGTTGCCTTCTGGGTGTTGTATCCAGATTGATGGGTGACTGATTAAAAATCTTAATACCTGCAACTTAACCTTGATGTTTTTATCTGTTTTTTGTTTTATGCTTCTGATGGCAGAAAAAGACCATGTGATTGTAGGTCTGTTGTTGCACTTTTGCAATGTTGTTGATGGATGACTGATTAAAACAAATGTTTTATTTAAAATCTTAAGTGTTTGCAGAAACAAGAACAAAAACAAAACTCTAATTGCTGCATAAATTGGATGTTTGGTCAAGGTGTGTTCTTTTGTGTTTCTGATGGCAGAAACAAGACCGTGTTGCAGTAGGTCTGTTGTTTAATTTTTTGGTATAGTTTTAATCGGACACCTTCCAACCTGAATGCAAAACCAAAACTTTTAGTCAAGATGTTTGTTAGTAATAACAAAGATTTCAGTATTGTGTCTGTTGCATTTAGGGTGTTGTATCCAGGTTGATGGGTGACAAATCCCTATACCCTACAAAAAATGTTTTAATCGGTTATCTGTGTGCAGTAACACAAATGTTTTATTGTAGGGTTGATGTAATTGGTTCTTTAATCACTCACCATCAACCCTTTTTTTTTGCTTTAAAAAACAATTTTGTACACGGTTACATTAAAATGAATGTTTTGACAAGCGCTTTTTGCTTTTACTCGTTTTGTTAGTTTAAGCTACTTAAAAAATGTGAGGCAATCGGTTTCCTTAAATTTACTAGTAAAGTGAACACTAATAATAAGTTAACTCAACTAATGCTTTTGAGTCACCAGTACTTAATTGTACTTGATGTTTAAGTTTAGTCTACAAATACTATTTAGTTTTGCCAACTTAAAATGAATACTATACTTTACTTAATGAATAAGTTTAGTTTACAAATACTATTTAGTTTTACCAACTTAAAAGTAATACATTAGTTTACTCTATAAATTTAAGGCAACTGGCTTTCCTCACTTTTTTAAGTTAACTCAACTTATTACATTTTACAGTGTAACAGTAAACTACTGTTCCTCTGTCCAGTTTGACTTTCTCACCCTTCTTGGTTTTGATTCCATGTTTGATAGATTAAAACCAACATTCAAACTACTTAAATGGGACAGCAATCACTTTAATTGGAAAGAGGTGGAACAATTTTTTATCATTCTAGGCCAATCAAATACTTATAGGAAATCACAAGCATGGTAAATAAAAAAAGGATTTAGATACACACATGTAATGTGTGTGTGTGTGGTAATGTGTGTTGTAATTGTGTGTGTGTGTGTGTGTGTGTGAGAGAGAGTAGATGTGCGTAGTGAGAGACTTTTGACTTTTACCTGCCTTTTTTTTAATTCACCATAGTTAAAACAATTTTGGGGATTACATAACAATCACATTACACAATTTCCTCTTTATTTTTAAATAAATAAATACCAGCATTACCAAAATTACCAATTAAAAAAACAACCCCCATTTCATTCACTATAACCAGTGCTTCCTTAACACCATCTCCATTTAAAAAAAATAACATTATTAATATGCTTGTAATATGTATATTCTATAATCACTCTTGATTCCACTAAGGTTTAAATAAAGTCCACCATACAAACATCTCTGCCTGGATTTTTTTCTTGATCGACTTAAAATTGCCAATTTAGCTTGACCTACGACAAAATTAGCAAGTACACATTGTTCTTGTGCAGATTTCCTGTAAACACAGCCTAAAAATAAAAGGCTGTTAGTATACAGGAACCCCAATTTAGATATAATTCTTTCCAACAGTTACAAAAATAGGGTCAAGTCTAGACAGTCACAAAACTATGAAAAAATTGTATCAATAGCATCACAAAATGGGCAAATCAAGTAACATTTTCTATTCATTTTGCAATAAACTTATTTGTAGCTAGGATACAATGGATCAGTCTCCACTGCAGATCACCCATCTCTTAGAAATTGGAGGTTTATACAAAAGTCTCCGAGAGGGAAGAATATTTTCAGGTATAGATAGTTGAGATCTCCATTTAGTATCAACTTTTTCTTTCAACTGACCAACATGTAAAGTTTTAGCATATGTGTAAGTATTTTTTTCCCTATACAATCAAGGTCAATTCTCCATAACCTTTTAGACAAACCCATCAATTACTCTAAGATAATTAAAGCCAACTTGATCAGCAAGTGACTGTGAAGTTCTCCACTGGCCTCTACTCTAAATCGATCAAATCAATAACTTTAGTAACACCAGAATTCAAGAATCTATTGATTAAAGACTGAGATACATTTGAAGGAAGCTCAAAAGCGGGTTAAAAAATGGTTCTTCCACACCAAAGTGCTCTTCACTAGTTCTGAATATATCAAAACATTCCCATGATTTGAGCACTGAGACATAAAAGCTAAAAGACAGATCAGAAAACTTTTTGACAAACATTTTCTTCATTAAAAACAATTGTTTGTCCATACCTATTCCACCAATATGCTTAAGTATAGATCTCCCAAAACGCACCCAGGGCAAATCATTTGAACTATACAAAAGTTTCTGCAATGTTTGCATCCTCATTGCCAAGATCTTTGACTCAAGATGCTATAAGCCCTTGACCTCCCTCTGCCACTGGAAGGTAAAGGAGCTCCTGGAGAAGCAATGACAACTATCCCAGAAAAAATTAACCAATGTCTTTTGAACACTTTTGAGCAAGTCTTTAGGAGGGTCTAGAACAGTAAACTTATGCCACAACATTGAAGCAATTATATTATTAATTACTAAGCATCTTCCTCTAAAAGAAAGTTGTGAAAGCAGCCATCTCCATCTCTGAAGTCTACCGTTAACACAATCAACTAGACCCTCCCAATTCTTCTTTTCTAATGATCATTCCCAAAGTAAACTCCAAGCATTTTAAAACCATCCCTGCCCCATTTACACTGTTTTGTCAATTTTGGGGAACAGTTTCCAATCACCCAACAAAAGATGTACATTTCTCCCAATTAATACAAGCAGATGATGCTTTTTTGAAAATTATTTAAACAAGAGGTTAAATTGTTAATATCCTCTAAATTTTTTATAACTATCGTTACATCATCCGCATAGGTAAGTTTAATAGAGGAGCAATTTCATGGAATCAGGAAAGGAAACACCACACGGTTTCCTCAGCATAATCAAAAGTGGTTCTATAGACATCGATACAAAAGGCCTGACAATGGACAGCCTTGCCTTATGCCTCTGGTCACTGAAAAAAGACCTCATCAAAGATCCATTAATCTTAAGCATACTATAAACATCATTATACAGCAGCTTAATGCAAGATACAAAATATGGACCAAATCCAAAAGCTTCCAGAGTCTTAAACATATAGTGGTGGTCTACAGGTCAAAAGCCTTCTCCTGGTCCAGAGAAAGCAAACCAATGTCCAGCTTATGTCTTTTTGCAACAGTAATGATGTCTCTCACCAAAACAGATTCTCCAAAATTGTCCGTTTAGGGATGCAAAATGTTTGATCCACTGGATTATGGTTGTCATATGTTGCTTAAGCCTGTTGGTCAATGTTTTCGACAAGATTTTAAAATCAACACATAACAGTGAAACCGGTCTCCAGTTTTTAGGCATCCAAGGTCTCCTTTTTTTGGGGATCAATGTTAAGCATTGCTCTGCGCACTTAAAGGTAGAGTCCCTCCATTAATGCATCCAACAAAAACATCATATAAATCCTGGCCCATTAGACTCCAAAGGTTTAAAAAATTCCACTAAAGCCATCCAACCCAGGTGACTTCCGAGGCTCAACTCCTGAACAGCCTGTGAAACCCTGGAAAAGGTTAAAGGGATTGTCAAGCTCTATCCTCTCTTCCTCTGAGATGTTTGGCAATTCATGTAAAAATTAGTCTGTTGTTAGATCATCACACTGGTCAGAACAATACAAGTCCTCATAAAAGAAATTGCATGAGACTGGAACTCTTGTTGATTTGTTGTCACTTTCGCCATTTGGAAGTTTCAATTGATGAAATTGTTTTGCTCTTTTGCTTTTTTCAAGTCCAAAAAAAAAATGGTGAGAATGTCCATTTCATTAAGTTGGAAATCTAGTTCTTAAAAAAGCTAATTTTCCTCTTTCCTCCAACAGATTTTTCAACAGAAGCTTATTCTCTGTGATATGATCAACGAAGTTAAATCATCAGAAGCATTTTGGGTGCTTTGTTCAAGGATGCTATGTTCAAGAATCTTCATTTCATCTTTCAAGCTTCGATACTTTCTGCATTGTATTGTTGGCAAAGATCTTTATATGGACTTTGCCAATATCCCACCATTGACTTAATATGAAAACTACTCTCTTTTCTCTCCAAGACTCCCAGAAAAGATTGAAAGATTGAAGGAAATTGTGATCTTGTAAAGTCTATTATTGAAAGCCCACTGTGATTTATAGATTTTAGAAGATACAACAGAAACAGATATTGAACAAAAATGGTGATCAGAGAGAAAAGAAGGAGAAATACAACTATTAAAGAACCTATCTCTATGTGTTTTTAACATAGAAACGATCCAATCTGGCTCCAGACAATCTATTTGAATTTCTCTCTTCAACCAAGTATATTGTCTAACCTCAGGGAAAAGCCTCCCTCCATCATCAACAAAATCTGATAGTCAATCAGATTTTTCAAAATTCCAACAGACAATGGATGGGGTTCATGCATGATTCCTATATAAAAATTGATTAATTGTACAGTTAAAATCCCCATTACAACAATATTATCTTGAGGGCACTGTAAGAGGGCATCAGAAATTTTTCCAAAAAAATAGTACCGCTCCTGACCAACACTTGGTGCATAAACATTAAAGAAATGTAATCAGTTCCACCAAGAGTAATATCAACTTCGCCAAAATTCTGCCAGGCATAATTTCTACCGTTACTGGTTGATTACCAATGGACGAGAAAAGTATGGCAACACCTGCACTTAAATTAGTTCCATGGCTCAATGAAGCATTGCCCTTCCAATCTCTAGCCCAGTGTGTCTGATTTTGTATGTCTGTATGGGTTTCTTGAGCAAGACAATATCTGCTTTTTTTAAGATTAAATAATCAAATAAAGCAGCTCTCTTGGCTGAGTCCCGACATCCATTGATATTGAAAGTCCCTATATTTAAAGATGTCATATGGAAACTAAAAGGAGGTGGAAAAAAGGAAAAGACTAAATGCATACATAAACATGACTATATATTTTTTTTTTTTTTTGACATTTTCAACTTTTGCCTAACAGTACTATGTATTTCTTAAGTCTGTATCGTTTAGGCTGGTCAATTTCCCTCTAGTGTAGATTTTCTCATCCATCACAGCAACAGATTCAACAAAAAGTTGTAAATCAGGAAAAAACCCTCTATTTTGGGTCTTCGCTGATTAAATGTGGCATCAAAGGAAATTATTTATCTGCTGGACAGAATAATAAGACTTTAGTTTAAAACAGAGGCCTTCCTTCAGTATTTCCTTGAGAATTCATTTCAGTCACACCTGTTTCATCTGATGTGGCACTATCAGTACTATCATCATCGACGGTTGGGATTCTCCTAGCTCTGGCTCCAGTAGTTTTGTGTCTATTATATTCTGAGATAGATTTTCAGTCAACATTTGAGTCTCTCCGGCAACTTTTATCTGTCCATCAGGAACACCCAATTCATTTTCTCCTGCAGTCACAGAATCATTTACAACTCCAACATGCAAAGTGTCTCAACAGACTGTTCATCTGCACTCACATTACTTACTGATTCAGATTCAATTTGATCATCTCTATCACCAGACAGAGTCATCATTGCAACTTGTTCTACATCTTCAATATTTTTCATTGATGCTCTCACCCACACTATGGTTTCTGTAGCTGGGGTTACTTGCTGTGTGTTAGCAGGTTCATCCCCATTTTCAACCTCACTCACAGCCTCAACAAGTAAAGGGCATGCCTGCTTTATATGCCCATATCTGGCGAATTGAAACATTTCATCGATTCTGTACTAATAAATATTGTGTAACCCTTGCCTTGCACAGTAATCTTTGCAGAAACATTTAAAGACTGACAATCCGCATTCAACAACATATGTGTTTGGCGTCTAAAAGACATTATATGTTTCAAATCAGGTTTTAGGCCAAGAGGAATCATCTTTATTGGTCCCACTAATTTGCCATAGCGAACAAGTAAGCGTTCCTAATGAGTCGTTAGAAATAAACGGGGTACAGTAGACAACATCACTTTCTTTGCCAGATTAGATAGCGGTAAAACTGACGAAAACATTCCCACAGTTAAACCACGCTCAACCAAATCATCTACCATCGACTCTTCTTTTAGAAAACAAGCGATGGCTTTTATTCATTCTAGATGCTGATAAGATATTACTCGCACCTAAATCAACTCCAATCGCATTTAAAACATCTTCAACTGTGATTGATTCATCCGGCATGCATTTACATCCATGCCGGGCAGTTAACTAATAAAAGACCATCAGAATGCGTCCCCATTTCGGCAGCACTAACACACAGAGTTAAGAAAAAATCGCCCTAAATCCTTAACAGACCGCAAAGAAAAAGAGATTCAAGGGAAAACTTACAGACAGGGCCGCCCGAGGCATAAGCGAACTAAGCGGCTGCTTGGGGCCCCTCTCACTCAGGGGCCCCAATAATAATAATAATATTTTTTTTTTTTTTTTTTACAATTAAATAGCCTAACTTAAACAAGTGATATACATGAATGAATAATGAACGAATAAATTAATAATTCAAGACAAAAAAAAGAACGTATTTACCAACAACTGCTGCTGTGTCTGCTAGCGTTTGAGTCATGCGCACTTGCGCATGACACTCGCGTGCGATTGACAATTCGCGCGAGCGCGCAAGTGCGCGTCACTGTGATAAATGATAAGCCATGTCACAAAAGGATGTATCCCTCTGGTGCCGAAAGAGAAAGAAGAAAGGGACATAAAGTTGGCTTGTCGTTGGACGTTCGAGGTGTATCAAACTTAGGGACCGTCTCTAAAGTTACATGCGATATTGGGATACACTTTTCTAACGTCAGTAGCATTTGAAGGAATGACTTACAGTCATAAAAACAACAGTAATTGTTCATCTAGGTGTCAGCTATAATGCACTATTTAATATAATGTTGAATATTTATTAAAATAAACTGTAAAGTATATGTAAATTATGCTACTTTTTCACATGGGCTCAAAGGCAAATTTGAAGCTCAGTAGCATTTGAGGAGAAATACACAGCCATGAAACAATTGTAATGTGTTCATTTAGGTGTCAGCTACAAAATAAAAGTATAAATAATTTAGGTAAAACAGAGACCGTTTATCACTTTCCAGGCACATTCCTGTTAAAGTTAAAAGTTAAAAATGTGCATATCACAACCCTTAAAATAAACGATGGTTTTATCATAGTAAAACTGCTTAATTTGCTTTTGCATGATTTCTGAATTCTTAAGACTGAAATAAATTAGTCATAATAAAGTTATAGGTAAATGTTGAATGGTACAATTGTAATTAGTAAATAATACAATTTATTATTTTACTTTTTATGTGATTAAAGTTCTATTTTCACCCTCATAGTAGGTGTTTATTTTCCATCATCCATATTTGAGGAAGGGGCAGAACAATACTAATCCGCTGTCCTGATGTCATCAGTGACTTTGCCTCCTGAAAAGCTAGGAGACTGGAACAATTTTGAGGTCATTGTTGAACAATTGTCATTGTTGAATCTAGCTCTTCTTATGTTTGCTTTCATTATTTAAGTTTTTAACTATTTGTAGCATTATATTTTTATTATATTAAAGGGGTGAAATGCTATTTCATGCATACTGAGTTTTTTACACTGTTAAAGGTTGGATTCCCATGCTAAACATGGAAAAATTTAAAAATTAAGTTATGACGTTTGAAGGTATATTTGTTCCAAAAACCTCTTCGGTTTGTCTAAGTTTGGAAAGTTTTTTTGAGTATGGCTCTGTGTGACGTTAGATGGAGCGGAATTTCCTTATATGTGTCCTGAGGCACTTCTGCGGAAGAGCGCTCCGTATAGCAGAGCACTGAGAGCACAACAGACTTCACTGATCAGAGCCAGAGCGGACAAATGTCACAAAGAAGTGTGTTTTTGGTTGCCAGGGCAAGACAACCCTGCACAGATTACCAAAGAGAAACAGCATTAAGGGACCAGTGGATGGAGTTTATTTTTACAGAGCATCACGGAGTTGTGCAAGTGTTTTTGTTTGTTCCCTGCATTTCGGATTGCACATCGTTTATTTCTTAAGGATAATGCATTAGCAGGAAAAGGGTCACGATCAGTGTTTTGGAACGCAGGCGGTGAGTAAAACTGCTTCAAATATCTCTGTGTTGTTAACTTAGCTATCGCGTAAGAACATCAAGTAAACAACATGCGATGTTGTCATCAAACTGCCTTTCCACATGTACAGCTTAAAAAAAAAAAAGACGACATAAAGTGGAACTTAGTCATTTTCCAAAACCGCTAAGCAAATATATACAGTTTCAGTACATACCACATAGCATACCGCCTTTGCTGATGCTGCTCTTGTTAAAGTTCAGCCTCTGGATCTGTGTCACAGCTTCCAATGCTCTCAACGCAAAATCCTACTGGCTCGGATTCTTTAGCTCCACACCCACGCCTCCAGCCGGTACGTGTTTTCCGGAAAAAATCGGTTACAGACTATCTTTCTCTTATAAATATAATAAAACTAAAGACTTTTGGAGTTATGAAGGATGCAGTACTACTCTATAGGTACTCAAGATTAACAGGATATTGAGTGAAAGCGAGCATTTCACCCCTTTAATGTTTGTCTATTTTGGTTTAATTTAAAAGATTGCACATTTAATGCACATTTTTAATCCAAATTATTTATTTCATGTCTTGTGACAGTTTGTATTCAGAAGTTAAAGAGTGAAGTATGTTAAGTATTGATTTTATTCATTTATTTTGTATTAATACATAACCTCACTGTATTCATTTATAATGTAACATTATAGTGTGACATTTGTGTCAATAATCTTGAAGCACAGGTGACTCAAGATGGTGGGAGGGGCCCCAAATCAAATCTGCTTAGGGCCCCAAGAGGCTTGGCAGGCACTGCTTACAGAGAAAAAACCGCAGCTCACTCAGGCGCTCACACACTCTCGGTCACTGACCCCCTGCGTGGCATGGAAACGAGATGGAGAGAGAGAGAGAGAGAGAGAGAGAGAGAGAGAGATAGAACAGTCAAATAGGAAAAATTAGCATGTAAATTCAAAGTGAGAATTAGAATAGAGCCTATTGGACAACCAACCAATCACAGTCTTCAAAAGATTGTGTCATACTACATACTGGAGTCAACCCTCCCTCACTAAGATGAAAGTTTTTGTCTTTTAGAGTTGCTCTCAGATCGGTCCCAGATCAGCTCTTAAGCTAAGACTCCTATGTAAAAGTTTTAAGCTAAATTAAGAGTTTTCTGAGAGGATTCATAGAATCTTTATGAATCGGCCCTGATCATTTAAGATGATTTTGTTAACATCAACATTGCATCTAATAAAAGAAAACATACACCAAGCTGTTTAAATAAATGATTAGAGAAAATATTACACACAGAACTTACTGTTTTAATAAACTGTTTTATTCAGTATTTTAGTTATTTTAAGTGCTGTTTGTACTGTCGAGAATGACATGAAAATAAAGAGAAGCACAATATGAACTTTTTATACTATGTTTCTGCTTTGTTTGTTGTAATGAGAGGATTTGTGATTGTTAGCAACAGACAGACACGTAGCTAATTTAAGATAGAATTAAATAGAATAACAATGAGTAGAAAATGTAAGAGAGATCATGGAAATGTTTTAAGCAAATGTAAATTTCAATTTTTTCAATTCAATTCAAGTTTATTTGTATAGCTTTTACAAAATAAATCGTTACAAAGCAACTTTACAGAAAATTATGTTTCTACAATATTTAGTAGTAGCTAGTAGTTTGTGCACATTTGACAGGATTTTAGAAAAAAAAAAATAATAATAATACAAGCGTAGTCACTAGGCGATGAACTATCAATATTATTAATTATTATATGATTCAGTCACACATTTAGCAATAATTGTTAGTTCTGTTTGTTGATTCAAGGTTAGCATCATCTGAGGTCCCTCTGAGGGTCAGCATCATCTCTTCTCAGGTTTTCTGGATTCAGACTGGAGCTTGTTTAAATCTAGTTACCACGGGATGTAAATCCCGTTGGCTAAACATAGAAACAAAATACAGACATCATTAGATAGCTGCTGATCCAACAAAGTAAAATTAGATTACCAAGCTAATGAATAAAAATGCAACTTTGAACAGATGCAACTACACTCACAATTAAAAGATACATTATTTGAATGCTTGGCAAAGAGATGTGTTTTAATCTAGATTTAAACCGAGAGAGTGTGTCTGAACCCGAACATTATCAGGAAGGCTATTCCAGAGTTTGGGAGCCAAATGTGAGAAAGCTCTACCTCTTAGTGGACTTTGCTATCTAGGAACGCACCAAAAGTCCAGCGTTTTGTGACCTTAGGTGCGTGATGGGTTGTAAGCTGGTAGAAGGCTAGTTAGGTATGCAGGAGCTTTTTTTTAAGACCATTTAGGGCCTTATAGGTAGAATGATAATTTGTAACTGATACTGAACTTAATAGGTAGCCAGTGCAGAGACTGTAAAATTGGGGTAATATGATCATATTTTCTTGACCTCATAAGGACTCTAGCTGCTGCATTTTGACTACCTGTAGCTTGTTTGTTGAAGAAGCAGGACAACCACCTAGAAGTGCATTACAATAGTCCAGTCTAGAGGTCATGAATGCATGAACTAGCTTTTCTGCATCAGAAACAGATAACATGTTTCAGTAGCTTGGCAATGTTTCTAAGATGGAAGAATGCAGTTTTGTAACATTGGAAATATGATTTTCAAAAGACAAATTGCTGCTCTAATGTAACACCCAGATTTCTGACTGTAGAGGAAGTAACCGCATTCTGCCTAGTTGCAGATTGTCTACAAGATTCTGTGTAGTGTTTTTGGTCCAATACATTAGTATCTCTGTCTTATCTGAATTTAATTGAGAAAATTATTTGTCATCCAATCTTTAACATTTTTAACACACTCTGTTAGCTAGATAATTGGGAAGTTTCATCTGGTCTCAAGTTGAGATATATAGCTGAGTATCATCAGCATAACAGTGGAAGCTAATTCGTATTTTCTAATAATACCAAGGGGCAACATATATATTGAAAATAGAAGGGGACCTAGGACGGATCCTTGTGGCACTCCATATTTTACTGATGATAAATGAGATGACTCCCTATTTAAGTAAACAAAATGGTAGCGATCGGACAGGTAGGATCTAAACCATCTTAGAGCCTGCCCTTGAATACCTGTATAGTTTTGTAATCGATCTATGAGTATGTCATGATCTATGGTGTCGACGAGCAGCACTAAGATCAAGTAAGACTAGAAATGAGATGCAGCCTTGGTCTGGCCTAGGAGCAGGTCATTTGTAATTTTAACAAGTGCAGTTTCTGTGCTATTGGTGGGGCCTAAAACCTGACTGAAATTCTTCATACAGATCATTTTATGCAGGAAGGTGCTCAATTGAGCAGACACAACTTTCTCTAAAATTTTAGACATAAATGGAAGATTTGAGATAGGCCTATAATTTGCCAGTCACCTAGGATCTAGTTTTGGTTTCTTAATAAGAGGCTTGATAACGCTCATTTCGCATATTGTATTGCTTTATTTATTTTGACACATGTAAGTGCTACACTTGACAATCACATTTACACATCTGAATCATTATGAATGAGTTTAATGAAATATTATTAAACTGAAGAGCCAGACAGACTCATCTGAGCTTCTTCCTCCTCTGTTCCAGCTTTACATTAAACACAGTGATCATCTGCTTGAATACTCAAAGCAACATTAATCATTCAATATCATGTTTCTAACACACATGCTGCATTATTTGATTGTAAAGTCTGAGTCTCTTCACCTGTATGGATCACATTTACACATTTATCACACATTTATTTCTCCTCATAGACACAGTAGTGAAGCTCTTCTGTGGATCTTCAGCTGATGTTTACTGCTCCTCTCAAGACCTCTTCACTTTATGATACAGCATTTATCAGCTTCTGGTGACTGAACTCCTTCTATACTCTAAGACTGAACAGAAGAGAAGATCATCAGAGTTCAGTGGAATAAAGTACCAATTATATATATTTCAGTCACATTTTAATAAATGACAAGGAACAAAGACAAACACAAATGTGATTTAGTCTTAAAACACAAATCTTCAGTTAAATGTGTCACTAGTTAAAGCTGTTTGTCTCTAGTTTAAACATGTTTGTGTTGGTCTCGTAAATAAGTGAAATGATTGCACAGCTCGCTGGAATCCTGATTCTGATTGGTCAGTGGTGACATTCGGAGGTGTTATTCATTAGGTGTGTGTCATTAGCAGCAGAATAACACACAGTCATGTATTTGAGTGGGCGTTTCTTTTGACTTCTCTGTTCACAGCATCCAGCTCTCACTCGCTTCATTCAAACACAACTGCTATTAGCTTGTGCCTCAGTTACTGACTGGATTTACCTCAAACCAAACCGCAGGGAGATTCCTGTTAATAGTAGACTTGAGGGAGACATTGTTCAAAGTGTGTCTTGTTGTTCCAAGTTGTTGCTAACTGAGCAGAAGTGTTTAGCTGAATCTAAATGTGTCTAATTCTTCACTTGTGAGTCAGAAAGCATATAATAAGTGTGATATGCAGATGGCCGGATGTTATCACAGAATAAGTCTCTTGGGAGGACATTGTCCTGATCACCCTGTCGGGTTTTTCTGTGATAACAAGCGTTGAGCTACATGATCTCTTACAAGTAAGTGTAAAGTAATGTGCGTGTTGCTTGTCAAAGTAAAACACACAAGAGACAGAGACATTGATCTGTGATGCTGGCGACGTGAGCTGAAGCTGAATCTCTGATTTTACCAGCTTCCTACAATCTGAACAAATCTATTTCAAACTCTAATGATTCACTATTACTGATCTCATTAATTAAGTGTAAAGTATGACGTGTTTGTCAAAGTAAAACACACAAGAGACAGAGACATTGATCATGTAATGCTGGACGACTGTGATGAAGCTGAATCTGCTCTGATTTTACCACGCTTTTCCTACAATCTATTCAAACTCGAATGATTCACTATTACTGATCTCATTAATAAAGCGCTGTTGCTGTAGAAAGCTGTAACAGTCTGTTTCTTCTCTTTCCTCCTTGTGTTCAACATTTTTATCAACTTTACATTTCATTCTGACACAAACCCTTTGAAATAAAGTTGATGATCATTTGATCAACTCTTTTCACTAATATCTGAGTATATATTTGTTCACATATCAGAGGTAAATGAATCTTTAATATCACAAAGTGAAGTTTACTCACATCAGTTACGGTTTGAGTCTCAGTAGCACATCAATGAGCTTCTGCTTTTGAGTCTCAATCTTATTCTCTCAGATCAAGCTCTTTTAGAAAATGCAGAGCTTTTGTGTTCGCAAAGACTGAGTTAAAGAAGAAACATCTGTAATGTCACAGCCATAAAGACTAGAAAGAGACAAACAGAGGAAGAGATCATCTACAAACAAATCATTAAGATGAAGAATCTTCCAAATATAATGTAAACATTCATCATGAGATATTGAGTATAAAGTGTTTTGTTCACTCTTAGTGCTATTCGCTTTGGGAGCACACTCGAGCTGTTTGGCTCTCCAGAGAACACAGCCAACAAAATGACTTTTGATACAAAATGTGTCATTTTAATGTTTTACTCTACATTTATGTAGTTTTTTTGAAGGATTTATGATATTTTGTAAATGTATTAATTAAAAATATATTATTGATTCATTTCAATGTGGGTCTCCAGAGAGACTTTTTCACACTAACACACAACCAGATATCAATCACATTTAATTTTCTATTTGTAGAGCACCAAGTGTTGACAACCATTGAAAATCCATGTCATTTAGATAAATGGAACATTTGTTTTATTTCAGAAACATCATTTGGTCTCAAAGACCTTGAACAGCACATAAGAGTTAAACAAAGTGATTTTCATCATTTTGATTCTTGTCTGTGAATGTACTGACCTCAATCTTCCAGTTTACAGCGTGAATCATTCAGTCGTCACATAAGTGATTCAGTCCTGTGTTTTTGTTTGATTCCCTCCAGGTTCAGTTCTCTCAAATGGATGGGTTTGATTTCAGAGCTGAAGTCAGGATGAGACACTGTTTCTCTGTCATACCATCCACACAGACTGAAGACAGAAAGAGAAAACACAATGATGACACCTATGTTCATGTGTGAGTTAAATTAATGTGAGTAAACATCATACAGTGAAATAAAATGAAATGTTGCTAAAACCTTAAAACAAAATAAATAATTACACAGCCATAAAAACTAGGATATTGAGGATATGAGTTACATTTTAAGTCTAGAGAATCTTTAGTTAGGAGAAGGAAAGTGACTCAGATGAAAGATCAGGATTAGAAATACATTATGTGCAGATAAATCATTTCGCTGCATATTCAGAAAAAAAGAATACGGTCAATTTCATGGTGACTTTCTGAAAGTAAAGGTCAATCTTTAATCTGACTGTAAGTGCTGTAGAGTATAATGACACTAACTCTAGTTTCTTCAGCTTGAATTGTGTGTTCATCAGTGATCACTGAGGTGTTTCACTCCAGAGTCTCCTAGTAGTTCATTCCAGCTCGGGTTCAGTTCTCTTCAGGTGTGATGGGTTTGATTTCAGAGCTGAAGTCAGGATGAGACACTGTTTCTCTGTAATACTGCAATAAAATAGACTGAAGACAGAAGAGAAAACACAATGAATCAGGCACGTATGTTCATGTGTGAGTAATTCATCATGTGTTAACACCATACAGTGCAATAAATAAAATATTACCAAAAACCTATTATATGACCATAAACAAATACAGAAGAAAAAAAGATGAACAAAGTAGACACAGGATGAACTACAGAACATTAATAAATAATATTAAATGTGAGAATCAAAGAAAATTCTGTTTCTGAATTACAATTTATTTAAATATATTTTTTACTTTTTTGCTACTGTCATTCTTTACTGTACATGTCTGAGTGAATAAAAATATTATATAAAATAATAATTTGGTCCATTAATGAGCTGGATTACTGTGATCTCCGTGATTGACTGAGATGAGAACCCTCGAGCAAGAACTGAACCACAACTGTTCCTCAAGCACCAGGTGGTGTGTGGGTGTGTGTGTGGATGTGTGTGTGTGTGTGGGGTGTGTGTTCACTGTGTGTGTGTTCTTCAATTTGTGTGTTTCCACTGTGGTAATGCGGTAGTGTGAGTAGTGGTAAGTGTGTTCAACGTAATGTGTCTCACTGTGTGTCTGTAATATGGCAGTGGTTTTCACTCATGGTGGTAGTGTGATGATTGTGTGTGTGTGTGTGTTTAAGGTTCCAGGTGTGTGTTCACGTGTATTTGTTCACCTGTTGGAGAAGAGAAGTGAATGTGTGTGTTTGTGGTTGTGTGTGTTCACTGTATGCAGGTGTGTGTTCAAGGTGTGTGTGTGTGAGAAGATGTGTGTGTGTGTGTGTGTGTGTGTTGTGTGTGTGTGTATTGTGTTAATGAACGAGCACAGTTCAAATGGACACTAGTCTTAAAGCCACGCTCATCCTTTCCTTTCCTTTTCCTGAAAGTAAACCGTAATCTTTAACAGCTGTAACTGCTAGAGTATAATGATACAACTCTAGTTTCTCCAGCTTGAATGTGATGTTCATCGTAGATCACTGAGAGTGTTTCACCATAAGAGTCTCCTAGTAGTTACCACTTCAGTTGAGTTCTCTCAGGTTGATGGGTTTGATTTCAGAGCTGAAGTCAGGATGAACACTGTTTCTCTGTAATACTGCATCTACACAGACTGAGAAGACAGAAAGAGAAAACACATGAATCAGACCAGCGTTATGTTCTGTGTGAGTAATTCATCATTGTTAACACCATACAGTGCAATAAATAAAACATTGCCAAAAACCTAAAACATGACCATAAACAAAACAGAAGAAAAAAGATGAACAAAGTAGACACAGGATGAACTACAGAACTACTTAAAATAACATTAAATGTGAGAATTTAGTTTAAATGTGAGAAATCAAGAAAATTCTGTTTCTGAATTACAATTTGGATTCACCGGTTGAAAGGCATAATCGGACGGTTTAGCAAAAGCGTGCTTTTGGCGGTTTTTGTCTTTTGACCGATTTTTCCAGAATACGCTCCGCATGCAAGACTACATTGTAATTTGCTATCATGTCATTTGTGTGAGTATTTCGAAATCTGTTCAGGACCACGGACAGCCGATCAGCGCCCGGAAGTGCAGAGCTACAGTCGAGGCACAGATAACAGGAAGCAAACAGCCGACTGCACAAATAAGAGTCCTTATCGCGAGTGTATCTGTACCATAGACAGTAAAAGAAATGGACACAGCGACCCATTGGAAATCAATTGAGACAAATGAAGCCCAGTTTTAGCGTTTTTAGCACTTCCGTTTCTGGCAGCAGACTCAAGCGAGCTTGCGGCGTCAGCAACCTGTCGGCAGATGTAAATCTTCTAAGTGGCTGTCGTGAAAACTGCCATCGTTATCTTGAAGCGGGAGCTTGAGCGGGAGTTCTTTGGCGTGAGTGAGCAGGAGTAATATTCTGATTAATTACTGTGTATAGTATTTTAAATATTAGTTAATTGCCTGCAGCTTCTCCACCTGTCTGTCACGGCAATGCACAGAGAAAGGAGTGGTTATGGCCTTCGTTAGCCTATTTTTTACAAAACTGTTTATACGGGCCATAATGTAACATAGAAGGTAATAGAGCCCTTTATACATTATGGTGTATCTTTAGAAATAAATAATGGACAAACAGAGTCTTTAAACGCCTCAGATGTAAAGTTATTGCTGTCAAAGTGACGCAAAATGAATGGGAGTCAATGGGAATGCTAAGCAAGTGAAGTTCTGCTAAAAGATGGCAGCCCCACCCGACTTCAACTTCCGGTCGAAGTTCCTTGCCCCTTGATCTGTACCTGTCTGTGCCCTCCACAAGCGAGACAGTGAAGGATGTTCAGATCAACTTCTCACGCGTTGGATGAGAAACCAAACAGACTAACTGTGACAAAACTGAAATGTTGTTGTTGTTTTTTTGTAAAGTAGAGCTTGCAAAAAGTGTTTAATTCATCCAATTAAAAAAAAAAATAGGGTAATGATGGACATCTATATTTTTTAACTTGAGACAATAGTTATTTATTTTTCCAAGTAAAAAAAATAAAAAAAAATAAAAATAATATATATATATATATATATATATATATATATATATATATATATATATATATATATATATATATATATATGAATATTTACCATAACACTTTATATCTTTGTTTTATTAGACCAACATTATTTGATTTTAACAGTTTGGAATAATGCATTTATATAGCATACTTTATTTAGTCTCACTGGTAAAGACCTTTTTAAAACCAAACTTAAAAACTAAAATACTGAAGGCTGATTAAGAAACATGTTATTGAATCTATGCAGTTGTTGCCTTTAATTTCACATGGTTACAGTTAATCTTTTATTTAAGGCCAGTTCTATGTAGTTTCAACACAATTCAGAAACAAAAGCTAAATGCTGATGTCTGTATCATCTATGTTTGTATTGAATGTAGTCTGCTTACTGTGCAGTTACTGCCGTTAATTTCAGATGGTTACGGTTATTGTTTTCAATAGTCAAAAGCCAATTTGGGCTATTAAATACCAAATAAACATCTTGTTTATCACACTTTACTTCTTTCTTATTTGTTGTTTAAAGATTAAAAACAAAAAAAACGCATAATCGGCATCGGCCATGAAAATCATGATCGGCATCCCTAATTACAATTTACTTGAAGACATTTGTAACTTTTTTTGCAATTGTCATTCTTTACTGTACAGGTCTGAGTGAACAAAATAATAATAATAATAATAATAATTTGGTCCATTAATGAACTGGATTTACTGTGATCTCCGGTGACTGACTGAAATGAGACTGTTGTAAAGACTGCGATAACAAACAATGAACAGTGAATGCTATTGGTGGGCTTTTAATTGACAGTTGAAACTCGAATCAGTACAGCTTTAGCGTCATCTGAAAGTAGTTCCCTAAAGGATATAGAAGTGTGTTGCATCAGAAAGTTTAGTGCGGAGCTAATGAGTGTTCTCCAAAGTTTATTTCAAGTGTGTGCGTGCAGCTAGAAGTAAGTTCAAATGTTCTTATCTTTGTTATTAATACATTTGTGTATTGTTGCGGTTTAAGATAATCACAGACTTCAGATATTAATGGTAATACTGTATGCGGTGTACAAAGATTCAGCAATTGCCATTCCTTTGTGTGAATTAATGTGATTATGATAGTTTATGACAGCTGTTTATATGCTTATCAGACCAGTTATGTGGATTATATGCTTATTTGCATGCACCTATGAATGCCTCAAGATTAACGCTTCTATCATTGCACGTCATTTGTTTACATAAGACCGCGGAATAGGCGCTAATAATGTTAGCGCGGTTGAGTCCCGCTCAGAGCAGTCTGTACATAATGTTGATTTATTGTAATTATACATTGAATATAGTTAATCCCTATTTAATGCCTTTTGTAACTATATAATATTGTTGTCAATTTTTATTGTTGTAATACTTATTATGTGTGTACCTTTTATTTACCATTATTGTGTGTATACTTTCAGACACATACCCACATATCTACAGTGGAGAATAAAAATTAAAGAAGAAACATCAGAGTCATTGCATTCTAACCGGATGTGCCATAGTGATTGCAAACCTTTACTAACCAGCCCCAAATAAATACCTCAAAACAGAGACCCTCGAGCAAGAACTGAACCCCAACTGTTCCTCAGCTGCAGGTGTGTGTGTTGTGTCGCTGTGTCAGAGAGGTGTTGCTGTATCTGTTCACGTGTGTGTGTGTGTGTTAAATGCAGAGTATGGGACACTATATACTGTTCCTCAGCTGCAGGTGTGTGTTTGTGTGTGTGTGTGTGTGTGTGTATATGTGTTAAATGCCTAGACTTGACCCGCCACATCCTTTCCTTTTCCTGAGAGAAACAGTAATCTCAATCTGACTGTAACTGCTGGGGGTAAGATACTAACGAGTTTCTCAGCGATTTGTGGTTCATCAGTAGATCACTGGGGTGTTTCACTCAGAGTCTCCTAGTAGTTCATTCCATTCAGGTTCAGTCTCTCCGGTGTGTGGGTTTGATTTCAGAGCGAAGTCAGGATGAGACACTGTTTCTCCTTGTAATATCTGCAGACTGAAGACAGAAAGAGAAAACACAATGAATCAGACCGTTGAACAAAAGTGAACAGGATGAACTACAGAACTACAAAATAACATTAAATGTGAAAATGAGTTTAAATGTGAGAAATCAAGAAAAATTCTGTTTCTGAATTACAATTTACCTAAATACATTTTACTTTTTTGTAATTGTCATTCTTTACTGTACATGTCCAGTGAATAAAAATAATATATAATAATATTAATTTGGCCCATTAATGAACTGGATTACTGTGATCTCCGGTGATTGACTGAGATTGGAACCCTCGAGCAAGAACGAACCACAACTGTTCCAAGCCTTGGCTGGTGTGTGTGTTTGTGTGTGTGAGAGAGTGTGATTGAGTTGTGAGAGAGAGGTGTGTGTAAAGTGTGTGTGGAGAGTGTTTGTGTCTGTTGCGGTGTGTGTGTGTTTGTGTGGGTGTGTGTGTGTGTGTGTGTGTGGAGAGGGATGTGCGTGTTTCACTGTGTGTGTGCGGTGTGTTACTGTATTTTCCGGACTATAAGTCACACTTTTTTTCATATGGTCCTGCGACTTATAGTCAGGTGCGACTTATTTAATATTTAATAGCACTTAATATTTTATAAACATATCTACACCAACACACCAATTTCACATTACTGACCCATTCCTTGTGACACAGCACGGTTTACAGACCAGCTGGAGCTTTACACTGATTCATGTTTAGATTAACCAAATTCAGACCTGAGTATCTGTAGTGTCTGTGAATTTCTCAGCAGACTGGAGGTTTCTGTCACTCCAGAGTCTCCTATTTGATTCCTGCTCAGATCCAGCTCTGTCAGATTTGAAGGTTTGAATTTAGGCTGAAGCCAGAGCATGACAACCTCCTTCTGTGATACAGTTGTTCTTCAGACTACATGAATAGAAAACACTTCAGTTATAATCTTAATATTTAACAGTATGTTTTAGCTGACATTTAACATACTGGTGATGATGATGATGATGATGGGCAACTCATTCAGTCACAATCTCTTATACAAGACGCACAAAAAACACCGTAGCAATAATTTAAAAATGTCCTTGTAACATTGAAATAATGTAAGTCAATGTGTTGAGTGTACAGGTTTATCCTGCAGGTAGAACAGTGATTCACCAGTGCAGAACTTGAGATCCAGTATCGGTCTACTCATCTAATCTACTCATCGTTGCCTAAATCTGATAAAACAACAACATTTAAACACTTAGACATTTGCATTCAGAAATGCCTCCAATAAACCATATATGGTGACAACACCTCCTTTATAAATCATGTGAATGTATAATGTCTCGAAATAATGGAAAAAAGCGTACGACTGAGAAGACATTCTGTGCTCACTAAACAGATCAGTGACCTCTTTTTTTAAACATGTTTTGCACAGGCATGGTTTGCAGAATCCTCCACAAAAGCAAGATCAGTCATGACACTAAAGCTAATTCAAATGACTTCCCAGATGCACCTAAAAAGGCTTATCTTATTATTTTGTCTTTTTTACTTTAATCAAGATGCATTTACTATATAAGCAAAATATATTTAGTCTTATATCCTGGGAGATAAAAAGACTAAATATCTCATCTAACAACTATTAATTTATAAATGTAGTATTTGCAAGTTAAGACACAGGAAACACACAGTAGCACTTTCTTTAGTATTGCCATTCTAGCACTAGATTCTTGCTAACTGCTCAAGTTGTGCTTATATTTACACACATTCCTATGTTAAAAACAAGAACGGAAGATCCCTAACTTGTACTGTTGATAAATGAGGGCCCTGAAATGTGGAGTTTATGCTGAAATTAAAGCCTGCAAATTGTCAAATTTAAATTAACAAAACACTAATGATTGTCCGCTACCTCAGTATACTCAATTTGAGTTTATATTCTTCAGTCCAGTGCAGAGTAAAGCTTCCTCCTGAATCCAGCAGATTATTATTGTTCATGTTCAGCTCTTTCCAGATTGGTATCTGATCCAAGAACTGAAGCCAAGAGCTGGACAGCTTTGTCTGTTAAGCCACAATCATTTAGCCTACAAGAGAAATAAAATCAAATCACAAAGTTAGATACATGTAATACATTGATTAAATACAAAATAAATTTATACCAATACACTGCATATATATAGAATTGTATTGATTGAAGTTGATTCAAATAAAACTTAATAAATTGAAATGTATAACAGGTTTATATCATTATGGCAAGATTATACATTTAAAAGTGCTCTCATTATCTGGATGAGTGTCTTGAGGTGGAGAATCTGGAGGATAATCATTTATGCATTGAGGTTTTGCCAGAGTACATCTGCTTTATAGCAGGCGTTGAGAAGTTGAACTCAATATTAGAGCATAAACAAAAGGAACAATGTTTTTATAATAACAACATGTCAGCTTGTTTTGCTGAAAAGAGATATTTTATAAACCGAAACTAATAAAACAAAACTGCACTTTAATTCCAAGGACTGCAGTTCTTAAAAAAAAAAGTTCGAAATTTTTTGACTTTACCCTAAAGAGATATATAATTATAACTATGGTGGGGGAAAATGATACAGTATAGTATGCTAAATGTTTTCCGAATATGGATCTTTTAGTAACTATTTGGTAAATTATAAAATCAATTGTGGCAATCAACGATGCTGGTGTTGAGTATTTTTTTTTGGTGGAGGTCAAATGGCCATTTAAAGATGAGCACTCGGAAAGTTACAGATGGAGATGTGGCACTGATAGGAAATGTGTTCCACCAGATACTGACTGGTTTTGGACACCCCCTCGGACCATCAATACAGTAAACTGCACATTTTGGTGGCCTTTTTATAGTGGTGAGCCTAAAGCCCTTTCACAATGAACATTGGACCCAGTTTAATTTGTGATGGGTCACCCTCTGTTGACAAAACCGTCTGGATTGATCCAGGATTAGGGACCTAAACATTGCCTGGTTCCAGTCCCAGAGCGGCTCTGTGTGAACAAAGTCAGAACTAATGCTGTAAAGGGTGTGTTTAAGTGATGGCCCGAATATCACGGACTCTTTTACCAGGTGTTTTGGAAGGCAGATCAATGTTCTTTACTAAAAAAAATTCAAATTGTAATGAAGCAGAGATCAGTTAGTTCCTCACTTCTGGCAAAGCTGAGATCGTTGCTATCTTAAGTGAAAGTTAATATCCTAGTTTTGACTCATACATTACCGTACACCCTGATGTCACATGTCTTTATGGGACCTTAAGGGGTTGTGTGTGTAAGCACTTATATTCGGGTAATCACTGGCTGTGTGAAAGTGAAAAAATCTAGTGACCGGAAACAATTGCGGCACATTACCGTGTATTTGCGGAATAACAGTGTTAAAGGGGGCTAAAGGCTGATCATGCTGTCAAATCAGGATCTTGACAGGCCACACCTGTTAGGTGGATGGATTATCTCAGCAAATAGAAAGAAAGTGCTCACTAACATAGAATTAAGACAGATTTGTGAACAATATTTGAGAGAAATAGGTATTTTGTGTACATAGAAAAAGTCTTAGAGCTTTGAGGTTTCTCATGAAAAATTGGGCGAAAACAAAAGTGTTGCATTTATAAATTTTGTTCGTTTGTTCTGATATATCTGTATGCTGTGATCTGATAATAATACTTTGTGGGACTATAATTTTTAGATGGTCAAAAATAAATTAATTATAAAACCATCAACTTATAAATGATTCTTTAAAATGGATAAAAAAAAGTATTTATTGATATTTAACATTAGGTAACAGTTTACAATAAGGTTCAATTAATGTTTAACACAAACAAACAATGACAATACATTACAGTAATTATTAGTCTTTCTTAAATTTAGTTAATGAGAATACAGTTGTTCATTGTTGGTTCATGTTATTAAGATGATTAACTGTTAACTAACAACTGTTGATTTTAATAATGAATTGGTAAATGTTGAAATTAATATGAAAGAGTTTATTTCAGGCAAAAATGTAAATTAAAGTAAAAGAATAACAAAAATACGACTTCACACTGCTCAACAGTCAAGGGTAGTGCTCACAATAGACCCTGAAGAGATGCGATCTGAATAAAGTCATAATTTTTGTTATTTTTGGACAAAACCTGTTTTTCAATGCTTAACAAATTTTTGACCTATGATTAACATGGACTTTGATGATGTTTTATTACCTTTTGGACATGGGTTATATCGTATTTATACATTTTCAATGGAGGCAATTTCTCATTTTGGCTTTAAACCCTTGAACTAGTTTGCAATCAGAATGTTAATCTTAAATATGTAACCTTGTGAACCTTATTGTAATGTTACTAATATAACCAAACTCTGTCCAGGTTTATTGACGTTTCAGAAAAGTGTGGTTTATTTTATTGTTTGTGTTTTTTTATTCAGTATCATTAAAATTGGTTAAAATTTAAAAGTCTTACAAATAAAGTCTATTATTTTCATAAATTTAAATAATCATTACAAAGCATTTTTGGTTTTCAATAAATGCATCCAAATTTTGGTTTCTGTTTCAGCCCAAATTTTCATTTGGGTTGCATCCTAGATGTAAGACTGCATGTTTAATTTAATTTAAATTTAACATTAATTTACTTTCAAGAACGACTATCCAATATAAAATCACAATATAATCTCAGAATATCTGATATATTGACCAATACCTGAAATATATTATCATGAAAGGCCTCTGGTGATTCCACCCCTACTTATAACTGGTGTATGGTTAATTATCACTATAAATCGTGGTGTTTAGAAGCCTGCTATGTATCCAATATAGATTCATGTAATGTTAAGATGAGGAACAAAACATGACAAAATATTAAATAACTACAGAGCTCTTTTTGCAGGTTTTGATGACTGCTGATAATCTAAGAGACACTGTCTGGATTTCTTGAATTTCTTGAAGCTCAAACTCCTCCAGCTCCTCCTCATGTCAACAAACAAAGACCAAAGCAGACCACTGGGCAGGTGAAAGATCAGCAGATGAGAGACTTCCTTGCTAAGGTGGGTTGAATGTCTTCCACCAGAGTTTGGTCGTTCAGTTCATTCGACAGTAGAACAGATTGATGGATCTCTCTGGAGACAGATTAGACTCTAATTTCTGCTTGATGTACGACTATTTCCTCCTTTGCTCTGCTCATTTCTATTTTCCAGTGTCAACAGACCCTGTAAGAGTCTCTGGTTGGACTGGAGTGACAAACCAAGGAGGAATCGAGAAGAAAAAGATCCGGTGTCCATTATCACTCTATTGCCTTGTCCACTGCAGTCTTGAGCAATCAACCATGGTTTCACTTTTTGTTTTCCTGTTCTGTAGAGTCCTGATCAAACACATTTCTTGTTGATGTCTAGAGACAGATGTGCATAAAAGGCTGCAATAAACTCTTGAATGCTCAAGTGAAGCAGACATGGTACCAAGGTGATCCCTGTTTCCTCCTTAAAGATCTGGGTACACATGCCTGGACACTGATGCCTTATGACGTCAATACCACAGGTCCAGTCTGTGTCATAGAAGATCACATTGTTTCTTTCATGATCAAATGCCAGTTTCCCAGTGAAAGATGGCATCTTTATCCCAGGAAACATCTGGTGTATGTTCTCCATCATACTTTCGTCTGCTCTGCTGGATCTGAAATCTGAGGAAGTGTGTACATTTGTGCCAGAGTCTTGGAGTGTCTTCAGTATTTGACTCCTGCAGTGTTTTAGGCATCATCAGCCTGATTGTTTTCACACATTATATCTTTTCTCCTCTAAAATGTTCGGAGAACAGTGGCTGAAATCCAGCAGAGACTGGGATGTGGCCACATGATAAGAGACTCTTTGATTGTTTAACATGATCAATGATTTCTTTGGCCTGATTCTCATAATCTTTTTTCCTGAAGTACCCTCCTTTTGTGCATCATTGAATCCTCATATCTCCTGTCAGCCGGTGATCAGTCGGAGGAATCTTACAGGCAGCTGCTGGTCTGCTGGTGATCCAGATAGAAGGAAGGAAGCAGATTTCCCTGATGAGGTTGTCAGGAGAACATCCAGAGGCTGGAGATGAAACATCAGACCCGCGTCTCATTATCCTAAGTTTACAGGAAGTGACATTCATCCAATCCATCAAGAATGAACAAGACTTTGAATTGATTTCTTCTTGTAAGCTTCAGTCCTTTTGTCTCTGGGAAAAAACTGAGTTATAAGGTCCATCAGACAGTTGTTCTTTCTCCTTTAAGTTCATCTCTCAAATGGAGAAATATGAAGCTGATATCTTGATTTTCTTTTCCTTGCCAATCAGAACAAACTTCTGCGAGACTGATTTTCCGTGCCAGCAACTCCCTTTTGTCAGTACAGTTCTGATCTGCTTGTCTTGTTCAGGTGCTTCAAACCATTTTGCACTCAACCTGTATCTCCTGCGATTCTGGCGTCTGGAAGCAACTTCCAATCTGTCTCACCTCATGTTCAGTATTGACCTGTTCACTACAACCCTGGGAGTGATATAGAGATCTGTGTAGATGTTCTTCGAAGTGTAAGTCTCCTTGCTTTGCAATTCCTTCAAAACACACATTGATACTTCTTCTTTAAGTACACTTTAGCTGATGAATGAAGATCAGCTCATCTAAACAGAAACAAAATACAGATATAGTTTAATCATATTTTCTGTTCACATTTATAAGTGACAATCTGACAGATGACCACGGTCTCTTACCTTCTAGAGTATCAGCAGCTTCATCTTGCTTCCTCTCTCAGGAAGTAGGCATTGAAGATCAAGAGCTGCTTTCATACTGCATCTGTTCTCATTAAAGTCCTTCACAAAGTACTGCTTGTCCTCTTTTGTAATATTTTCTTAAACATGTCCAGCTCATTTTTTTAGAAATGTGATTATTTTCTTCTCAAGATCCTACAAACAAGAACAAAAACAGAGGCAAAAGAACACAATTAGACAAATCCACATTCATTTTGGTTCAAAATATAGAATCCATAAATAAAAATATTTGTAAAAGAAACAAGAAACATTGTCCAATAACCAATTTTTTGTTATAAATAGAATCATTAATTGAATATTTTATCACCTGGAAGATTCTAGGAGTTTGTCTGTGAAATTCTTGGGTTCCTGTTAATCTGGAAGTCTGAGTCTAATGTCTCATAATCTGCCTGTTAAAATGGAGAATAAAATTAAATGTGGTTAAGGCAATATATTAGACAAATCTTGCTATTTTTTTAATCAAACACAAGAGCAAACTTTGCTGTTAATGCTGCAGCTATAAGTTAATTCTTTTAAAAAGAAGGTTCTACTCGGTACAAATTAAGTTTTTCTGTCCTATTGGAAAAAAACTATTGACACTAATAACAGAAAGATGGAAGACATATTCCTGTCTCTGTGGTTTATGGCTCGTTCTATTGCTTGTGTAATTGTTTTACTGGAAAGAAGTCAGACTGAGTTCAATAAAAGCAAACAGATATTGTTCTTTGATTTATGGTTTTATTTAATTTCTATCACAAAATCCTAGTGGAGAAATTAGCTAGTTGCATAATAAAAACACATGAAATAACCTTTCAGTAGCTGATGGTGTTTCTTCACTGAATCTCGTGGTTCAGGTTTTGAGCGGTCACTCTTCACAGACACAGAGCTGGACACATGTGAGCCTGATCTTACACTGATGACACAAAGAACAAAACACTTTACTACGGAGCTCCTTGGACACAAAGAAGAGAGAGATTCTTCAGTCTCATGGAAAAGGTTTAATGTTGTAAATGGTCATTTCTGTAGATAGATGGAAACATTCATGTTTGATTGTCAAATCATTATTGAATTGATGCTCTCTAGTGTCTGTCTGTGTAACTGTATTACTGGAAAGAAGCTCCAGACACAGTTCAATGAAAGAAAGAACAGAAACTTTGTGATTTTGTATTATTTACTTTTTCTATCACAGACATCCTACTGAAGACATTAGCTAATGCTATGTTGTAACAAACCAATGAAATACCTTTCAGTAGCTGATGGTGTCTCTTTACTGAATCTCTGGTTCAGGTTTTGGCGTCACTCTTCACGACACAGAGCTGGACACATGTGATCTGATCTTACACTGATGACACAAAGAAGAGGTGGGAAATTTTTAAACATTATTACTTCGATTTCATAAATTAAAAAAAGAAACCACAATGTAAAAAAAAAAAAAGAAATCCCTTCCATCAGGCAGGTCCAAGCTCTCTTCTGTCACATTAGTATCATCCTCATGTAACACACAAAGCTTCATTTCTACCATTTGTGCCACTTCAGTTCATTCTCCTCAGTCTCAGTCATCTCACTTCTCTCACCTTCTCGTTTTATATCTTCTCTTGCAATGAGACACAGACCCCAGCTTTAACACTCATCCATCCTTCATTATTTACAGCTTCAGCATCATTCAGTTCTCAGCAAATACACTTCTGATGTGGCCCTCTCATTATACCAAACAACTAATCAAAATCAGATTCATCTGCATCATACTTCAAGACCATGTAACCTTCATCTAAACCGAATGACGAGTTTTACAGTCAAGTGGATCTTTTTGATTTGGAAATTCACTGATATTGCCTCTCATTAACATCAAAGTCTGTACACATTGATGCTATTTCTTATTAATTTGAAATTAAAGAATAAAGAGATTAAAGTGAAGAAACAATACAAACAGTATCTTTCCGGACCAAAAAATAAACAATGTTCGACTGCTATACATATATTTATTGCTGTAGTATTAGTAGATGTTTTATTAATGCAATGATGCCCATGATCACAGACAGACTTGTATATGGGCAAAATTAAACATTCAGCGTATTTAAATAATTACAGATCTGTCTCCAGAGTCAAATCACTGAGATTCCTTCTGAAATTAATCTGTGGATTATCTAACCTTAATATTATATTTATAGGCCTATCCATAATATTTGAGCTATTCAATGCTATAGATCAAAGAGTGCTCCAGTGAGACATAAAAAAAAAGACTGGATTCAGACTAACATTTTTCTCCTAACATGTGTTCCTGGGAATCGAGCCCACAACCTTGTGCTGCTACACAATGCTCTACCACTTGAACCACAAGAATACTACTCATTTTAGTTTATTTAACACTTTCAGCAAAAGATACTTCAGTTTGCAATGATTACTGCTTGCTTAAGTTACCATATTATTTACATTTTCTATCCACTAAAAGTTGCAACCTGAAACTAAAGTGTAAAACATTTTAATTCTGGGGTTGTACAGGATTTAAATATTCCTGTATTTAGACATTTAACAAGTTTCTAGCTGTTTTTAACCCGAGACAATCTAAGCCATTTTAGAGGTTCTGCTCTGTTTTGCAAATCATTAGACATGACAAAAGTGAGAGAAAACACTGCTTGTTGAGAAGAGTTGTTTTTCTGTGAAAGCCGACTCAGTCTTACCTCTGTTTCAGTAGAAACTCACTCTTTCCTCTCTTCTCTGACAGACTGCAGATGAACAGCTCAACACTGAGATCTTTGTGTCTCTGAAGGCGATCAGATGTTCATCAGGACCTGGCTGACAATCAGATCAAGATCATGAGAGTTCAGAGGAACAAATGATTTAGAAAATAACTAGTGCTGAATCTTTGAGTTATCAAACAATCAACATACAAATAAAATATGATCACATATACTGCCATGTCAGAATCTCTTCAGATCACTCACAACACACTTCTTTATTTACATACATTACTATCGGAATATTAAGAAAAAAAAAAGATTAATTTTGCTCGTGTTTATCGTTCTCTATCCGGAAGAAACAGGTTTGATTTGAATACTTTCGGTTCGCGACTTAAACTGGAAGAAGGAGAAATAAAATAACACGTTTAGAATTATTCTGACTGCTACATTTGTAAGACTTGTAAAAAAATTACACGTTTAACACGTCTTTAATCGGTTTTTTTATTAATATCTCTCTGTTTCTCTTGGTTTGTTTCTTCGGCGACAGACGGTATAGTTATAACTGAACAAATCTCGCTTCTCCAGCTCTGAAACGCGTTCATCATTCTCTAAATAAGTGTAATGGTGAAAGTATTCAGACTTACTTCAGTAGTTCAGACGATCTTGTGCTGCAGGGAACAGAATCCAAAGTCTTTCAACACACTTCCGGTTTGGATCCTGTTAAACACCTGTGCGATCTTCACGATTGATGTTTGTCCCTGACACGACTTCATCTTGAGAAAATCAAAAGTCCAGTTAACAACAGATCTCGTGCATCCGCCACCAACTGGACAGGAATGTGAAAGCACAAACACATGCTTTCTCCTTCTTCTTCCTTCTAACAGCAGATCCCAAACTAAAACATGCACTAGCGCCACCTGCTGTTTCTTCACATTCTCCCTCTCAATCTGCTCCATTCACCTCCTTCTGAGACATTTGGCTACTCTGAAGGGTTAATGAATAATGACAGACAAACCATATAAAATAATCCAAGCCAAACATATCAATCTGAAAGATAATGATTATATGCTATATACAGAATCAAATACAGTCCTGTTTTATTTGAAAGAAATTTCATTACATTTCTTTCATTACAGAAATAGTCTATAATTCAGATTGAATGATTTATTCAGTTATTCTGTAGGTTCATGATGAATAATTAAGATATATGAAAGGCATGATTCATTGAATTAGTTTTAGAACTCATTCTTCATTATAGTCTTTCTGTACCATATTCAACATTTATAACACTGTTTTGAATTTATTCTCTATTATTTTGAGCTCATCTTTTATATTCCTGTCTTTTCACTGTCCTCAAAATCCTGCATCAGAATCGAAAACACACAAGAGAAGTGGATAAGATAAGTGCTATAAATAATCCTCCTCAGAAAGAATCCACAACAAATAATAATAATAATTTGTATGATTATTTTCCAACAATGCTATAAATGAAGATCTGGTAGTGAGACTGAAGAAGAAACAATGACAAGCAACGATACAATGATGACCGAAACATCAGCAGATCACCTCAGCATCTTTCAAGAAAATAGAGATTGGGTTAAAAATAAAAAAATGAAAGATGTGGGATTTTTAATGAATTAAAGGAAATGTATTTAAATATTGTTTTAAGCAATGACAGTACAATTGAAATGAAGAAACAGAAAACTAAAAAATGAGAAGAAAATGATTAAATAATTAAAGTGTTGAAATACCGAGATGTTTACATGCTTTTCATTGAAGGTACAGTAATAAATGGTTCAGAATGTAAAAAGGTTTGTGATGTTTATCTGATGGACAGGCGTTCTGGATCTGATGAAGAGAAACCCAGGAACACAGAAGAAGATCTTGTTTGAGACTTCGAATCTCAATCATTAGACTGTAAAAGTGTGAGGATGAGAAGATGGGCACTTTATCTGTTCCTCACATGGACAGATATTCAATGAGTATGGCGAAATTTAGACAGTACCTTACCATTGTGGAAGCAGAGTATTACAGTTTGACCAAAACATGATTGTCCCGTGACATGAGCACTGGCTAGAGTAATTAACTCATTTACAACCTTCCTTACAAATGGCAAAATCACTTTGATAAAGAAAGATTTTTTTTTTTTGTTTTTATTTTATTTTATATATCACATAGTTATATCCGCCACATACCACTAACGTTGTACTTTCCACTGCAGTATCTCTGTTTTACCCAGACACAATTATATCAGTTCCTGACAACTACAGAAATGTGAAAAGTGTCCATTAAATAGTTGTCACTATGATCCTAAAGAGTTGTTGTGTAAGCGTTTTGATCACTCTTTGTCAGTTTAATATATTGTCCAGTTTCATTCATTTTCCATTAAATGCAGTATGAAAGGGTTTCAATTTATCCTGTTGAAAGATTACAGTACACAGCATGAATTATCACACCCCTCTGAAACTCAATTTAGAAATGAATCTTTTATATCTAGGACATGTTTTATATGTTCAGATGTGGTCAGGTGTACTCATTTATACTACTTACTTTAAAATGTTTCTAATGTTTACAAAAAGTTAGATGATTCAAATTACTTTATAATTGTTTAATATCTAATGTTAATCAGTTTAAGCACATTTTGTCCCTCTATTCTGACAAATTCTGAAAAGGCATCTTTTTAGAGGGCGTGCCTCGTAAGCCTCTTTCTCTTGTGCACATCGACACAAATCACAGATCGATAAGGTATTTTAACATATAATAATATATATACATTTAAAATAAGAAAATACTTCCTTTTCACTTTTGGCTTGTATTTTATAATTGAAAACAAAAACTAAATCAATTTAGGTTAAAAAAGCAAACAAAACACATGTTCTTTAAACATATTTAAAGTTGGAGGAGATGGATCTAGATCAGGGGTAGAGACAGGAGGACATCTGGTGCTTTGTTATTCTGTCATCACACTGCTGTTCATGTAATAAGGTGGATTCCTAACTATTTAACCCTACACCCCTCAGGACATGGAAAGAGCCAGATCTAGACTGGGCGTGGCAGCTACTTACGATGTCTGTGAAGATTTGAAGCTGTTTCCAGAATCTGAATGTGCTTTGAGTGCAGATGGTTGGGACTCTTGAACATCTGCTGAATTCAACCTGTCTAAATTCTGTCAAGAACTGAACTTGCTTTGTAGGAGTTTGTTTCATAAATATGAATTAAACAAACAAACAAAAAAACACAAAAGCATAAAACGCAGAAATGGATTTATTTTGGCTTTGAAGCCTTATGTGTATTGATGTACAGTTTTTCACATCTGAATATAGTTTGGAACAATTTGGCTGCAATCTTGGCTGCTTTTGTTGTAATACATGTCAATAATAAAGAAAATACAAATAAAACAGTCAAATATCCAAAATCTACTGCACCATTATTCTTTTAACATTATTACGGTATAACAGAGGGTCCACAGTATAGTGATTAAACTACAGTAAGAATCGATCTCATGAAGGACCAAAGTCTTGCTATTGCTCTCCGGCTCATAATGCTGAGAAACTCTGTGTTTGTCTCTAGCTGCTGTGTAGGATACAGTACAGGAACATGCATTTACTAGAGACAAGCAGAAACTATGCTGACCACATCGAAGCTGACAGTCAGGATCACTCTGGCAGATCTGCCTCTCATGATGCTCAGCTCTGAGCGATTTAAAAATGACATGCAAAAAAATAAATTAATTAAAAAAAATTGTGCATGATTTACTTATTCATTCCCTCATTGTACTAAAATGTAGAAGACTGCTACTATTTTGTTCCCTCAATTTGTCTATTTCATTATCTCAATTTCTAAATTGTGTGCACAATTTGTGTTTTGTGTTTGTACAGTAAACAGGTGTGTGTGTGTGTGTGTGTGTTTGTATGTTTGTGAGTGTTTTTGTACAGTAAACAGGTGTGTGTGTGTGTGTGTGTGTGTGCGGGCCCTGGACTAATATGAGGTCCAAGTTCAATAATCAGCTAAAAGTTCAAATTGATTAACTAACTAATTGATAACTAACAATAGTGAAAGATGTGGATGTTGTGCTTCCCATCAATAATCACATCTCTGCATTCCCCAAACTGATTTGCAGAAATTAAAGTCCCACTCGGTGTGAGCTGAAGTGATTGTGACTAGGCGGCAGAGAGAATCTACTTGGTCTTAAAGGGGTGATATGATGCAATTTCAACTTTTCTTTTCTCTGGAGTGTTACAAGGTGTTAGTGAAGAGATAAGATCCCTAAAGCTGCAAAGACTGTAAGCGTGAAACACAAGTTTGTTCATAAACCCTTAAATGGAGATGGTTTGGGTGTGTTTTATGCAAATAGCTTTGTGGACGTTTATTGAGAAGAGTCAGAATCAGTAACATTAGAAGGAGGTCAGTAACTGTTAGCCTTCCACTCACACACACACACACACTCACACACACACACACCTGTTGCCCATTGTCACAGACTATATATTCTCCTCTCTCTTACCACTCTGTCTGTCTGGCTGAATTAATTGTGTTTTGCATTTCGTTTGCTTCATGCATTGCTAGTATTTCATGTTTGTCGGTGGACGCAGCACCTTCTGTTGCCTGATTGTGTCCTGGTCTCATCCTTGCTGGATCTGTTTCTGTAATAAATTTTAAAACCAATCAAAATGAAATAAAATCTTACTTAAAAAGTGTAACATTTCATTTGTTTACCTGCATGTCATGTGGACATAACCAACATCAGAGAATCATGAACATGCAAATGTGATAATTATTAAAATATATATTTTTTAAATCTCAGGGGTACTTCAAGTAAATATATTTGGTGAAAGAGGATCAGATGACAAAAGTTTGTAAATTTGTGTGTTTTAATGTGTTTGAAAGACAAAGCGCCTTCCAAATACAAAGTAACACATGGTTAAATAATCAACAGAGTGATGATTCAAATAAAATCAATGTGTTCATCAGTAGATTGAAACCTGAAATGATTTTTATAAATCAATCTTCAAATGCTGTCACTGACAACACAATGCTGCAGTTTGGAAATAGTGGAATAACTATTAGGGATTTCACTGTTATCATATTTTTCTTTGTTTCCGCGAGTTTTCATATTATAGACAGACTGAGTGCATAAGTCTTTGGTGTTATTTTACAGTATTGTTCAAAATAATAGCAGTACAATGTGACTAACCAGAATAATCAAGGTTTTTAGTATATTTTTTATTGCACGTGGCAAACAAGTTACCAGTAGGTTCGTAGATTCTCAGAAAACAAATGAGACCCAGCATTCATGATATGCACGCTCTTAAGGCTGTGCAATTGGGCAATTAGTTGAATTAGTTGAAAGGGTATGTTCAAAAAATAGCAGTGTGGCATTCAATCACTGAGGTCATCAATTTTGTGAAGAAACAGGTGTGAATCAGGTGGCCCCTATTTAAGGATGAAGCAACACTTGTTGAACATGCATTTGAAAGCTGAGGAAAATGGGTCGTTCAAGACATTGTTCAGAAGAACAAGCGTACTTTGATTAAAAAAAGTTGATTAGAAGTGGAAAACATATAAAGAGGTGCAAAATGATAGGCTGTTCAGCTAAAATGATCCAATGCCTTAAAATGGAGAGCAAAACCAGAGAGACGTGAAGAAAGCGGAAGACAACCATCAAAATGGATAGAAGAATAACCAGAATGGCAAAGGCTCAGCCAATGATCACCTCAGGATGATCAAAGACAGTCTGGAGTTACCTGTAAGTACTGTGACAGTTAGAAGCGCTGTGTGAAGCTAATCTATTTTCAAGAATCCCCAGAAAGTCCCTCTGTTAAAAAAAAAAAAGGCATGTGCAGAAGAGGTTACAATTTGCCAAAGAACACATCAACTGGCCTAAAGAGAAATGGAGGAACATTTTGTGGACTGATGAGAGTAAAGATTGTTCTTTTGGGTCCAAGGGCCACAGGCAGTTTGTGAGAGCGACCCCAAACTCTGAATTCAAGCCACAGTACACAGTGAAGACAGTGAAGCATGGAGGTGCAAGCATCATGATATGGGCATGTTTCTCCCTACTATGGTGTTGGAGCCATTTATGCATACCAGGGATCATGGATCAGTTTGCATATGTTAAAATACTTGAAGAGGTCATGTTGCCCTATGCTGAAGAGGACATGCCCTTGAAATGGTTGTTTCAACAAGACAATGACCCAAAACACACTAGTAAGCGGGCAAAGTCTTGGTTCCAAACCAACAAAATTAATGTTATGGAGTGCCAGCCCAATCTCCAGACCTTAATCCAATTGAGAACTTGTGGGGTGATATCAAAATGCTGTTTCTGAAGCAAAACCAAGAAATGTGAATGAATTGTGGAATGTTGTTAAAGAATCATGGAGTGGAATAACAGCTGAGAGGTGCCACAAGTTGGTTGACTACATGCCACACAGATGTCAAGCAGTTTTAAAAAACTGTGGTCATACAACTAAATATTAGTTTAGTGATTCACAGGATTGCTAAATCCCAGAGAAAAAAAATGTTTGTACAAAATAGTTTTGAGTTTGTACAGTCAAAGGTAGACACTGCTATTTTTTTGAACACACCCTTTCAACTAATTGCCCAATTGCACAGCCTTAGAGCGTGCATATCATGAATGCTGGGTCTTGTTTGTTTTCTGAGAATCTACTGAACCTACTGGTAACTTGTTTGCCCGTAGCAATAAAAATATACTAAAACCTTGATTATTCTGGTTAGTCACATTGTACTGCTATTATTTTGAACAATACTGTATATAATAAAAGCCTAATAAATCAGCATTACATGAGATTAAATAAACCATGTGTATGAGTCCACATTCTGTTGCTTTTGTGTTTACAGTATATATCGGATGGAGCAAATAAAAGTCTATAGTTTCATATTATGCTCCATCATTTATTTTGTGGTGCCACAAAATACATTTTTCTGATAATAGTTGTTCATCATTTGGATGACTGTGATCTTTACACACCAGCACGAAGCGTGAAGAGGAGACAATGACCAGCGGGACAAAATGAGGAGCTCGTTCCTAAATGAGGGACTACATTTGTACATGGACACATTTTAAGGCGTGTTTTTGTTTTAAAACTGATTTTAAGTCATTGAAACACAAACCACCAGAGCTGTATGTCCGTCTCTTTTTCTGTGTGAGAGGAGGTGCATTGTTTGTTTGATAATTTATTGGCTTTGAATGATTTCATAAACACACATACAGCGTCAGAATTCCCATCTTTGCAAGTTTCCTCATTAACATAACAGACACCTGACGAAAGTAACACGATTTAGAAACAGCCAAACTCGGCAAGATAAAGTTATTTTATATAAAATAAAATAAAAACATGCACTTTATTTACAGTTCAGGTATAATAGGAAGAGTGAATCATCTGGAGAGAATGTGATTGTCTTGACTGTCAGTATATGTTACATGCAGTTTGAAGCTGAATGGAGGGATGACAGATAGAGCTGAGTGGAGAGAAAGAGTTTACATCTATTTAAATATTCATCTGTATCTCACATTAAACCATGGACCATCTTTTAAATGTGTTAGGTGTTTAAAAATACTTCAACTGACAATAAAGATCATTCTGAAGTTATACTGCACTGAGCACTATTGACATTTTTATGGTCTCTGAATAAATGTTTTTAAATATATATGTTTATTGCTTTTTGATTTGTTTCATGAAAATATTTTTATGAGAATGACACAAATGTATTGTGACTCACCAGAGACAGTCGATTGAATCTGTATGTGGTCAATCTTCTCTCTGATGGTCACTTGATAAAGTCCAGAGTCTGTGTTTCTGGTGTTTGTGATGATCAGATCCAGTCTGATGATCCAGCTTCAGTCTGTCTCTGAATCTCACATCAAGAACATCACATGTGAGAATCTTCCAGTGTCTTTATCCAATTTCAGCTGTCGAGTCTCTGAGTGTCCACATGTCCAGAATACCTCATCATTTGTCTGTAGTTCAGTGTTGTCTGTGAGAGACTGAATCTCCCTCCATCACAGACACTGACTTCACTTCATCTGAATCAGAAACACACCTGAAGAACAAACACAAACAGAGTTTGTCACAGATTAAGGTGAAGGTTTACTGAAGTAAACAGTGTCAAATGTAAATCTTGGACCAATAATATCCAAACAACAAAACAAAAATGACATTCATGGTGATTTTGAATAAAACCCATTTGCCGACACAGGAACCTGAAAACCACAGGTAAGACAATAAGTAAAATATTAAATAGAAAACACTTATTTAATTTATACATTTAGTGCACTTGTAGTGTTACAACAGGGTAACCTTGTAACAACAGTGTAAACCTTCAAGTATCAGGAACATAGATAATGCAATAAGTGAAGAAAAATAACGTAAATGGAAGACAATTTTAAAACTAATTAATTCAAAGACCTTTGAGTCGAACAACCATTTTCTGCTCTGCACAGAAAATCTGAAGATCCTGCACTCATCATATTTGTAAATTGCAGGTTTGGACCTCGAGAGGATTTCATTTTTAATTTTGCTCAGATGTGTAATTACAACGGCCTTCAAAAGGAAGAAAATAACATGAGAGATTCAAAGTTAGCTCATTAAGATCAAGACCACCTTTCACTGTAAAACCTGACAAGTGACTTAACTCAAACCGTTTGAGTCAACAGTATCATTAAAACCTGACAGATTAGAACTGCATCTCAGTTGCCAGCAGTTGCTCTGCATCCTGACCACAAAGCACTCACGGTGGGAAAACTAAAACACCTCCACCCTTGGTCAAAGACACAGCAGCACCTTTACTTCTTAAGGGCCTTAAACTGCTCAATGGATCACTGCACAGTTAGCTTCCATGCGAGAACATTTATCAGAGCTGTCTGGCAGGGCAAGAAACATGATCAAAGGCCTCTCATCTTCACTATGAACTCTTCATCCTCCCTTCCATCCGGCAGGAGTTACAGGAACTACGCTCACCAGACTAGTGACTCAGGAAAGCTTCTTCCAGGACCTTGACATCTGACTCCACAACACCAATCTAACCGTCCTGCTCTTTTATGACTCCTCACAGTACTTCGACGGACAGTAAACTACTTCTATAAAAATATCTGCATTACTGTTATTTTGCATAGAATACATTTTTAACAAACGTTACACTCAATAACTGTATTTATTACAAAGCTCTCATTTTGCTGTTTCATAATGTGTATAATCTCCAATATATTATATTATAATTATAATATTATAATCCCACAGTTATTTTGACATGGTCTCTTATTATCATAATAAAATACAAAAACACTGTGCAGTTAATATGTGTAAAATCTGTTATTAAGTGTATCAACTGTACCTTGATGTTATATAAAACATTTGTTTCGTAGATGCTAGGATGAAGTGAAGTACATAATAAATACAAATACCATAAATAGGAAACATTTGATTTTGTGTGAATGAGAGCAAATGTTGGTTTCATTTGTTTGTTTAAATTAATTTGTTTTGGCTTGTGTCTGTATTGCTATAGCTTCTTATATTTTTTAATTCTTGTTCTTTTCTAAATGCTGTAATTGAAAGGTTTTTGTGGAGTGAGGGAACTAAAATAGTCTAGCTATGGAAACTGTAATCGGTACTGATTCCAAATTACATGACAAAAATTATTAGTTAGTAACATAATCCATTACATTACAATTTTAGATAATCTAATCAGACTACTTTAGATTACTTTTGACCTAACTTGATTTAAATGGGATAATTCTACCATATTACAAAAGTACAAAGAGTAATATATACATATATATATATAATTTCCACCAAAGCTTGTCAGAACTTTCCTTTTTTTTTCACATTGGGTTATTATTAAATCAAATTTGTATTCATTATTATTATATAACTAAATGATATTAAATTATATAAATTATATGTATATTAATTATAAACAATTAAATAACTCTAATAAAGTTTAGGTTAAATAAAGATGTCAGTCTTGTTTTCTTTTAGGAAACAAATCAAAGAAAAAAATAAATAATTCTATTTCTAATATTCTGTATGTTGTCAAAAAGCAAAATATATATTTTAAGTTTTTTTACCTATTCTTTAAAATAACACATTTAAAAAATAAATAAACACAGGTTCACATATGACCTCCGATGTGGAAAAAGTAATTAGAACTAGCTACTAAATTAGTTAAAAATGCCTATCCATAATTGCTACACAGGCAAAACTCTCACAGAGTTGATTTCAACCACTTTTCAGGTTTATATAGCTCCACACTCTCCAGGAGTTAAAATAACACTTTCAAAATAGTTAAATTTAACAAATACCTGAGTTACCAATTTGTCTCAAAGTGTTAAAATAACATTAAAAGGGATACAGAAAACAACACTGTTCAGAGTTGCATGTTTTAGGTGGTTAAATCTGTCAGTCTCCAAAGATATACAAAATAGTGTTAAATAAACAACAGCACACAAAATATTTGCCAATGACTTGTTTATTTGTAATTCTCACCTCTTAAATATGAAATCAACTGTTGACTGTCTGGGTGCTCTTTTGACAAATAAATTGCATTCTGTCAACATCATACTACTCTCAAATCTCTAACCCTGGGAGACTCATTTTACTTTCATCAATGTTTCACTGTTGTCTGCAGGGAATGTGAAAAAAAGTTCAGAGTGCACCATCATGGAAATAACTCAAAATGTGCCTTGAAAAGTTGATGGTGGAAGGAGAGTATCCAGTTAAGAAGGTTCCATTCGAATTCACTGAAAGAAAAACTAAACAAAAAAACAACAACACATGAATTAATTAATTCTAAACCTTCTAATTAAATATTTTAAGTTGAAGAATGAAAGCATTTTTAAACATTCACCTGGTTAATGTAGTCTTTTAAAGATTTTATGTAGTGCAAGTTATCAAAACAAAATATATTGAACTGCAAATTAGAGTGTAAAACAAGCAAATCAAATACGACTTACTTGTCTCATGAAGGTCACTTCCCGGGACATTCTGGAACACAACTGACTCAGCTCTCTGTTGAGAGTAAGTTCTTGGTGTCTTAATGACATTTGGCCTGAAGAGTGTGTCCCTCTTGAAGCAGCCTGGAGGGATGTCTCAGTGTCAAACAGGAGGTGAAGTCTTGACCAACCTTTAGAAGATATTAAACTATAACAATGTTCTCAAATTGAATTCTTGTGAAAACTATGTTATTCCTTTGTATCTATGAATCATGGGAATTGGAGGGATATCAACACTAGAGCCTGGATCTTTAATAAGCTCTTGGAAGTGCTGAAAGGTCTCTCATCTTTGGAATTTGGAATTCTCTGTGGTTTGGCTGAGCAAAGAAAGGCCTCTCTGCAAGAACTCCCATCAAGTTGCCCTTCAAAATTGGTAGCTTTTGGCATTTTGGGCCTCCTGGAGAAACATCATGGGGTGTCTAGTGGCAAAGATCCTGCTCATCTTCCTGTGGACTGTTTTCTATGCCAACAATGTATCCTGTGTTCTTGCAGCATCATAAAGTGTTCCTTAAAAGAATCATTTCTATGTCGATTCGATATCTAACATTGCAATTATAACATGAAAGTCCTGCAGTGATGACTTACGTGGCATTTCTTGGAATATGAATCTTTGAGGGAACAGTATCACTATAAACAATACGTTCCGATAGCAAGTGGGGAGTTGCCTAAGAGAAGATATCAAATTGGTCTTAATTTATACAATGGTCATAGCTAATGTTTTATAAAAGTTAATAATAATAAATTAAAATAAAAAATGACCTTGTATTCATTAATTAACACAGACTCAAAGGGGTTAAATTTTTTTATATATTTTGGATAATTTTCATTTCTAGGTGAACAGAACCTTAGGGACACAAAGGACATAAAGCTTTGTTCTAACCTGTTTTGCAGGGCAGGTGTGTCCCTCTTTTCTTCTCTCTTGTTAGGGACCTCATGAAAGATTACAGTCGATGCACTTGAACTGTTGCTTTTGTAACTTCTCAGATGTGGAAGACAAAGGTCTGAAAATTCTAAATAAAGTATTAAAATATTACAAATATTGTGATGACCAACAAGAATCAAAATAAAATTTATCATATTTATCCAGAGTTGCTTGATAACACACATACACATTCAATAAAGCTCACCATCATTTGAGAAAACAGTCAGCACCCTTGCCGTCCAATAGGTCGCTGAAATATTCTCATCGACTTCTGTCCCTTTGCATCCTTGTATGTAACTTTTGCATTAGGTCAACAAAATTTCTAATGACTGAAAGAAAAAAATTATTTAAGTTGACGCCCTTTCTTGCTTCTAAACAAATGTCTGATCGAAACGTTTTTTTATGATGCAACAAAATTAAAATATGAATAATTTTTATTTTATCAATACATCCCCTTCTACAGAAATTATGTGATAAGGCAAATACGAAATGGCAACAACACAATAAACAGAATTTATCAGATTTTAATCAAATTCTTAGTTATTTTAAAGGAGTAAGAAAAAAAACAACCTTTGATGTGATTGCATAAGTTAAACCTCTCTTAAATGGTAACTTCACATACTTCTGCTGTTCGTACTGTTCGTACAGTAACTTAGCTATAGAATAATCACGTCCACGATGGCAAAAACGAGGCTTTGTAAAAGATCGCTCGTTTTATTAATTCGGTAAAACATATTTTTATTAGAGACAAGCTGTTAAATCGAAGCTCGAGGCGTAAACCGCTGCCACGATGTACGTTAACTTGAAATGTGGAGCGGATGACACACACCTAATATACGTTTAATACTGGTCTCCATAGCACGTCATGCTGTCATTCTCTACGAATAAAGCACCAATCATAAATGTAAAAGTATGATTAAATTTATCCTTACCTTTCAAACCACACGGGATAATGGCAATCTTCATGGATTTACCAGGACGATTGGAAATGCATGGGCGGAATCTACGCTCTGTAGGGTTTGTTTCACTGATGATCAACTCTGTGAATAACTCCAACCAAACACCATTTTACTCTGAATGTTTAAAATTACTCTTTGGGTGTTGAAATAAACTCTGTGTAAATTTTTTGCGTGTATGATTCGCGATCTCCAAACTGACTCAAATGATTCGGAACCGCTTGAACTCCCAACCACTCAAATGATTCCCGAAACCGCTCGAACTCCCGAACTGATTCAAATGATTCGCAAGCCGCTTTGAACTCCCAGACGACTCAAATGATTCGCGATCCGCCTACGAACTCCCAACTGATTCAAAGATTCGCGATCCCAAACCCGACTCAAATGATTAAACCCCTTTGAACTCCCGAAGCTCAAATGATCACGAACTCCTCCGAACTCCCGACTGACTCATGATTCTCAATCATTTCAGAGCTGTAAGAACAATACTGGAAACCTGATTGTTTGTTGAGTTTCCTACCATCAAAATCTCATACCTGCCCATGCCTAATAAATATATATATTCCATTTTTTTTATTAACAGAAGTGCATTAAACATTACTCAAGGTTTCCCAAACTAGGGTTTGTGACTTTAATAAAAAGCTAATTAATTAAATCATAAAAAAGGATACATTAAAATAAATCATTTTAAAACCAATCAAATAAAATCTTACTAAAAAGTTTAACATTTCCGTTTACACCATGTCATGTGGACATAACCAACATCAAGAATCATGACATAAATGTGATAATTATGAGGATCAGTGACAAAAAGTTTGTAAATTTGTGTGTTTTAATGTGTTTGAAAGAAAAGCGCCTTCAAATCACAGTAACACATGGTTAAATAATGAACAGAGTGATTATTTAAATAAAATCAATGTTTCATCAGTAGTTGATGCAATGTTGAAACACTTCTTAAACCTGAAATGATTTTTTAAAATCAATCTTCAAATGCTGTCACTGACATACAACGCTCAATTTGTAAATAATGGAATAACTATGAGGTTCCTGTTATCATATTTTTCTTTGTTTCAAGCAGTTTTCATTATAGACAGACTGATAAATTTTGTTTATTTATATAATAAAAGCCCTAATAAATCAGCACATTTACATGAGATTAAATAAACCATGTGTATGAGTCCACATTCTGTTTGCTTTGTGTTTACTGGTGAAAGAGCAAACTGAAACACAAAAGTGCATTTCTCAAATAACAACAAACTTCTGATTATAATTTGAGAAAAATAATTGGATCGAGTTTACAATTATACAACCCTACTAAAATGCTCATACATTTTCGTTTCTTAAACTTGACTCAAAACAAACAGGACAGGGTTATTAAATATGATAATTAAAATGTACATTTGGTAAAACTAAGACTGAATTAAAAAATGGCTGCAAACTTAATATTGCTTGCGGTTAATTAATAATATTCTGCTAAAATGTCAAGTTTTCATTGACTAAAACTAGACTAAAATGTTGAGACTTTCAGTGACTAAAACTAAATAGGATAAGGTTTGACTAAATATGATAAAAACTAACAAGGACATTTAACGCTTCCTTATTATATTTCTATAACCTTTAATCTCACACACTATTTGGATGATAGTTGAACATTGGAGAACAGGGGAATGTCTTTTATAAATGGAGAACTGAATCATTGACTCAAATGATTCAAAATTCAAACACGAATCCTTCAGTAGCAAAACACTGGTTTGTTGTTCTAAGAAAGCGTTTTCATTACAAATGGGCAAAAACAGTCAACGACATATATCAAATATAAAACTAAAATGTATATGAACTACTCGTTTAACACTTAAAAATGTCAAATTTTCAATTGTGTTTTTCCAGAGGAAACTTCACTCTATAATTTAACAAATTTGCAAGGTAAAAATAAAGACCTGAATTGGTTAACTGAAGTTTTGTTTGTGTTTATATGAAACATGGTTTATCACAGACTAATTAAAAATGCTGTTGTGATAGTTTCTTTAAATGTCACAATAACTGATAACCGTGTTGTTTTCTGATCTTGACAGCAATAAAATGATCTTAATGCAATGAACAGATCCGAAGTCATCATTAATAATAGGTGAAAAACAGGATCATTATCATGAAATAAAGAGGTTTTGATCAGCTGATAATATTGGATGAGTCTCAGACTATAAACACTCTTAAACAAGACATTCAGGATCAGCGCAGATCAGCTCAACTTATTCTGACTGTTTGCTGATAAGAAACACATCTTTATCAAACATTGTGATTTGTCCTTATGAATCTGAACACATTTTTTAATGTTATTTACCGCATTCATTAACATCAGAGTATTTCCACATCTTACCTTTTTCTATTTAAAGGTTTGCTCAAAACAAAGGTGTAAATCACGAACTACAGTACCTTCAGAAACCCCTGAAGCTGCGGTGCTGACGTCATCGCTCACTTCTTCTTCTCTGGTGTTTATTGGCGGATTGCAGCAAACTGTTTCATTACCCCACCAACTGGAATAAAGTATGGATCAGGATTTTCTTGTGAAAACTTCTTTTCTTTTTGATTTGATTGGTGGCTGATTTAAGGTGCATTAATGCCACAACCGAGACTGGAGTGTGGGCAGTGTATGAACAAACTAGGACATTTAGAAATTATTATTCTTTCCATCAATCCTGTATGTTTGGGGTAAATCATGAGATGTTTGAACACAAGTATTTCCTTCTAAACTTCTGAACATTATCATTTTACAATGTCTGTCTTTATTTGAATCTTTCCTTTTTCCTCATCATATTTCCTCCTCTTAAAATATTCCCTCAAGATTGTTCTCCATAAACAGCTGGAGAGGTCCACAGCACACGAGGCTTGAACTCTTCCTTGCAGTAGATGAGACTAAGCTCTGTCTTCAACACTCTCACTGAGCTCTGGATGACCTTCAAAGTCCTGCCAGTGCATCTTCAGGAAACACCATTGTGTCCTAGTTCAAACCTGTCTGCTTGAAGCACGTTGACACTAACAAGGTGTTTGTGAAGGAGAACTGGTCCATGGTGTGTGGAGGTAACCACAGACCTAGAGACTAAGGAGGAAAACAAACATCATTAGTGATCACAAAATGACAATTTCAGCTGAAACAATTAACATGACAGTTTTAAGTTATAAAGGGATGGATCCATAATTTCTCAGAAATTCATCACATGGAAAGAAATTCTAGGTAAATAAGTCAAGTTTGATAATTTCTGCTGCTCAGAATCAAGAGATGAGGCTGTAATACTAATGTTGTCCACTAGAAATCACACCAAACTCTTTAGATCATAATTTAAAGACTGTGAAAATGGTAAATAGTTCACTTGTAGTAAAAAATGAAATATTTATTTCCCAAAAGTAATATATTACAATCTCAAAATACATACTTCATTAATATTTTTATATCCTAATGATATTGAAAACTTTATGTCACAATATGACTGAAATATGGCCAACTAAAGGAAAGAATTAATATAAAATGTGAATAATTTTAATGTATTAAATGGAATAATATTTCTAAAACTAGACACCTAAAGATTCTTATTAGAAAGGAGACATGGCCTTTAGAAGTTATACAACTGTAAATCATCCACAAAGCCACTGTGCTTGGACCGTTATTATTGACACTTCTGGCTATATTGTGAAAAAAAATTGTATTACAAGATCTTAATATCTATAAGGGAGCTATCAAAATAAATAAATACATAAAATATTTTGCAACAAATGTAGCTGTATTTTTTTGAGTTACCTTCTATGGGCAATTGTAAATGTCTTCTCATTCTTTGATGACTTACGATACGTTTTTTCAATATTTTAGTAACTTTAAAGATGTAATCTCTGATTAATCCCAATATATCTACAGATATAAACACGTTACATTTACCAAATTTTTTTTTTTATTTTTTTTTTATCTTCTTTATGTCCTCTGGATGCCCTCTTAATGTGAACTGAATCGTGTCCTTCTTCTGGAGTTTATCCTCTTTTTTTTCTTCATCTGACACCTTGTGAAGGGTATTGTTCAAAGATAAACCGAAGTTTTCTTTCATTTGGAATATTTGGCTGCTTCCACATTGATCGAACTTCAGTCAAATGAAATCTGCTGACAGAGTCTGAACACAGCATTAGATGAACCTTTCAGTAAGCGGCGTGTACAATCCACGAGTCATCCTATAGATGAATTTCAGCCTTGACAAGCGGACAGCGACTCTAAGCAGCTCTTAAAGCACAGATACTGAGATTGTGTTAGTGCATTTCGGGAAAACAAGTGTAATAACAAAGATCAAAATGACTCAGAAAGCGCTCTTAAACTCTCAATCTTTAAGAAAGACCACTAATGAAGCATCTGATAGCAGGGTTATAATAACGGATTTAAGTCATCATTTATACCTTATTTATTAATACAGCATAACGTTAATACTAGGACTTATACAGTGTTGAATTGTTAAAGCTTTCTCCTAAAAGACTGAATTCGGTAGCGTCAAACATCTTTGAGGGGGGTAATGTCAATGAAAAATACTGCAGAGAGGCTCCTGAGTTGAAGCGATTCCTTGCATCCTTGGCAGTGACATTGAGGACAAGAAGCCTCTTTCACATTCAGAAGAACTTTGCCAGGTATGTTTTGCTAGCAGTCAACAACTTTTTGAGAGACTGTGAAGAGTGAAAGAGGACTATGATGAGGCTTGGAGGAATGGGATCGATTTACATTTTCCTTCTTGACGTGGGCACTTGTTTGAATTCTCCACTTTAACACTAGCTGCTTTCTCCATTGACTTCCCTGGGGTGATCTTGAAAGCCTTCAACACCTCAATTGTCATCTTTATTTCCGTGTGGCCTCCATAAAGTGCTTCTGTTCTGATAAAAAAAAAAAAGACTAATCTAAACTAGATCAACCTTTGAAGTTGGCTTGAAAAAGTTTGAAGATATTTTGATAGATAGATCTGTCAAAGATGCCTGTCCGGAATGCAGACTGTAAATCCAGCTACAAAGTTGAGGTATGAATTCACAACCATCTGACCCTCAAATAGTCAAAAGCCACTGGGTGGACCTGAAATTAGAAACATAAGCAATAATGTAACCTACAATACAGTATTTCAATATAAAATGTAATCTTAATTACAAGTTTATCAAATTATTTAAATAACTAATACATTACCTAATAAAATCAACTTCCAGAGTCTTGAAGCATCAAACATTTCTCCACTTCAGCTGCTTTTCTTTGCACCTACAAGAAATAAAGAAAATAATTTTGATTTCTTTAAAAGCATTATGTAAGTGACCAAAATTAAACCAAAGAATATATTTTAGAATACACAAACCATTATAAATTATAAATTTATAATTATCAAAATAATTTGACATGAACCAAGAATTGAAAACATTACCATCTCCAGCGCCAGGGGCCTCTACGCCTGCTCAGTTCTCCTGTAGTCTACTGAAGACTAGAGCGCCCTCTCGGACTGGAGACGGTAATATTATCTCTTGTTCTTGGATCTAAATAAATGCGATTTATAGTCCAGTCCGATTTACCAGTATGTTTTTTCCTCTCATTGACGTATTTTTGGACTCATGGTCCGAAAATGCAATACATAAATTATATTTATTAGATGGTAAACAAATGCCACAAATGACTTTTAATTTGCCTCTTTGCATTGAATTTAAAACCCTTTTCTCATTTAACCTAAATACTACACTAATTTATTTTTTTAGGCTATACATAATACGGAAAATAGGATACAATTCATTAACAACGGTTGATCTGCATGTTTTTCTTGTTGTAATAATCAATATGTTGGAAGGACCACTCTGTCAGAATCCACACAACCTCGCTCACAGTCTGTAAATGTAAATATTTAAATAAGTTCTGTAAACTCAAAATTATTTTAGTAAAGGTGAACTTTAAAATGATTCGTTTTCAAGATCAGCATGCTTTGCATCAGAAACAGGAAAATAAATGTAGAAATTAAGTGTTATTTTTGTGTTTTACAAGAAACAGGACTTAAGTTAGGCAAATGTTGGTTATTCAGAACTTACAAGGTTTCTATTATGTTGTTTTGTGGTGTTACGTTGTGGTGAAGTAGAGCCTGTGGTAGGTTTAGGATGGACAATAGACTATATTTGAGGGTATTTCCCACATTTTATGGTTGGAAAAAATAAGAAGTGAGTGAAATTCTCTCTAATTATTGGTTGGAAATTCAATATTTATAAGATAACTGGATAATTTTAAGGCAACTGGAATGTAATTTTAATGTAATGTAATTTTTAAACTTAGAGTTCTGTGATCTTTATTAGGGTTTAAAGTTATGGTAACGAAACTTACAAATATATATTTTACTGAACTAAAAAATATTAAGTTAATTTGACTTGATGATGTAATCTGTTTCAACAATTTAAACAGCGGGTTTTACAGTCGTTTACTGAGTTAGGTAATTTTGTTTGTCCTGCTCGCGATCTGAAAAAATAAATCATACCTATGCTGATTTGCTGCTCAAGCATCAAAGTTCATTAAGCTCATTTGATTCTTAATAAAACTAAATGGCCATTGCTGGATTTAAATTATATCCAATGAAATCCTGAATGAAACACGCATACGTACCGATACTCAACTGTCTGGTGTATGAATATTATAAGATTATTTTATCAACATCTGAGTCTGGCTCTCGTTGTGAGGAAAGCGACAGTTGACTCTGAAGGGTTGTCTGTTTAAGTCAAGAGATTATCCAGAGGATCTGAACCCACTGAATGTTAGCTGTTGTTCTTACACCCTCACCAAGAAAAATCTGGACCTCAGACAAGCAGACCCAAGATCACAAGCAGAAAACAGAGATGATCAACTGAACACCTCAAACCCTCAGCAATTCAAAGTACAGAATTGTGGAAAGAGTTTTAGCAACTCTTCACATTAGACATGAATGGAGGGACAGACAATGACTAGGAGCAAAGAAGCAGAAACAGCTTTATGAAAATATGTGGAGGGTCCAACAAGAATGACTATTATCAAGGCTTGTCCTTTCCATATACTCAGATCTGAATGTTAAAGAGCGACAGAAACTTTTTACCTAACATCACTTTCACATGAGAACCTCCAAGTCCTGCAGATCTTTCTGGCTGAAAATTCTCTGTCAACAATCTCATGGGGCATTAAGGAGTACCCGGAAAATGGATTACTTGGAAAAATAAAGATAAAAAATAACTATTGTACTTTATGTTTCATGTCTAAGATTACCTTATTTAAACTGTTGTATACTTAAACAGACAAGTACTTTTACTTTGTTTTAACCATTAGTGCATTTGTTTACATGAAATATAAAAGTGTAAAAGAAGTAAATGGTTTTAGTTTTAGAATGAAAAAGAACCAAATCTGTTACTTAAAATGTTTAGTTGATTTGATGAAGGAGAGGCTCTTCCACGAACAAAGACTATATACATTATACATTAACAACGCAACTAAATATAAAGTAAAATAACTTGATTTAAAACTGAATGTTTCAAACATTGTAGATTACTTTGTATCTTTCAATTTGTATTGGAACGCCTTTCAGTCTTTGAAGGATTTGAAATATAATAAACTGAAGAGCAATAAGATCATAAGATTCTTCCTTCAAATTTTTTATAGACACAAATGATCATCTACTTAATACTAAAGCAAATTAACCCATTCAATATCATGTTTCTAAACAATGTGCATTTTTTGATTGTAAGCTGAGTCTCTTACCATGGATCACATTTCACATTTATCACACATTAGATTTCTCCTATAGACCAGTAAGTGAAGCCTTCTGTGGATCTTCAGCTTGATTTTAACTGCTCCTCTCAAGATCCATTCACTTTTAGATCTCATTTACACTTTTGGTGATGGATCTGTATTTACCTGTAAGGTGAAATGAAGATAATCAGAGTTCAGCAGAATAAAGTACAAAATAGTTACTATAGTTAAGAAAATTTTTTTAAAGAAAGGTATTAATCCCATAATTGACTAATATATGACCTGATTTTGAATATGTATTTAATAACAGTATTTTGTTAATATAAACTTTAGAACATGAATTCCCTTTCTGTTTGTGTCTCTATTGAGCTATAAGAGAAACACACACTATCATTGTACCAAATTATAATTAAATGGACAGGAAAACACAAAGTGATTTAAGTCTTAAAACACAAATCCTTTCATTAAAGGGTTCACTAGTTAAAGGGCTGTTTTCTCTAGTTTAAACATGTTTGTGTTGGTCTCAGTAAATAAAGGAAATGGATTTACTGCTGCTGGTACTGATTCTGATTGGTCCAGGTTACTGAAGTGTGTTTTCATTAGGTGTGTCATTAGCAGCAAGATAACACACAGTTCATAGGTATTTGAGTGGTGTTTCCTTTTCTCCTGGTATCACACACTTTCGTTTCATTCAAACACAACTTTGCTATTAGCTTGTGCCTCAGTTGCAACTGGTTCCCTCAAACCAAACCGCGGGAATTCCTGTTAATAGTAGACAGGAGACATTGTTCAAAGGTATCTGGTATTCCAAGTTGTTTGCAGCTGGCAAAGTGTTTAGCTGAATCTAAGATTGTTCTAATCTTCACTTGTGTGTCAAAGAAAGCATATAATAGAAGGAAAGCCAGATGAGCGGATATTTACACAGAATAAGTCTCTTCAGGAGGACACAATCTGATCACCCTGTGGGTTTTATTCTGTTTGTACAACCGGCTGGAAGTTTTACTCACAGAGTAGTGGTATAAGGTAATGGTTCTTTTGCCTTGTCAAGGGTTTAAACAAAGAACAAGAGACATTGATTCATGTTGATCCTGCGAACATTTGTGAGGCTGAAAAGCTTGAACTGCTCTGATTTTACCAGGTTTTCCACAATTGACAATCCTATTTAATCTAATGATCATATTACTGACTCAATTAATAAATTGAGTGTTCTGTAGAAAGTGGACAGTCCTGCTTTTCTTCCCTCTTTTCCTCCTTTGTTTAAATTTTTTATCAACTTCATTTCTTCTGAACAACCCTTGGAAATAAAGCAGTACAATTGATCAACTCTTTTCCAATTTTGAAAGTATGTATGTTCCATACAGGGTAAATGAAACCTTTAATATCAAAATTGAATTTCACCTCAGTTTACAGTTTGGTCTTGGTACATTTCAATGAGTTCTGCTTTAGCCAATTTTGTTAGCTCAGGATCAACCTTTTAGAAACTGCAACTTTTTTGTCAAAACTATTAAAGAAAATTTATCTAAATCACAGTTATAAGACTAGAAGAGAGACAAAAAGAGGAAGGATCATCTTACTAAACAAATCCATTAAGATGAGAATCTTTCAAAATATAATTTAGAAACATTCATCATAGATATTGAATTTGAAAGTTTTTGTTAACTCTTATGGCTTAGGTTGGGGGACATTTTTTATTTGGGTCTAGGAACAAGCCAACCAAAAGGTTTTATTTAAAAAAGAAAAAACAAATGACTCAGTTTTATTAATTTTTAATCCACTAGGTGAGTTTAAGGAATCAGATATTTCCTTTTATCACTCTTCAAATTTTTGACAAAATGATGGTAAAACAAAATCAGACTCATTTCAATTTGATTTTTTTTAGATTATGGTTCTGCTTTGAACACCTGTGGAAGGGTTGTCTTTTTAGAATAAAGGGAAATTTGGTTTGTATTTCAGCAAAATCTTTTGGGCCAAAACCTTAAAAACAAAGGTTAAACAAATTTTTACATTTTATTTTTTGTAATGTTAACCCCCCCCATTTAGGGAAAACCTTTAATGTAAAGGTTTTTTTTTTATTTGATTCCGTGGTTCGTTTCTCAGGTGTGAGGGTTTTTTTCAACAAGGAGAGAATGTTTTTTGAAAGCATATCCCGAAACAGGAAAAAAATGTCACGTTATTTTTGGATAATTACAAAACCCTTTTTAAATAAATAAAACCTAAAAAAATTTTAAAAATAATCACAGATAAATTAAAAAAAAAGGGTTTGGGAATTGGTTAATTTCAAAGTTAAAATCTTATCAGACCAAAAAAAATATTAATAAGATACAGGATCATACTATAGAACCACTTTACAATAACATTAAAACATTTAAAAAAAAGAGTTTAAATGTAACCAATCAAGAAAATTCAGTCAACAAGTACATTTTATGATCATATTTTGTTCTTCTTTTAACTGTAGGTCAGGGAATTAATTTTAGATGAAAAGCTGATAATTGTTTGTTATTGCTGTGATCTCATGTGACTGACAGGTTTTCCCTCCTTCACATCATCAGACGAGAGAAGAGATGTGTTTATGAGGGAAAGTGATAGTTATTTCCATTAAAATCACGTAACACTTTAGAATACTGTTTCTTACTTACTACATAACTAATTAGGAATTATTGAAGAACTAACAGGTGATTATTCATTAACACTTAACTCATTACTGTTAACTACTAAGAAAGATGTGTTAACTAATCAGTATGTAATATAATTTTATGATTGTGTTAAGTAACAGTTAGCTAATCAGTAACTAATATATTCTGTGATACCTCTGAATAACTACTATAATTATCTACTAGTTAAGGTTCAAGAAAAATAACTATGAAATAACTACTTCTGAACAGTTTTCTAAAAAAAAAACTATAATAATCAGGCTGTGTCCCACAAATAAAGTACTTTGAGTAAAAGTACAGATACCCCAATAAAATATTACTCCAGTAAAATTATAAGTAGGCTTGTTAATTTTCAAAATTACTTGAGTAAAAGGACAAGTACAAAGAACTACTACAGTAGCAACTTTGTTACTGCCCTTTATTAGCCTATAATGGAAATGAAATATGGATTTAGTTTGCTTCTTAATGTTTAACTTTTGATTATGAAATGTTTGTTACATTAATTAAAATGTGGGCGTATACATGTTAAAATGGAATAAAATATGCTGTATTAAGAAATGTTCTCATCTGAAATAAACAGATGAGAGTATTTTCTAAAGTTTATGATTACTTTTATAGGTTGTTCTTAGTCAAAATTTAGTTTATTATTACTAGGTTCACTTTAGAATTCTGTAAGTTCTGCAAAATTATCTGATAATCTTTATTAATTACTAATGGGTTCCCTATGTTTTCACTTTTAGAATACTGTTTCAGATTCTAAAGTAATTCTTCAGGAATTATTTGATAATTAATAAATTATACTAATCGGTTCCCTATGTTTTCACTTTAGAATACTGTTTCAGATTCTAAGTAATTCTTCAGGAATTATTTGATAATTAATAATTAATTACTAATGGTCCCTATGTTTTCCTACTTTAGAATACTGTTTCAGATTCTAAGTAATTCTTCAGGAATTATTTGATAATTATAATTTAATTACTAATCGGTTCCCTATGTTTTCACTTTGAATACTGTTTCAGATTCTAAGTAATTCTTCAGGAATTATTTGATAATTAATAATTAATTACTAATGGGTTCCTATGTTTTCACTCTTAGAATACTGTTTCAGATTCTAAGTAATTCTTTCAGGAATTATTTGATAATTAATAATAATTACTATCGGTTCCCTATGTTTTCACTTTAGAATACTGTTTCAGATTCTAAGTAATTCTTCAGGAATTATTTGATAATTAATAATTAATTACTAATGGGTTCCCTATGTTTTCACTTTTAGAATACTGTTTCAGATTCTAAGTAATTCTTCAGGAATTATTTGATAATTATTAATTACTAATGGGTTCCCTATGTTTTCACTTTAGAATACTGTTTCAGATTCTAATTAATTCTTCAGGAATTATTTGATAATTCTTTATTAATTACTAATCGGTTCCCTATGTTTTCACTTTAGAATACTGTTTCAGATTCTAATTAATTCTTGAGGAATTATCTAATAATTCAGCCTGATCTCACAATCAAAAGCGACATTATTTAGTGACGTAATTAAAACTGTCCAATACGTATGTGCCTTTACTGTATTTACAGTGTTATTTACGTATTATCCGGCGTAATTACAGGTTCGATACATAACTAAATTTACATAAAAACAACCTAAAATCATCAGATAGAGACGTGTTCTCTGACCAGTCAGTTATCCATAGAAAAATGCGTAACCCCACCCGAACCTAAACCTACCCAATTTATACAGAATGTTAAAAGAATAAAACATAATAAAACACAATTTTAGTAAAAAATATAACATTAAAAGCGTTATTTTGAGCCACATTAAGCATCTCTACACCTACTCCTAAACCTACCAATAACCATTTCTTAAAATTACATAACGCTTACTGTTATAAATAAACAAATAACAGACAAACAAAGCGTAACCTTAATCATTTATTTTTCTGAAAAGATCAAAAGTGGTACCAAAAGTAGTTCAAATGATAATGAGTTCCAGTCGCAGTCCTCTCTGGAGGTAATAGTTTTTATGAGGTACAGAGCAGAATTTAATTTATTAATCCGATGAAATTATGAATCTGTCTTCTCTCCGTTGAAGGCGACTGGCGAGTACTGATTTCAAATGTCTATCAACTGAAACACGCATGTGCAATCTGTGCAATTAGGTGAGAACAATAAGAGTTTGATATCAGTGCCGTAAACCGGTGTACGTAACGCTTTCTCGAGGGGTGACGACTGCGCTATTTTCACATTCAAATCATATAACGAGTGTGGGCTTTGACTATGTGATGGTCGCTGTTACTGAGAGATGAAGATGAAGATCGATTGATAAAGGGCTGAATTTGGATATGTTCCTTGCAAACTCTGGATTCTAAAGATATGGAGTACAGCAAACAAATAAAATGGATGGATTTGTAATTTCATGCTTTGCTTTTGTATGGTTGTAATGCCACTCATTGGATAGGAGAAAATCAGCACAAAAAATATTGCTAAATGTTTCAGGTTCAAAATAAGTCATTCAGAATTATTTGATCATTAATTATTAATTACTAATGGGTTCCCTATGTTTTCACTTTAGAATACTGTTTCAGATTCTAAGTAATTCTTGAGGAATTATCTAATAATTATTTATTAATTACTAATGGTTTCCCAACATTTCCACTTTAGAATAGATTTTATGTTTCAGGTTCAAAATAAGTCCTGCAGAATTATTTGATAATTAATTATTAATTAATAATGGGTTGCCTATGTTTTCACTTTAGAATACTGTTTCAGATTCTAAGTAATTCTTCAGGAATTATCTGATAATTCTTTGTTAATTTCTAATGGGTTCCCAATATTTTCACTTTAGAATAGGCCTAATGTTTCAGGTTCAAAATAAGTCCTGCATAATTATTGTATAATTCTTTATTAATTACAAATTGGGTACCTGTATTTTCACTTTTCCTGGTATATATATATATATATATATATATATATATATATATAATATATATATATATATATATATATATATATATATATATAAAAATGTGGTATATGCTGAGGAAGCTTACACACACAGTGCTGTATATAAAATATAAAAACTAAGGTAAGTTATCACAAGGCACTGGAGTGGGGTTCCTACTAGAAGGTGATTTCTTACAAAACACACTCACAAAACAATTTGCTACATAGGCAAAACCTCTATAAAATGTATTGCATTTATTAATATTGCGTTTTCATACTACTACTATTATTGCTAATAGCATTTATATGAAAGGGTCACAATTCAATGTAATAGTGTAAAACTGTTCATTAGTAGTTACTTCATAGTTATTTTTCTAGAACCCTAAGTAGTAGATATTCAATAGTAGTTCTTCAGGAGGTATGACAGAATACATTAGTTATTGATTAGCTAACTGTTACTTAACATAATCATAAAATTATATTACATACTGATTAACACATCTTCCTTAGTAGTTAACAGTAATGAGTTAAGTGTTAATGAATAATCACCTGTTAGTTCTTCAATAATTCCTAATTAGTTATGTAGTAAGTAAGAAACAGTATTCTAAAGTGTTACCAAAATCACAAGGGTACATCCATTTTTTGGAAATATATTATGTACCCTGATAAATCAATCTGACTGTAAGTGCTGTAGAGTATAATGATACTAACTGTAGTTTCTCCAGCTTGAATTGTGTGTTCATCAGTAGATCACTGAGGTGTTTCACTCCAGAGTCTCCTAGTAGTTTATTACAGCTCAGGTCCAGTTCTCTCAGGTGTGATGGGTTTGATTTCAGAGCTGAAGTCAGGATGAGACACTGTTTCTCTGTAATACTGCAATAACACAGACTGAAGACAGAAAGAGAAACACAATGAATCAGACACGCTTATGTTCATGTGTGAGTAATTCATCATGTGTTAACACCATACAGTGTAATAAATAAAACATTACCAAAAAACCTTATTATATGACCATAAACAAAAAACAGAAGAAAAAAGAGGAACAAAGTAGACACAGGATGAACTACAGAACTACTTAAAATAGCATTATATGTGAAAATTTAGTTTAAATGTGAGAAATCAAGAAAATTCTGTTTCTGAATTACAACTTACTTACAGTTTTTGCCCGTTGTTGAACACTATAGACCCATGCTTAGACTAAAGTAACACAACTTGAAGCTTTTGTTACCATACCTCAAACACATGTACCCTTACCTTAAACAAAAGCGCTGCTTTTGCACTCTAGTTGCAATTCTGCAACACACTTACTCCTTTTATGCAACACACTTGGTCCTGCATACTAGTGATGGGATTTATGGCTCTTTGAGGGGATCCGATCTTCAGCGATCCGCTTCCTTTCAAAGAGCGGTCAAAAGAATGGCTCTTTTGGCTCTTTTTAAATATTTAGTCAGTTTTAAGAAGCCAGCTTGGGAGCATCTCAGTTTATCCTGGAAATAATCACTGGGAGGTATTATGAGGTGAGATTTGTAGTCAACATTAAAGCTCAGATATCACACACCAATATCTGAGTTTGAATTATTCTGAAATATTGATTATTACCTCATTTCTCATGTGTCACTATATTCCATAGGGTTGCACAAATCCCTCTGCTTAGACAGTGACATCATTATTTTGATTTACCTTTAGTACAAAGTTGTGTGTGTGTGTGTGTGTGTGTGTAAAACTACGCTTGACTTATGTTATTCATACAATACCTACTCACAAATAAACATAAAAAACAAAGCCGGCTTGTTTTTTTTTCTGTGCAAAACAGCTTTACTACAAACACTTCCACACAAGAACATTGTTATCACACAGGAACATTTTGATAGAAAACTATTTTTTTTTTAAGTAGATAAAATTAGAATAAATAAAATGGAAATGTCTACATACTACATACTATTACTACTGTAAACTTTGCAAATAGGACATCAGCCCCTTCAAGTCAATGAACAATAACAAAGTGGGCTGCAATGAAGGTCTGTGGAAAACAGCTTTTTAGTGAAACATTTCTATACAAGTACAGTATCACAAAAGAACATTTTAATGATTTTAAAATAAGTTTTAAATGAACACAAAATGCAAATGTAATGCATGCACAACTAATAACTAATATCATCAGCTTATAAAGGGTTGGCCTCAGCATCTGGTCGCCTCTCCCTATAACTGTTCTGTCTCCTGAGGAGCTCATTTTGTATGAACACGCATAGGAAAAAAGAACGATAGAAAGAACGGCTCCTCTCAGTCGCGACTCGCCCATCGCTCATGTTTATGAGCCGCTCAAAGAATCGGTTCGGTTCGAACGTCACAACTCTACTGCATACTACACTCTATTTCATACATAAGACACCTTGCTTCAAAAATGAAATCTCAGGGTGCCATTTGGAAAACACATTTATCCAAAATACAAAACACATCGGAAATTGCTACCACTCAAATACACAACTGAAGACACTTACTTGCATATATATATATATATATATAATATATATATATATATATATATATATATATATATAGATTTTTTTTTTTTTTGCTTTTATCTGAATTCATGTTACTGCAATGTACAATTTGAGCAGGCCTATTTGCTTTTTTTAGTTGTTTGAAAATGTGCCTCCAGACAATATTCCTTCTGAATAAACAGTAAAAATCAAAGACTGCAGTGTTTTATATAAAAGTAGTTCCCCTGATCTGAAAGTGTCTGCATATGATGCAAGTATGTGTCATTTTGTCATCAGAGTTACACTTTGACAAAGGAATGTTAGGTTTTGATAACAGAATTTAGGTTTTGATAGTAGAGCTTCAATTTGACACAGACGTGAATGGTATATTCCCAGTGTTGTGTCATGTTTACTTGTGTAGAGTTTTGGCACAATGGAGTGAAGTTTTGCAAAATGTGTTCAAAGCTAAGCAGCAAAACTGTAAAGACATTTTTAACTACTTTTTTGCTATTGTCATTCTTTACTGTACATGTCTGAGTGAATAATATAATAATAATAATAATAATAATAATAATAATAAGGTCCATTAATGAACTGGATTGCTGTGATCTCCGGTGATTGACTGAGATGAGATCCTCGAAGCAAGAACTGAACCACAACTGTTCCTCAGCTCTGCAGGTGTGTGTGTGTGTGTGTGTGTGTGTGTGTGTGTGTGTGTGTGTGTGTGTGTTAAATGCAGAGCACATGTTCAGAGTATGGACACCATATTTCCACACACACATCCTTTCCTTTCCTTTCCTGAAAGTAACAGTAATCTTTAATCTGACTGTCCTGCTGAGTATAATGATACTAACTGTGTTTCTCCAGCTTGAATTGTGTGTTCATCAGTAGATCACTGGTGTTTCACCCAGAGTCTCCTAGTAGATGATTATAGCTCAGGTTCAGTTCTCAGGTGGATGGGTTTGATTTCAGAGCTGAAGTCAGGATGAGACACTGTTTCTCTGTAATACTGCATCTACACAGACTGAGACAGAAAGAGAAAAACACAATGAATCAGACACGTATGTTCATGTGGATCATCATTGGTAACACCATAACAGTGTAATAAATAAAACATTACCAAAAACTATTATATGACCATAAACAAAAAACAGAAGAAAAAAGAGGAACAAAGTAGACACAGGATGAACTATAGAACTACTTAAATAGCATTATATGTGAAAATTTAGTTTTGTGAGAAATCAAGAAAATTTGTTCTGAATTACAATTACTTACAAGTTTTTCCAAGCTTGAACACTATAGACCCATGCAGACTAAAGTAACACAATTGAAGCTTTTGTTACCATACCTCAAACACATGTACCCTTACCTTAAACAAAAGCGCTTTGCATCTAGTTGCAATTTGCAACACACTTACTCCTTTTATGCAACACTTGGTCCTGCAATTAACTCTATTTCATAACATAAAGACACTTGCTCAAAATGAAATCTCGGGTACCATTTGGAATTTATCAAAATAAAAAACACATCGAAATTGCTACCACTCAAATAATAACAACTGAAGACACTTATTAATATATAATATATATATATATATATATATAGATTTTTTTTTTTTTTTGTTTATCTGAATTCATGTTACCTAATGTAAATATTGAGCAGGCCTATTTTTTTTTTTAGTTGTTTGAAAATGTGCCTCCAGACAATATTCCTTCTGAATAAACAGAAAAATCAAAGCTGCAGTGTTTTATATAAAGTAGTTCCCCTGATCTGAAAGTGTCTGCATATGATGCAAGTATGTGTCATTTGTCATCAGAGTTACACTTTGACAAAAGGAATGTTAGGTTTTGATAACAGAATTTAGGTTTTGATAGTAGAGCTTCAATTTGACACAGACGGAATGGTATATTTCCAGTGTTGTCGTCATGTTTACTTGTGTGTAGAGTTTTGGCACAATGAGTGAAGTTTTGCAAAATGTGTTCAAAGCAACGCAAGCAAAAACTAAAGACATTTTTAACTACTTTTTGCTATTGTCATTCTTTACTGTACTGTCTGAGTGAATAATTAATAATAATAATAATAATAATAATAATAATAAGGTCCATTAATGAACTGGATTGCTGTGATCTCCGGTGATTGACTGAGATGAGATCTCGAGCAAGAACTGAACCCCAACTGTTCCTCAGCTCTGCAGGGTGTGTGTGTGTGTGTGTGTGTGTGTGTGTGTGTTGTTGTAATGCAGGCATGTTCAGAGTATGGACACTATATTTGGCCACACGCCACATCCTTTCCTTTCCTTTTCCTGAAAGTAAACAGTAATCTTTTAATCTGACTGTACCTGCTGTAGAGTATAATGATACTAACTGTAGTTTCTCCAGCTTGAATTGTGTGTTCATCAGTAGATCACTGAGGTGTTTCACTCCAGAGTCTCCTAGTAGATGATTATAGCTCAGGTTCAGTTCTCTCAGGTGTGATGGGTTTGATTTCAGAGCTGAAGTCAGGATGACACTGTTTCTCTGTAATACTGCAATAACTCAGACTGAAGACAGAAAGAGAAAACACAATGAATCAGACACGTTATGTTCATGCTGTAGTAATTCATCATGTGTTAACAACCATACAGTGATAATAATAAAACATTACCAAAAAACCTTATTATAGACCATAAACAAAAACAGAAGAAAAAGAGGAAAAAGTAGACACAGGATGAACTACAGAACTACTTAAAATAGCATTATATGTGAAAATTTAGTTTAAATGTGAGAAATCAAGAAAATTCTGTTTCCTGAATTACAATTTACTTCAGTTTTTGCCCGTTAGCTGAACACTTATAGACCCATGTATAGACTAAAGTAACACAACTTGAAGCTTTTGTTACCATACCTCAAACACATGTACACCTTTATAAAACAAAAGCGCTGCTTTGCACTCTAGTTGCAATTCTGCAACACACTCCCTTTATGCAACACACTTGGTCCTGCATACTACACTCTATTTCATACATAAGACACTTGCTTCAAAAATGAAATCTCAGGGTACCATTTGGAAAACACATTTATCAAAATACAAAACACATCGGAAATTGCTACCACTCAAATACACAACTGAAGACCTACTTGCATATATATATATATATATATATATAATTAGATTTTTTTTTTTTTTGCTTTATCTGAATTCATGTTACTGCAATGTACAATATTGGAGTATTTGCTTTTTTTAGTTGTTTGAAAATTAGACTATTCCTTCTGAATAAACAGTAAAAAACAAAGACTGCAGTGTTTTTTATAAAGTAGTTCCCCTGATCTAAAGGTTGCATATGATGCAAGTATGTGTCTTTTGTCATCGAGTTACACTTTGACAAAGGAATGTTAGGTTTTGATAACAAATTTGGTTTTGATAGTAGAGTTCAATTTGACCAGGCGGAATGGTATTTTCCCAGTGTTGTGTCATTTTACTTTTTAGAGTTTTGGCACAATGGTGAATTTTAAAATGTGTTCAACAGCCAAAAAACTGTAAAGACATTTTAACTACTTTTTGTATTGTCATTCTTTACTGTACATGTCTGGTGAAAAATAATAATAATAAAAAAAAAAAAAGGTCCATTAATGAACTGGTTGCTGTGATTCGGTGATTGACTGAGATGAGATCCTCGAGCAAGAACTGAACCCCAACTTTTTCCTAAGCTGCAGGTGTGGTGTGTGTGTGTGTGTGTGTGTGTGTGTTAAATGCAGAGCACATGTTCAGAGTATGGGACACTATATTTGGCCACACGTCACATCCTTTCCTTTTCCTGAAAGTAAACAGTAATCTTTAATCTGACTGTACCTGCTGTAGAGTATATAATGATACTAACTGTAGTTTCTCCAGCTTGAATTGTGTGTTCATCAGTAGATCACTGAGGTGTTTCACTCCAGAGTCTCCCTAGTAGATGATTATAGCTCAGGTTCAGTTCTCTCAGGTGTGATGGGTTTGATTTCAGAGCTGAGAGTCAGGATGACACTGTTTCTCTGTAATACTGCAATAACTCAGACTGAAGACAGAAAGAGAAAACACAATGAATCAGACACGCTTATGTTCATGTGTAGTAATTCATCATGTGTTAACAACATACAGTGGAATAATTAAAACATTACCAAAAACCTTATTATAAGACCATAAACAAAACAGAAGAAAAAGAGGAACAAAGTAGACACAGGATGAACTACAGAACTACTTAAAATAGCATTATATGTGAAAATTTAGTTTAAATGTGAGAAATCAAGAAAATTCTGTTTCTGAATTACAATTTACTTGCAGTTTTTGCCCGTAGCTGAAACACTATAGACCCATGCTTAGACTAAAGTAACACAACTTGAAGCTTTTGTTACCATACCTCAAACACATGTACCCTTACTTAAAACAAAAGCGCTGCTTTGACTCTAGTTGCAATTCTGCAACACACTTCCTTTATGCAACACACTTGTGTCCTGCATACTACACTCTATTTACATAAGACACTTCGTCTCAAAAATGAAATCTCAGGGTACCATTTGGAAAACACATTTATCCAAAATACAAAACACATCGGAAATTAGCTACCACTCAAATACACAACTGAAGACACTTACTTGTATATATATATATATATATATATATATATATATATATATATATATATATATAGATTTTTTTTTTTTTTTGCTTTATCTGAATTCATGTTACTCAATGTACAATATTGAGCAGGTCCTATTTGCTTTTTTTAGTTGTTTGAAAATGTGCCTCCAGACAATATTCCTTCTGAATAAACAGTAAAAAATCAAAGACTGCAGTGTTTTATATAAAGTAGTTCCCCTGATCTGAAAGTGTCTGCATATGATGCAAGTATGTGTCATTTTGTCATCAGAGTTACACTTTGACAAAGGAATGTTAGGTTTTGATAACAGAATTTAGGTTTTGATAGTAGAGCTTCAATTTGACACAGACGTGAATGGTATATTTCCCAGTGTTGTGTCATGTTTACTTGTGTGTAGAGTTTGGCACAATGAGTGAAGTTTTGCAAAATGTGTTCAAACAACGCAAAAAACTGTAAAGACATATTTTAACTACTTTTTGCTATTGTCATTCTTTACTGTACATGTCTGAGTGAATAATAATAATAATAATAATAATAATAATAATAATAATAATAATATGGTCCATTAATGAACTGGATTGCTGTGATCTCCGTGATTGACTGAGATGAGATCCTCAAGCAAGAACTGAACCACAACTGTTCCTCAGCACCGGGTGTGTGTGTGTGTGTTTGTGTGTGTGTGTGTGTGTGTGTTGAAATGCAGAGCACATGTTCAGAGTATGGGACACTATATTTGGCCACACGCCACATCCTTTCCTTTCCTTTTCCTGAAAGTAAACAGTGATCTTTAATCTGACTGTAAGTGCTGTAGTATAATGATACTAACTCTAGTTTCTCCAGCTTGAATTGTGTGTTCATCAGTAGATCACTGAGGTGTTTCACTCCAGAGTCTCCTAGTAGTTCATTCCAGCTCAGGTTCAGTTCCTCTCAGGTGTGATGGGTTTGATTTCAGAGCTGAAGTCAGGATGAGACACTGTTTCTCTGTAATAACTGCATCTCCACAGACTGAAGAAAGGAAAATTTCCTAATCTACATTGAGAGAAAAGACAGAAGATAGAATAAAAACCATAATAAAGTCACAATGTCTTGATACAAAAAAAAAAAAAAAAGGAAGAGTATCTGAATAACTTTCCACAATTTGGTCTTCAAAACAGAAAACAAATAATTTGTCCATTTAATCAAATAATTGACACTTCTCATGATTTATGTACAATTTGGGCTGATTCATGATAGAAATAGAACAAAGTTTTAATTCCCAACAACCTTGTGTGAAAGATGTTAAAATCTTTCAAATCTTTTATTTCTGTCATATAATTCTTATTTCATCTTTGTCTAAAACTGATCATATTGTCTAAAAAATAAAGTCCTACTGCTGTGTATTTGTGTTTAAACTGATTCTGGTCTGAACATCACTACAACGTAAATGCATTGCTCTGCTCTGTCCAGTGACTTGATCAGCTTTGCTCCACAGATTCAACTTTGCACATCTAAATAAAACTGTAGGTTTGTCTGCTGTGTGTAGATGTGAAGTACAGTAATATTTCTCTGAAACAGGTCAGACTGAAGAAGCAATGCCTGCACAGAATAAAGCCCAGTCTGGACCGGTTCTGTTCAGTTGTGTTACACATTCATTAATCTGGTGTTTGATGACAGAGAGATGATATGAAGCATCAATAAACACTATGAATATGTTCTGATACAGCAGCACACAACTATTCTGTTGTGTCCCATTAATAAACACAATGAAAACAGTTCTGTCCCACTGGATAAAAGAGAAATGTTTGTGTATTTTTGAGTATTATTAACTGAAATGATTGGATATAGGGTTGTGAATTTGATCTGTTGTATGAGCAACAAGAAACACTCATTACAACAACTTACTTTACAAGTCTCTCTCTTAAACATATACAGTATATAATATAGACAGACTAACTACACAAAAATCTGTTTTTGAACATATATAAAAATATCTAAATATATGTTTGTGCAACAAACAAGGTAACAGTCAGTGAGGGTAATGAGAAGGGCAAGGACTATAACACTTTGATGAGCGTGTCGAAGCTGCGTTTACTGGACACAGTCGGATTGAATTGGCCAGATCCGACTAAAATATCGATTGGATTGTAAAGGGTGGATAATCCCTTTTGTAATCCGAGTGAGAGACATGTAAACACTTGACGGATTGAAAACTGAACCTGAAAGTACTGTGCATGCGCAGTGATGTAGAAATAAGCGTAATGATGTATGATGCACTGAACGAGCTGTCTTCCTGGTATATAAAGTGTTATAAATAAGTGTCCTGTCATTATAAAACTCCCCTTTCACTCAGTGTATGTGAAGTGGAACAGGACCACGTCCCAACAGTCCTTGTTTAAGACCTCATCAACAGCATTAGTTTTGGGTGAGGGAAGGGACACTTTAAATTTTTTTCTTCTTAAGTAATGTTAAGCAGCACAACATTTAATGTACGATGTGCCTAATTAGGACCGAAATAGATAAATATCACTGTGCTTTTTAAAACAGTATGCATATTCATGCAGTGTGCACATTGTCAAAGAGTAACCGATCACAAGCCTGTGACATGTAACGCACATATCAACCCGTTCACTTTATTCAGCATTCATGCAAACACTACCGGATTCATCAATCAGAATGAATTCAATCCGATCCAAGCCAAAGGGTCCATGTAAACGCACCTAGTGTCTCAATTACTCAGACCTGTAGCACCAAGCCCAAAATCATGCTTGTGTTTCCAGTGGTCAGAAACTCCACAGCTCTGTATCTGGAGCGTCGAATGTGACATCTACCGTACATGTCTCTGATACAACCAACAACTCTCTGAGAGCAGAAAATACATTAATGCAGGACTGTCAGTCATCAGCAGGAGGAGCCTAAACAATGACATCACACTGCTCAGAGAATCAGAACAGCTGGTCTAATGAGACTGATTTGATATAATCGGAGATAAAAAAGGAGTATGTGGATTTTATCATTGTAGGGTGATTGTGCTCACACTCTGACAATAAATGGCCCAGAAGTGCAAATGGCACTGTTTTTATGAATATAAATATGCATGTGTGTGTTATATATCATTTAATTATATATATATCATGAAAATAAAGAAAACTCTTTGAATGAGACTGTGTCCAAACTTCGGTCTGGTCTGTACATATATATATATATATATATATATATATATATATATAAATATATATATATATATACACAACACATATGAAACATATATATATATATATATATATTATATATATATACATACATATATAATATTTTATGGAGTGCAAATGTGCATTGCTTTGGTGCTGGTTCAGTGGTGGCTGTTTTGAGGCAGGTAGGACCAAGTAAAATTGAAAATGTGTGTGAAGACATCAGCCAACTGTTCTGTGCAGACCCTGAGCACTCGGTCAGGAAGACCATCAGGACCAGACCCTTTATGTGCATTCACCTGCTCAGGTAGAAGCACACCTCACTGGTTAAAAAATAGAGAGAGAGGCAGGTGGTCATGTAGAGCTCAGCTTTGATGTGCTTCTGTGTTTATAACTGATCAAAGCAAGCATTAAAGGCTTCATTTCATCTGTGAGGGAGGTGTTACTGGGATAGTCAATGTTTTTAAATTATTCTTCAATCCTCAGTTTGTAGTCAGTAAACTTGAACACATTCAGCAGTCACAGCAGAAGTTAGAGACACTTTTAACTGAAGTCTATTCAAAAGTTGTATGAATCTATTCTAAGAAGGTTGGAAGCTGTATTAAAGACAAACAATGTTAAACACATTAATAAAATACTGGCTATTTCTAATGTGTTCACAGTATTTTCTCCAACCCCTGTGCACTTAAAGGGATAGTTAACCCAAAAATGAAAATTAGCCCATGATTTACTCACCTTCAAGTCATCCTAGATGTACATGAATTTCTTCTTTCAGACAAATATAATCAGAGTTATATTAAAAATGTCTTGGCTCTTCCAAGCTTTATAACGTGGTGCCGGACCCAAATGAGAATTAAAATAGGCGACTGTAACATTTACTAGTCATGTAACATGTGAAATGATGTAAGATACTCACTTCAGTGTGTTGAGTGTACAGTGTTTATCCTGCAGTAGAGCAGGATCTGATTCACTCCTGTGTCTCCTAGTTTACGTCCAGTCAGATTCAGCTCTCTCAGGAGTACGGGTTTTACCCACAATTCCAGTCACATACTGACAGCCTTCATCTGCAGCAGGACCCAAAAACCTGCAGAAGAGAAGATGAAGCTGGAATCAATTCAATGTTCATTACATCACAAAGCATTTAAAGATTATCAAACATTGTTTGTAATGAAAAGCTCTAGTTTAAGTTTAAACAGTTGAACATTTAAACATAAAAATAATGGTGCAATAGCTCACTAGATCGTGATTCCCAAAATCAGAGATCTTTTGGCTTTTAAGCAGGAGATGAGGAAAGTTAGCAAAGAGATAACTAGCTTGTGACAGCCAAGCATTCATAGTGATATATTTAGTTGATCTTTTCTGATGCCTGTGTTGATGTAATTCTGCTCATTATGAGAGGAACTGCAGGTTCAGGACGTGTGTGTGTGTGTGTGTGTGTGTGTTTCATCACTGATCCTCTCGTGACACACATCACATGTTTGTAGTCTGTGATAGATCTGCTGTAGAAGATCTACAGTGTTGTGAATCTGAGCTTGATGGAAATTGATGTACAGTGCATTCAGTAACATTTAAACAATCAGGATAATAAATCACACTGAATAGGTTTCATGAGAAATGTCCACAATAACACAATCACAGGGTATCTGCAGGTTTCTGAAAGTTAGATTTTAGACTTTTTAAGACCCTTTAATACCATGCAGAATTAAATTTAAGACCAATTTCATATCAACAAATTTGCAAACAGCAAACAATACCACCAATTACATCATTAACACACATTGTTTATTGACATATTGAAGGTGTGAAAGAACAATAAACTGCAAAACAGTGCAAAGACTGACTAAACATTAGGCAGAACATCGACAGCCTACAAAGATTTCAAACAAACCGCACAGCAGTAACATGAGGCATGTACACTGCATGCCAATAATCTGAACATTGGGTTTTTACTGTATAGATCTCAGTTCTTTGCCCTTTGTATCCAACTCTCTCTCAATTTGCTGTAATTCATTTGTTTTTTCTTTATATCAGCTTGCTCAGTGTGTTGGATTTTGTAATGAGGTGTGCCATCAAGGTGCCAGCTTTTCCCTCAGCTTCTTCTGCAAGCTGGTCAGCATCCTTCTGCAGGCTCAAAGATACCTGGACCAGAATTCTCTTCTTTTTTTTTCAGGTCCTCTATGTGCTCTTCCAAAGCTTTGCGCTTCTGTGCCTGGACATCAGTGATTTGGATTTTTTTCTGCTGATCAAGGTGCGTTCTGTATCTTGATCCAGCAGATGCAGCAGAGGCCAGTAACTCAGTAAGATGATGACATAATCACATATTAGTCGATGACTGACCATTGTCTCCTCCTGCATATTACAGGTCTCCACTTCTTTATTAATGGAGAATCCTCTCTCCACTGTTGCCTGCCCATGGGACAGGAGAAGCAGTTTCTTGCAAAAGCTCCATAACTCATCGCTGCCCAAGAACTCCATGCAGGAATATTTCTAGCCTGGTTTCTGTTGGTTAGTATCACCTGCAGAAAACAACAAAATAATATTAATTTAATTATAAAATGTATGCATATAAATTAATTCATAATATTTACACAAGTCATTTTTTACCTTTAAAAGCATATTTCATAACTTGATTTAATACACTCTTGATTTAGAACTAAACTATTCTTTCCTACCAGCAGAGACACCCCTGACAACTGTTGGGCTTGCAAAAACCTCTGCACCAGTTTTGTCATATTGCTCTTGCACCAGTAAGGGTCAGACATCATCATGCTGGGCTCCAAACACGATCCATGCCTCACTACAGGATACTTTAATGGGCTCTTTTCTTGATGGTACACATCACCTTGACACAGTCTTTCCTAAACTCCAGGGCTGTGAGTTCACCTATCTTTTCTGTTTCTGTAGTTCCTGGTGGGAGGATGTAAACAGCTTATTATAACTTATTATTACCTATTATAAAATCAAGCTTTCAGCTGAATCCATCAAAATTACAATTTTATAGGTGAAAGAATACCTTAAGGAGTGATTCTGCACCCAATCCCATGTTTACTTCCTTTAGGTTGACCCAGCTCTGTTTGTCACTGACATCCAGCCTGACCAGCTGCAGTGAACTGATATCCTTGAGTACCTCTTTATTGACAAAACACGTTAGCATACTCTGCCAAAAGACACACATAGAATGTTACCCAAATATTTCATTTAATTTATTTCAATTTAATTAATTGACATTCAACATAAAAAAGACTATTGTAGTATACTATTGTAACAAGTTTTGTTCTTTTGTTTGCTTAATACCATTGTCTTTTAAGCTATGCAAACTTCCATAAGATTACAATTAAAATGATCAGATTAATTATTAGCATTATCAGAGTAGAGTGCAGTAATAGAATTACCTTCATCAGCTCAGCCAAGTCTTTGGCAAGGAACGGAATCACTGGTACATCCGTTTGATAGAAGGTAAGAAAAGGACTGAAGGTCTTTGTGATAGCCATGTAGAAATGTGCTTAGCCAGAATAACAGGGTCTTTTTCAGCAATTTCAAGAGTGTCATACGATGCTGTTCCTGGATTTGGTAGCTTCTTTTCCTGACTGCATCCATGTACATGGTCACTGATGGCCAGAATTCCAAAGCTCTCTCCCGACTGGTAGATTTTCGAGCCAACTGTGTCCACAGAATGGAAGTGGAAATTTTGTGCATTTGGTCAGAGCAGTGAAATCCTCCCTCCTAGCTGGCGCATTGTGGAAGAGTATGTGCAAGGCCCTCAGAACCTTCTCTAGCTTCCAAATGGTGAAACCATGTTTGCAGTATGCTAGGGGTGTGGAGGCCCAGCTCCCACCACAATGAGCTGTGTGCACCAAACTGCTCCCGATGCTCTTGTTGCAGCAGTTCTAAAACTTCCAATTTATATTTGGACCATCCATAGAAACAGCTGCTATGCACATTCCTACAAACAAAAGTTAAATAAAATAATGAGATAAAGTTTGGCAAATTGGTATGCCAATATTCCAAGGCTGCATTTATTTGATCAAAAATAGAAAAAACAGTAATATTACCAAATGTTATTACAATTTAAAACAATGGTTTTCTATTTCAAATTCAGCATGAAATCAAAATTGACCCTATTTACTTTGTTAGCGCATATTACTAATCTTATGGTGAACAATTAATCCGTGTAAGTTAACCCTCTTGACGGTCGAGTTTACTCGACAGGATGCGCACTGAATAAAACGGCCGATTTTGTCAAATAGGGTGTCAATTTCATGCAACCTCTCCTGCACTATATAGCAGACATGTAATACATCATCTCTGACTGAAAAACCTCATGCTCCTATACAAAATCTTCGAGATAGAGTGCATTGAATCAGTGCTGAAAAAAAGCGGAGCTTGTGTGAGAGTGAGCAATTTTATCTGACCAATATTGTCAACGTCAGCAGTATTGGCATTAGATTATTATTTTCTTATTATTATTATCTAGTGACATCAATAAAGCTTCAATAAAGCCGCAATGAGGTGTTGGAACTTTTATTCGCTGACACTGATTCTCAAGGGAATATCTGCATTTAGAAGATGACGGTCATACTGAAAGTGAAAGTATAGCCCTACACCAAGCACAGAGCGGTGAATCCTTTGCCCAATGTAAATAAATGGTCCTTTGCCAAATGTCAGAGGTGTGAACAATGTTTGCCAGGGTCGAGTGTTCATCGCGAAATTAGCAGGCATGTTTTTGTTGGGGACGAGGGAGATTTTTACCGCTAGACAGTAGTATTTGTCTTCTGACCGCACCTCTCGCAATCACGCGACAGTATTGTAGTGGAGACTTTGTCTAATGCCACTGGGTATGTTAGACGGATCGAGTATTCATAGGACAGTTAGGAGGCAAGGTGGGGAGTCAATGACACTGACAGTAGTCCGAGCTAGTGCACACTCGGCGCGCGTGAGCAGATCTGGCAGCTGCTCATAGCAGAAGCAGAGCCTTGATGTGACATGGGGCATAGATTTTGAACTAAAAAGGTCTTGTCTACTTGTGTTTGTGTGTCATATGAATAATATATATGTGTCCCATACATGGAATCAGAGTGCCTGCTGCATGTAGTAAATTGAAAATCCCAACCGCTACATACATTCGGTTTGTTTCTACCATTTATTAGTAATGATTTACACAGTTTGTTTACTGCTTACTATTTACCTGAGCATTCAGTATTGTGCAATATAGCACACAGAAGGTGAGGGACATTTTTTGGGGAAAGAAGTGCTCCATTTTATCATTTAAACATGTGACTTTTCATGAAAATTCTATAATTCAAGATGACCACCCCATATGGCGTCATAATATGCAAATTAGATGGGAAATAAAATCCTTACATAAACATTGGGTCATCCTTAATATTTTATAATTGACAGAAAGTCTCTATCTTTTATAAATTTTAAGATATAGCCTTTTGAAATTAAGATGTCAAAATCGAACGCTTTTAGGAAAACCTCTGCGCTTAAAGGGTTAATACACAGAAAAAAAAAGTTTGCCATAGTAATCTTTCATCAAAATCTGAAAAGTTATGCGTTCCTTTTCTGATGGTCTGGTCAAAAGCTTTATTTTAAATAAACATTCTTCCTTTATAACTTTGTATTAATCAGAATCCTGACAGTATAACAGGTTATATATTGCAGCACAAAGTTTTCCAACATTAATAATAAATCAGCAAATTAAAATGATTTCTGAAGGATCATGTGATCCTGAAGACTGAGTAATGATGCTGAAAAACTCAGTTTTACCATTACAGGAATAAATTACTTGGCTATACATATTTAATAAATAATTATAATTTATTTTTTGTATTTTAGATCAAATAAATGCAGCGTTGATGAGCATAAGAAACTTCTTTCAAAACATTACACATATTAATGTGTCTAATATATACATACACACTACATATAAAAAAATAATTACTGCTAGCTAGAATGCATAAACTTGATTAGTGATGGGTTGGTACTTACTTTGAAATGGTGGAACAAATCCTGAGCTGTCCCATGTCCCATGAATTGTGAACCTAGGTTTCTTGACTGGACGTAATCTTGTCCCCAATATCGGACATGCAACTCCAATTGCTTATTTTTGGACATTTCATTAAGGCTCGTCAAACATTAAAACAAACAGTTCCTTGTTAAAATCTGCACGAGGAGTTTGGTTATGTAAGGAGCCAGTCCAAATCTGCAATGTATGCAGTTTTGTCTTTACACCAAATGTACAAGCGATTTCTGAGTTGGGAAACATGGTTCGAAAAATGTCCCGACAGCATCGTTAAGCGTTATGGACTGGTGCTTTGTTACAGTCACGCAGACACCAGTACCTCAGCTCTGAGCGTTGGGTCGAGCCAAAGCGGTCTATTCTAATTCTCACTGAATTTACATGCATAATTTTTCCTATTTGACCATTCTCTCTCTCTCTCTCTCTTTCTCTCACACACACACACATATGTGTGTATATAAATCCTTTGTGACAGACCCAAATCATAACTATTGCACTGTTGCATTTTTCCAGTTGCCAAATATCGTAATGTACTAATTACTTAAATTTCTGAGCTATGCCATTTCTGCGCTATGTAGTGGAGATGTTAGCACGCTCTAATAAGATCAGTCACAAACATGATCCCTGCACAATCTAATCTATAGCGCTTATTAACTCAGTCATCCATTGTCTGCAACACATTTCTTCTGCCTCTTCATCTTTCTGCCATTTTCTCCTCTGCTAAAGAAACCCTTAAGCCTCTTAAAGTCCTCGCTCTGTGCTCCTAACAAGTTTGACCTTAAGACCTCTTTTTAAGGTTAAGATGCTTCTGAATTACTCTTTTTTTTTTTTACTAGGATTTTTTCTTTAATTTTAAGTGTAAACACCCATATTTCTAAGAATTTTCTTAGAATTTTGTCACTAGGAGCTACTTTTGCATTGAGATTCTTTATGAATGCAGGCCCTGGTGTTTTCCGACAGGTTTCACTAGAGCAGCTTGGTGTTTTTCAGACTGCATGTGGGTCTCCAAAGCTTTTATCCCATTGTTCGAGTTTAAAACTTTCTTGCACAATAAACACCAGACCTCAGAAGCATTGCACAAACTGGTCTTAACCACGCATAAATTTAGGGTTATGTAACCAGTTTATTATATTTACCTCTCATGGTTGAAGCAAGAAATTTTCACCATTTGCTAACATTAATATCCAATCAAATTTCTCCCTGAACTTGTAATTTGTTAGATGGTTCCCCTATTTTTTTCATGCGGACAAATAGGCGAAATGTTACATGATTTTAAAATGAAAATAAAATATTCTTTACTGGTATAGGTTTGATTGTATTTTAAGACCTTTGAAATGGGGATTTAAGACATTTTAATGCTAATTAAGGGCTTATTTTTACATTATGGAATTTAAGACTTTTTAAGGATCAGCGGACACCCTGCAATCATAAATGTTAATTGAGGCACCAAACTACTGAATATCAGCACATGTAGTGACCCAAAATGTCTGATTAACCTGTAACTTTAAAACAACTAAACTGTGCTGACATTTATCATAAAAACAGCAGCTGCAGCATCTGATCTTTCATGTTTGATCAGTTTGAACAACAAATTGTGTCCTTGCTGAATTAGTGAAATAATGTAATATTCTATAATACACTTATATAATGCAATTAATTTTTTATATAATACAAATAATTCAAGTGTTTAACTTATGTGGCATTATTTCATCATGTCTCACCTCAGTGTGTTGAGTTGACAGTTTGGATCCTGTAGTAAATCACTGAGCAGCTTCACTCCTGATTCTCCAGGATCATTTCCTGTGAGATCCAGCTCTATCAGGTGTGAAGGTTTGATCTCAGAGCTGAAGACAGAGCTTTATAACCTTCTTCAGTGATGCTGCAGTCTGAAAGTCTATTAGAAAGATGTTATTCTTCATTATTACACAGCTTGTCACAGAAGTACGTTCTACAATGAAAAAAAAAAGATGCACTATGGTTATTTTGGCCTGAATGTAATCTTTTCACAGTATCAAGTCTTTTCACACTTTTCAAGTTATATATTGGTGAGACGTAAACTACAACAAATACAATTTTAATTTTTGCAGTTTTAAATTTTCTATAATTATACTCTACAGTTGCAATCAAAATTGCTCAAGTTTTTAATAACAGAGCTGTGTCACAATTATTCGATCCTTATTCAACATTGATGTTTTACTTGGCAGTCTAAAGCCTCCAGGTTATCAAAATATCTTCTATTGTGTTCTAACGACAAACAACGCTTTCACAGGTTTGGAACGACATGGGGTAAATTTTCATTTTGGAGTGAATTATCTCTTATCTCTTATTTGCAAGGTGGGCAATAAAATAATCTAAAACACAATTAAGTCTTAAGAAACTTAGAAAACAGAATAAGCTTAAGCTGTTACACATGCACAGAGTTAACCATGCATGTGCTGAAGTTGAGTAGCAAAAAATGGCAAAGTCAACAGAAATCTTTCAAAAGCTACAGAGAAGCTATAGAGAATAAACAATTGTCTAAGGCTAAAAAGTCTAAAGCTATATGAAGATTTCCAAGATATTAAAAGCTCTCAGCCTTATTCCTTAGCTTAAAGTGTTTTGTACCAGAAAACCTTTTTTAAGGCTGTTGAAGAAAAATCACAATGTAATAAAATGTTTAATCAGAGCAACTGAGAAAGAACTGCAATGTACAGGTTGCTTTACTGTAACAGAAAGTGGAAATCATGACTAATGGATTCTTTGAAGTATCAGGCCATTTTGACAAGAACTGTGATGCCTTTGGTGCAAAGACTGAAGCTGATGATCAATGGACTTTCCTGCAGGACAGTCATCCTAAAGTACACATTCAAATCTACTTCTGCTTGGTTCAGGGATCAGTCATAGAATGTTCTTGAGTGGCCTGTTCAGTCTCAAGATTTAATTCTCGTTGAAAATATCTGGATGAATTTAATATCAGTGGCAATGTGTAAACCAAAGATTATCAGTGATCTGGAAGCTTTTTCAGGTGAGGAATGGGCTAAGACTGTAGCAGCCTTAGAGGTGACAGAAGCTTCTAAACACAGGCAGCATTTATTGGTGATTTTTATTAATAAAATTGGACTTTTGGGGAGGGGTTGAATAATTTTGAACATGAATGTTTAGATCTCCGCAGCAAAATGTCTAGCAGGTCAAGGGGTTGAATTATATTGTTATATATCCTTCTTTAGTGATACTGCAGTCTGAAAGTCTTCAGAAAGACCAAACTAATGAACTGATGAACTGATGAATGAATGAATAAATAAATAAAATACTTAATTATTACTTAATTAATACTTAATACATAATAATTTATTACACCATTAGGGATATTAACATTTCCCATTACCTCAAAAAATCTATCTGTTTGTGAATATTTTATAAATGTATCTATACCAACACACCAATTTCACATCTCTGACCCATTCCTTGTGACACAGCGTCAGTTTACAGACCAACTCGAGCTTAATATTGATTCATGTTTAGATTAACTAAATTCAGACCTGAGTATCTGTAGTGTCTGTGAATTTCTCAGCAGACTGGAGATTTCTGTCACTCCAGAGTCTCCTATTTGATTCCTGCTCAGATCCAGCTCTCTGAGGTGTGAATTAAACGCTGATGCCAGAACAGCACAGCCTTCATCTGTAATACTGATGCAGTTTAACCTGTAGAAGAGAGACACAACTAATTAAGATATACTTACAATTATACAAATAGCAGCTATTAGTTTTATCCACCAATATGATATCTGCATGATAATCAACACTGTGAATTATTATTTTATTTATGATTATAATAATATTTTATATTGTACAGTACAATACTTAAGCCTTAACCGCTCTTAAAATGCTACACAGAATAAGTAGCTTGGAGGAATTCAGTTTTGAAGGATGGAATAATACATTTACCATTGTAATATTTAAGTCTTAATTTCTTTACTTTCAAATGTATTACTCTGGGATATTGGTTTGTTTTAACTCAGAGGGAGTGTCAGCCACATTAAAAAGTTAACAGCTTAACCCTCTGAGTCTAAGGGTATTTTGGGGCCTTGAGAAGTTTTGTCATGCCCTGACATTTGTGCTTTTCAGTTTCTTATAAATATCTAAATGGGTAAAGTCTAATATCACTGTAATCAGCACAAACTGGGCTATAATAATATGTGAAAGGCATGCATGTACATGATTGTATTTTTGAGAAAAAAATGTTATGCATGGTTAGTGAAAAACTAAAAATGTTAAATCACTTGAATAAGGCAATAAAACACATACATAAAATTGGTTGCTGGAAAAGTTGAGAACTGGAGCTTGTAGCCTAGAATTTTTCTTTCTGAATGATGGAAAATCATCTTGTTTACTCATTCCAGAAAACAATATATTGATTTAAATTTTCTAAAACACTTTTGTTGGTAAAAGTCATATCGCAGTAGGCGCAACTATCATGAATATCATTGTGATTTACACCTGAGAAGACAAAGGCCTGCATAATGAGCTGCATAATGAGCTGCATAATGAGCCTCCCATTCAACTGTGCCACTCTGAGGGAGGACTTACAAGAAAGAATGAGAACAAAATAAAAGTATATAATTTTATGTTTGTAGTTTATTAAGAATATATTTAATTATCCCACAACATAATTCTAATATCCACTTGGGGAGCTAGTTAACAGTTTATTAGGAACAATCAAAGCTGACTTTCAAACAATTGTTTTGGCATCCTTACTTCAGTCACACAATCCTTCAGAAATCCTTTTAACAATCTTATTTTCTACCAAATAAACCCCATTTATTATCATCATTATTATTATTATTATTATTAATGTTGAAAGAGCGATAATATTTTTCAGTTTTTTTAGGGGAATAAATCGAAAAGAACTGCATTGTTTTACATTTGTTAGAGTTATCTCTATTTGTCACATTTATATTATTTACATCAAGCTTTTGAATGGTATAGTATTGTATATTGTTATTGAAACTTCATAATGTTTCACTTGATTATACATTTAGTCAGGAATTATAGTTTGGAAAAAGTCTAACTAGTAAAATGTTTACACTATGTGAAAACTAGTACAAATAAATAAAAAGAGACTTACTCATGTTTATGATCTCTGCTGAATAAAGTGCTTCATTCTTTTCTGAGGAAATCCATTTCTCAAATCCTCAACCACACCCACATCTTTTGGGTGAATTATGTCTTAGTCCCTCCATCGCTAAGCAAACAGTAAAATAAAATAAAAAAACTTGAAGAACAGTCTCGGCTGCTTTTTCTTCTGTGTGATGATTCAAGCGTGCAAGCTTCAGTTTGAATCTGAATAGGCGTTCAGCTGAGGCGTGGTCACATTAGATATAATGAGCGAGATATGAAAAACAGACATTGTTGTTTTCTATATGGATTACTTTATCTCAGAATATTTGTTTTCGGCAGCACTTGTTTAGATTAAAAGTAGACATTCCAGGCTTTCTATAGATATCTCTCTCATGTCTCTTCTTGGAGTATTCACGAGTTAGCAGTTCATTTTAATGAAATGTTTGTACATGAGGATCACTGGAGACAAAGACTGTAGACAGCGACGCTTGTTTGTTATCTTTATTTTATAAGTGCACAAAGGTTTTTATTATGTCTGTATCCAAAAAAAAAAATAGACCCTTTACAGATTCGATTGATGTATTGCTCTTATCTGCAATGACATTAAAACTGAAAGTGTAATTTAAGTTCTTTCAGGTTATCAGGAGAAAATGACTCAAACCGCATATATGCTAATTCCACTCGAAAGGGTTAAGTCATTTGTGGACTTAATGCATATTGGAGACACGAACCGCTTTAAACCAATTCAGTTTGATTTGGTGACCTGGTTCAAAAAGATCCGTTACATCAAAATGATTTGTTCGCAACGGATATGACAAACTGCTTTGTTTTTAACTCTCTCACAACAGACATGGAAGAGAAGACAATACGAATAAAGTCAGTTTTAGCTATTTTTGGACCAAAATGTATTTCTCGATGCTTCAAAAATTCTAACTCGACCCTCTGATGTCACCATGAACTACTTTGATTATCGCTTTTCTTACCTTTCTGGACATGGACAGTATACCATACACACAGTTTCAATGGAGGGACTGAGAGCTCTCGGACTAAATTTAAAATATCTTAAACTGTGTTCCTAAAGACTAACGGAGGTCTTACTGGTTTGGAACGACATGAGGGTATGTTATTAATAACATAACTATGATTTTGGGTGAACTATCCCTTTGAGACCTCTGGCTTTTATTTTGGTGGAAAACTGAACAGTGACCTTTAAGTTTCTGTGTTCAGTTCACAGCAGGTTTATAAACACTTTGTTGTCCAAACCAAGCATTTTGTTTTTCTTGTTCTTCAGGTGGGAGCATAGGAACCACAACACCATGAAGATGACTTGCTTCTATAAACAAGCTCGATATATTTTCAAGACATGACAGAATTTTCTCAGCATTATCAGCACTTTGTTTTAGGGTCTTTAATTTCTCTTACTGCACCTTTAATCTTTCTTATTTTACTTAGCGTTCTTCTTGGAGCTTTTCCAATTTATATTCAAAGGCCCTATTGTAGGTGTTATTTGTCTTTCTCAATTGACTATCAATTGAGATAATCAATAATCACAAATATATCCAGCTAATGACACTAAACACAGCAGCCTTTTATAACTTGTGTTTCCAGCTGAACAAGGTACAATCGCTTGTATTTGATTCCCCTAACTTCCACCGAGGCTAAGCTAAACTCAACCCTAGTCTTCTGTGCATACTAGCAGTGGTTATTTATGTACCTCAATACTGATAGTCTCGAACCAGACAAACTGTCTTAGAACAAGAACTACGGTGGCACTTCCAAGCACAATGCTTTACCCACTTGGACCATCAAACCAAAACAATACCAAAAGCCCCAAAACAAACAAACCAGTACAATCACCTTGTTGAAAGTACGCTGAGCCTAGCAGCGAATACAATCCGTCATTCACAAACAATGCACCAGGTTTATAAACGTGTACCTTTTAATAGAGGCGACTGTGATGACCAAATTATAACAGTAGATTTGTGAATGAATGGGAGTCCAATGAGCGTCAAGTCTATAGTTTAAAAGCAATCTCAAACATCCAATGTTATCCCGCAAAAGCGTTCCGTGCTTCAACAAAACTTTGTTGACAAATTATTGTGGCATATAAACTTTAAAACTAATCCAAAGCTGCAGCAGGCTAAGACATGTGGGTTTACACTGAAGACGCATCACGTTGAACCATTGCACATGATGGGATGTTCTTATTGTTCCATTTCACAAACTTAGCAAGAACCAACACTTACTTGAAATGATGATTTTCATAAACCGTGCAAAGATACCTCAGACAGTGCAGTAACAGATGATGACGATGGCTACGGTCAACAAAGTTTCTTCACACACTCACCCTGCAGCCATAATGCAAACACCCCCCCACACAGGTGAGCACACACAAATTATTACAGACACCACGCGCGTGACACCCACAGTAACCAATGACAATGACTCAATGTTGAGTGTACAGTGTTTATCCTGCAGCAGAACAGCGATCTGATTCACCGTGCAGAACATTGAGATCCAGTAATCTGTCTACTCTACTCATCTAATCTACTCATCTTGCCTATATCTAGACTTAAAAAACATTTAAACACTTTGTAATTTGCATTCAGAACGCCTCAAATAAACCTTATATGGTGACAACACCTCCCTTTATAAATCATGTGAATGTATAATGTCCTCACCCTAAATAATGGAAAAAGAAAGCAGTACCTACTGAGAAGACATTCTGTGCGCTCACTAAACAGATCAGTGATCTCTTTTAAACATGTTTTCTGCACAGAGCATGGTTTGCAGAATCCTCCAGCAAAGCAAGGTCAGTCATGACACTAAAGCTACTTTTCAAATGACTTCCCAGCTGCACGCAAAAAAAGGCATATCTTATTATTTTTGTCTTGTTTTTACTTTAAATATATTTTTGCTTAAATAGTAAATGCATCTTGATGATTTAGTCTTGTTTCCTGGGGATAAACAATACTAAATATATCATCTAACTTGAACTATTAATTTATAAATGTAGTATTTGCAATTAAAGGACACGGGAAGCCGTAGCACTTTTCTTTTGTAGTATTGCCAAAGTACAAGATGGAAGATCCCACACTTTGCATGAGACTTGCACTCATTACACACACATCTGTGCATATGCAGAGTTTATGCTGGAATTAAAGCCTGTAAGTTTCTAAATTTAAATTAACAAAACATAATGATTGTCTAAACTACCTCAGTATCTCTAATTTGCAGTTTATATTCTCAGGCCAGTGCAGAGCATTCACTCCTGAATCCTGCAGATTTATTGTTCATGTTCAGCTCTTTCAGATTGTTATCTGATCAAGAACGAAGCCAGAGCTTCGACAGCTTTTGTCAGTTAAGCCACAATCATTTAGCCTACAAGAGAAATAAATCAAATCACAGAGTTAGATACATGTAATACATTGGTTAAATTCAAAAAATAATTTATACCAATACACTGCATATATATTAGAAATGTATTGATTCAAATTGATTCAAATAAAACTTAATATGTAAATGAATAATAGCATATCAATAATGGCAATGGTTATACATTTAAAAGTGCTGCTCTATTATCTGGATGGTGTCTGAGGAGGAGAATCTGGAGGTTAATCGTTTATGCACTGAGGTTATGCAAGAGTCTCCTTTATAGCAGAAGTTGTAGAAGTAACTGAATATTGGAGTATAACCAACCAAGGAACAATGTGTTTTATAATAACATGATGTGCTTCTTCTGTAGCTAACTAAACAGCTTGTTTTGCTGAAAGAGATATTTTACATAAAACCCATGTAAATCTAATAAAACAGCACTACTTTAATTCAAAAGGACTGCAGTTTAAAAAAAAAAGTTCAATAAATTGTTTGACTTTACCTAAAATAGATATATACTTATAACTAGGGATGTTGTGGGGGGGGGGGGTTGATACGGTATAGTATGCTTAATGTTTTCCATGGCAATATGGATCTTTTAGTATACTATTTGGTAGATATATCAAATCAATTTCTTGACAATCAACTAGATGCTGGTGTTGAGCTTTTTTCTGGTGAGGTCAAGCTGGGTCACCTTCGAGAAATAAAGATGCGGCATTGGAAAGTTATCAGATGTGTAGCTTCAGTGAGGCAAAGTGGTCACCAGATACTGACTAGGTTTCAGACACCCCTCGAACCATCAATACAGTATAACTGCACATTTTAGAGTGGCCTTTCATAGTGGTGAGCCTAAAGCCCCTTTCACACTGAACATTGGACCCAGTACATTGCCAGGTCGCCTTCTGTGTGAGCTAAACGTCCCGAGATTGATCCAGGGTTGGGGACCTAGTAACATTACGGGTCCAGTCTGGAGCGAGCTCTGTGAATCAAAAGTAAGAACTAATGCCATAAAGGGTATTCGTGGTGATGGCGCCAATATCCATGACTCTTTTAACAGGTGTTTGAAGGCAGATCAATGTTGCTGCAAAAAAAAATTAGCAAGTGTAATGAAGCAGAGATCAGTTAGTTCCTCAGTTTCTGGTTGGAAGCTGAGATGGTTGCATCTTAAGTGAAAGTTAAACTGCCAGCTTTCCGACTTCGTGCATTTACCGTCACACCCTGATGTCACATGTCTTTATGGGACCTTTATTTGCGGAATCCAGTGTTAAAGGGGTTAAAGGCTAATCATGCTGTCAAATCAGCATCTTGATAGGCCACACCTGTTAGGTGGAGGGATTATCTCAGCAAATAGAAAGAGAGTGCTCACTTACACAGATTAAAGGGGGTGAAATGCTAGTTTTCACTCAATATCCTGTTAATCTTGAGTACACATAGAGTAGTACTGCATCCTTCATAAATCCAAAATGTCTTTTGTTTTATTATATTTATAAAGAAAGATAGTCTGTACCGATTTTTCCAGGAAAACAACGACCGGCTGGGCTGGCGTATGGGAGCTAAAGAATCACTGGCCTGAATAGGCTTTTCTGCTTGAGAGCATGTGGAAGCTGTGACATTACCGTGAGGGAAAACCCATCATTCAAAACAAACCATGGCTTACAGTCAGATTCAGCTGTTTATTTATGATCCAGAATCAGATCCGAGGCTGAAACTGAGCGAAAGCAGCAGCAGAACGACTCGCTCCGGACGGGCTCAACCGGTCTCTGGGCATGGGAGGGGCGCACTAACAAGGAGGCAGAGATATTTGAAGCAGTTTTACTCACCGCCTGCGGTTCCAACACCGATCGTGACCCTTTTTCCCTTGGGATTGCATCATCCTTAAGAAATAAACGATCGCCAAATCCGTGTCAAACTGGGCCTTGTGAACAAGCATCTTTGAAATGCAGGGAACAAACAAAACACTTGCACAACTCTGTTGATGCTCTGTAAAATAAACTCCATCCACTGGCCCTGCAGCCAAAACACTCTTCTTTTGTGACTTTTTTGCAGCCTCTCGCCTGATCAGTGAATCAGCTCTGATCAGTGAAATGTCTGCTGCTCAGCCTAGCTATCTGGGAGCCTCTTCCGGAGAGGCCTTAGGACCCATATAAGGAAATTCAGCTCCATCTAAGCGTCCACAGAGCCATTACGGAAAAAACTTTCGAAACTTGTGACAAACCGGAAGGGTATTTTGGGAACAAAAATACCTTCAAGCGATCAACTTAATTTTGAAACTTTGTCCATGTTTAGCATGGGAATCCAACTCTTTAACAGTGTAAAAACTCAGTATGCATGAAATAGCATTTCACCCCTTTAAGACAGATTTGTGAACAATATTTGAGAAATAGGTCTTTTGTAATAGAAAAAGTCTTAGATTTTTGAGGTTCAACTCATGAAAAATTGGGCGAAAACAAAAGTGTTGCATTTATAATTTTGTTGTTGTAGGTATGCACCTCATCTGCAAATAATCGAAGAGAAAAATGAAAAAAATCTTGCTCTGTTTGCAGTAGTGATACTGTGCTGAACATGGTATATCTGTATGCTATGATCTGATAATAATAACTATGTAGGACTATAATTATTTAGATAGTCCAAAAATTTAAATTAATAAATCCAACAACTTATAACTGATTATGTTACTTTGAAGTGGATAAAAAAGTATTTATTGATATTTAATATTAAGGTAACAGTTTACAATAAGGTTCAATTAATGTTTTAACACAAACAAACAATGAACAATACATTACAGTATTAATTAGTCTGTCTTAAATTTGAGTTAATGAGAATACAGTTGTTCATTGTTAGTTCAGGTTTATTAAGAGTGCATTAAATGTTAACTAGCACAACTGTTGATTTTAATAATGAATAAGTAAATGTTGAAATTAATATAGAAAGGGTTATTTCAGGCAAGAATTAAAATTATAAAATTATAAAATAACTTCACACCCTACATCAACAGTCACAGCAGTCAACCACAATAGACCCGGAAGAGAAGACAATGCTGAATAAAGTCATAATTTTTTATTATTTTTGGACCAAAATGTATTTTCGATGCTTCAACAAATTCTAACTGACCCTCTGATGTAACATGGACTTTGATGATGTTTTTATTACCTTCTGGACATGGGAGGTATATCATATATACATATTCAATGGAGATTAAAATTTTGGCTGAACTAACCCTTGAACTAAGATAAATAAATACTTAGATTAAAACTAAAGATGTAACCTTGAACCTTACGTAAAGTTACCAATATTAACATAAATTCGCCAAGGTTTATTGTGTTGTTTTCAGGAAAAGTGTGGTTATTTTAAATTGGTTTTCTTTGAAATTAAGTATCATTAAAACATAAAAAATATATAATATACAAAAATAAATAATCATTAAAATAAAAATAAAATAAATGTCTATTATTTCATAAATTAATAAATAATAATTACAAACATTTTTTGTTTTAGCCATGCATCCAAAATTTACTCAATGCAAAGCTAGACAGAAATACATAAATTTCAGCCTATAAGACCCAGTGAAGTCGAAAGTGACCCTTACAGGAGATGCTGAGTTATGAAAAGGAGCCAAATTCCAGCCGACATGCCCTTTTGTGGTGGAAGATAGGTAATAGGTGTCGATCGCAGTAAAGCCGGTTTAATCATGGTAAATTCATCAGGTGTGTATTTCACATAGGCAGCTTTAGGGTTAGTAAGCAAGATGGTTGATATGAACAGATTGTCAGCATTAATGGCTGACAAATCCATTTGTATCCAGGTATTTCACTTCTGTACAGTCAGTAACTTTATTAAATCGCCCACTGATGGAATTAATGATGAAACCGCTTTACCGAGATCTTTAATATCGCGATCTGATCGGCACAGCCCTACACACAAGGCCTGTTCAACTTCAGTAATTTAAAGTTTCATTTTTTTGAACAGTTGTTTGAAATGGATTTAATCATTATTTAAATATTGAGATTTTTGAATTGCCTTAAATCATAAATGCAGCCGGTTTGAAGCCTCGAGTTTTGTTGTTATGGCAGCAGTCCCTCTGCATATATAATTTTTTCGGAATGTTGCAACTCTGTTGTGTTTGTTATTCTGCACCGAAACCATGCAATAAATAAGAAATATTGCTGAGTTGTGCGTTTCAGTGACTCTTTATGTTATCAGTATTTCGTTGAAAAGGAGAAGTCTTTTTTTGTTTTGTTTTTAGACATGGAAAATCAAATTTCTACAATCGATTCAATGAATCACTTGTCTTAAAATAAAATGATTTTTTCACAAAGTGACAACTCATTTCAAGAACTGAAATATACATATAATGGAATATGCTAATATAATCTCAGAATATCTCAATATATTGTAGCAAAGCATCGCGATAATATGTATCGTTGAGAGCTCCTGGGTGATTCTCCCACCTACTTATAACTGGTGTATGGTTAATTTCACTTATAATCTATGGTAGTCCAAGTCGCTGAATCAATATAGATCTCATGTAATTTTAAGATGTTTAGAACAAAAACATGACAAGATATATTAAATAACACTTAGAGCTCTTTTGCAGGTTTTGATGACGCTGATAATCAATGAGACACTGCCTGATTTCTTGAATTCTCAGAACTCAAATTCTCCAGCTCCTCGCTGATGTCAACACACAAAGACCAAAGCAGACCACTGGGCATGTGAAAGATCAGCAGATGAGGAGACTTTCCTTGCATGCAAGGTGGGTCATAGAATGTCTTCACCTAGAGTTTGGTCGCTCAGTTCATTCAGACAGTAGAACAGATTGATGGATCTCTGGAGCATTGATTAGACTCTAATTTCTGCTTGATGTACTGAACTATTTCCTCTTTGCTCTGCTCATTGTCTCTTCATGTCAAAGACACCTGTAAGAGCCCTGATTGGACATGGAGGACAAACCAAGGAGGAGTCTAAGAAAAGATCCAGGTTGGTCTCATTATCATCTCTAGTGCCTTGTCCACTGCAGTCTTGAGCAAATCAATCATGAGCTTCACTTTTGATATTTCACTTTTGTAGACTCATTAAATAATATACTTTTCTTCTTTATGTCTAGAAACTGATGTGCATAAAGGGAACGTGCAATAAACTCTTGAATGCTCAAGTTGACAAAGCAGTACATGGTACCTTAAGGTGATCCCTGTTTTCTCCTTAAAGATCTGGGTCACATGCCTGAGTACACTGATGCTCTTATAGACGTCAATAGCCACAGGCTTCCAGATCTGTGTCATAGAAGATCACATTTTCTTCCAGCTGATCAAATGCCAGTTTCCCAGTGAAAAGATGGCATCTTTATCCCAGGAAACCATCTGGTGTATGTTCTCCATCTGTTTCTTCGCTCTGCTTCTGTGGATCTGAAATCTCGAGGGAGTAGTGTTGTACATTTGTGTCAGAGATCTTAGGAGTGTCTTCAGTATTTGACTCCTGCAGTGTTTTGGAGACATGTCCAGCACTGATTGTTTTCACAACATTATTTCTTTCCTCTCAAAATGTTCTGGAGAACAGTGGCTGAAATCCAGCAGAAGACTGGGATGTGCACATGATAAAGAGACTCTTTGATTGTTTAACATGAGCAATGATTTCTTTGGCCTGATTCTCATCCCTGAATCTTTTCTGAAGTACTCCTCCTTTGTGCATCATTGAATCCCGATCTCTGTCAGCGGTCGATACAGTCAGGAGGAATCTTACTGCAGCTGCTGGTCTGCTGGTGATCCAGATGAGAGCAGAAGGAAGCAGATTTCCCTGATGAGGTTTCGCAGAGAACATCCAGAGACGGTGAGGAAACATCAGACCACGTCTCATATCCTTAAAGTTTAGAGGAAGCGACATTCATCCAATCCATCAAGAATGAACAAGACTTTGAATTGATTTCTTCTTGTAAGGTTCAGTCCTTTTGTCTCTGGGAATAACTGAGTTATAAGGTCCATCAAACTTAGTTTTTCTTGCTCCTTTAAGTTCATCTCTCTAAATGGAAGAGGAAAAATGAACCTGATTTCTTGATTTTCCTTTCCTTCGACCTTAATCCAGAACAAACTTCTGCAGAGACTGATTTTCCATGCCAGCACTCCTTTTGTCAGTACAATCTGATCTGCTTCGTCTTGTTCAGGGTGCTTCAAACAAATGTTTGCACTCAACCTGTATCTCCTGTGATCTCATGGCGCCTGGAAGCAACTTCAATCTGTCTCACCTCATGTTCAGTATTGACCTGTTCACTACAACCCTGAGTGATATAGAGATCTGGTAGATGTTCTTCAGAAGTGTAGAGTCACCTTGCTTTGCAATTCCTTCAAACACACATTGATACTTCTTCTTTGGGCTTACACTTTAGCTGATGAATGAAGATCAGTTCATCTAAACAGAAACAAAAAATACAGATATTGTTTAATCATATTTTCTCTTCTACATTTATAAGTGACAATCTGACAGATGATTACGAGTCTCTTACCTTCTATAGTATCAGCAGCTTCATCTTGCTTCATCTCTCTCAGGAAGTAGAGCTGTGAGATCAAGAGCTGCTTCTTTCATACTGCATCTGTTCTCATTAAAGTCCTTCACAAGTACTGCAAGTTCTCTTTGTAATATTTTCTTAAACTTTTCCAGTTCTTTCTTTAGAAATGTCATTATTTTACTCTCAAGATCCTACAAAGAAAGAGAAGAAGAACAGAGAAACAAGTCCTTAATTTTTATCAAAATTATTTATTCAGTAATTAAAAATATTCATAAAAAATCAAGTTGAGACAAACATTACTTTGTTGTAAATACAAAATAAAAAAAATAGGCTTTCGTTCTTATTTTATGGGTTTTAAAAATAAACTTTTGAAATAAAAGTTCTGTCACTCTTATTCAATAACATCTTTGTTTATTATAATTATTAAATATTCTTGAAAATGTGTTTTATTACCTGGAAGATCTGCAGGAGACTGTCTGTAAAATGCTTGTGTTTCCTGTGAGACTGTAAATCTGGATCTAATGTTTCATACTGAAGCCTGATAGTAAATAAAATAAAATCAAAACTGCTTTTTTAGGGGAAAACATATATATGTGACCAAAGTATATTTTAAAGACTTTAGCAAAGATAAAAACAATAAATAAGTCATAAATTTATGGACTCAAATATTTTTATGATAATTATTCACTGATACACTTTTGAAATTTTTAGGAAAATATGACCAAAATATCTGGTAAACATTTTAGCAAAAGAGATATACAATAAGTGATATATTTATGGACTATATTTTTATGATAATTATTCACTGACACACTTTCTGACACAGTCTATGTTTAAACAAAATAAGAAACAGATCAAATACCGGTCTGGTTCGTGATGTCGTTTCCCCACTGAAGTTTGGTGGTTTACCCTTTGAGCGGTCACTCTTCACAGACACAGAGCTGGACACATGTGAGTCTGATCTTCACACTAATGACACAAAGAACAAAACACTTTACAGGAGCTCCTTCAGTCTCATTTAAAAGAGCTTCACTGTTGAGGATGGTAATGAAGCACAGTATAGCATGCATTTGTTCATTCTATGACTATGGAGAGATGGAAAGACATATTCATGTTTGTCTGCAATGATGTATTTCCATGGTTATTTATACCTCCTTGTGTCTGTTTGTGTGATTGTGTTACTGGAAAGAAGCTCCAGACTGAGTTCAATAAGAGGAAATCAGTGAGTTATTGTTTTATTTCATTCATTTCCATCACAAGCATCTTAGTGGAGAAGTAAGCCAACACAACATTATAATGTCAAAGATAATAAATACCTTTTGATAGGCGTTTTCATCCTCACTCGAAGTTCGAGGGTCACTCACCCTTTGACGGTCACTCTTTCACAGACACATGTGATCCTGATCTTACACTAATGACACAAAGAGAGAAGAAACTTTTCTACAGGAATAAAAGCATCATATGACCCTTTAAATTAAGAGTCATTTTAATGTTTGAAAAATTATTTAAGACCTAAAACCAAAATCACTAATGTGAAATAATTTACAAAGTTCATATCCAGTGCTGAAGAGTTACAATTTTGATTTCCAGTCCTCAGATATTTATCATCTATTGGCTACTTTTTAAATATTTTTTATGTATTTATTTTATTTTTTAATTAAGAAGTTCTGAAGCTCTGAAGTTCTGCAAATCATTTGTAAATATAAAACAGAGTTTGTTAGATTTAGTTTTTCCAGCAATCCTCTGAAAGTGCAGCAGTGTTTAAAATGATTGTCTGAAAACAGACTCAGTCTTACCCTCTGTTTCTGTGGAGAACTCATCTTTCCCTCTCTTCTCTGACAGACTGCAGCTAAACTGTCATTGATCAGCACTGGCTTGAGACAACAATCTGCTGTTCATGTGACCTGGAGATGAAGAGGTTAATGAGATCAAGAAATATGTTCAGTTAGCAGCAACAGCAACAAAAAACACTATATAAAATAAAGTGAGTTACACACAAATGCACTGGTCTTATTCGGTTGTTAAGTGGTCAACTCACTTCACCTTGAAATACTACCTCAGCAGCCGTTGATAAGCACTGTTTATTCATATTTAACATTTAAGATAACCCTTTTCAGACTCACGGTGTACACTACAGTCTCCGTTGCTCACATAGTCCCAAACACAAATCATTTTATATTTATTTATTTATTTATATTTTCATTGTCTGGTTATCTGTGATTTCGGTATGTTGTTAAAAGTTATGATTATCAATTTTTGGTAGTATTATAATCACATTGTGAGTGTATATTAGCACCTTTTGTTGTTTTCTCGATGATATCTGATCGGACGCTGGAAGCGGTGACGTCACTTGGACTGAGAAATGTCTGGTTAAACTACACTTTCGATTTCGCATCACAGAAACAACAGATAACACAGAGAGCAGAAACACGAAAAACACTTTCAGAAACAGATGCGTGTTCAATAACCTCTCTTTAAAAAACACACTTCGGTCTTGTCCACTATAAAAGAGACTTTATAAATATTTAAACCGCTCATTTTTTTTCTGTGCTTTGGGCCTGTCGCTTCTTTCAGCTATTATTTCGCACATCTCTGAGACGGATTGGATTAAATATACAAAAAACAATGTTCGCGATTGTTACAATTAGTAGAGTCTGTAGCTAAAGTTATAGCCTACCTGTACAAATGTTGTTTAGGACATAAAGTGGATGAAATCAGGGGAGCTACGCTTTTCTCTTGCTATCTGCGTAGTGTCCTCGCTGCAGGCCTGGGCTGGGAAATGTGGGTGTTACGGTTTAACTGGTTACCGTCTTATCTGGTGACCAACTTCCTGTTTAGGTCTCCGCGAGATGTGCTGGAACGACGGCAGCAGATTCGCCGATTCTGAAAGCATAACTGACGTGATATTAGTGTCTAATAAACGCAGACTTGCTCATTGCATGATTTTGATATTCTTGCAGAGATAACAAGTTATAGGCATGATCGCCCATAGCGACTAAAGTAAGTAGGGATAAACAAAAAATAAAATAAAGTAAATCTGTGTTGGCACGGGTTTCGAACACGCGCTAAAGACGACGCGCCGCGAGCGACACTCACGAACCACCGAGCCACCGATCTTTACATAAACAGCTCCAGATCTCTAGATTCAACACAGGACTCTCGGCATCACATCGTGAAACGGGCTGAATCGAGGAACTGTGACCGTGTTAACTTGTGACCTCTGTTTGCAAAGCCAAAATCCAATTTTACTGTTGCTATAAGTTAACAATTCCAGCCAAAGCTTCTAATGCTGCTAAATGATTTGATACGATCTGAAAATTACTCATCGTCAAAAATTACGAATCTCATTAATGTAAACATGCATAACAACAGCCCAACGTTTAAGTAGCTTAGTTCCATTGGTTCATTGGAAAACACATTCTTACAGTGGCAGGCTGCCCACATACACTTCTTGGCTATGAACTGCAAAACTAGATGTACAGAATGCATCATTTCTCTTTGAGGAAGAATATTTAATTATAATAGGTTGCACTACTTTGCTGTAAAGTGTAATTTACTTTGTTTAAATAACTTTGCAACATATTTTTCTGCTTGAATGGTTGTGATTGTATGCATCTGAATTGAAATCAACTAGACACAAAGCACAATTGACTACATAAAATTGTCATTACAGACTTACATGCAAAGACCATCAAAGTTTTGATTGAACCCAAATGGCCATTTCAGTTACAACCATTAAAGCTCTGAAAATGTTCTGTGATGTTTTTTATTCAGGTTTTCAGCAGCATTTAGATAATATAATAGATAATATTTCACATAATCTTTATTAAACAAAATAGATGATAAACAAGTTAACACAGGCACATTGTCTTTAAAGTGCAACATGCATTCTTCACAGATTAATATCACATGTGACCTATGGTTTCACTGGAACTGTGTTGGTCAGCCTCCCATTGAGGAAGATTTGATTTGTCCTGCTTGTGTTTAAGTGTGTGTGTGGTAATTTGAAAAGCAGTGAAAAGTCCTCTAGAAGTGTTATATGAATTTGTTTTTTACCTTTGTTTATATAGTGTTTTATACAAAACTGATTGTGTCAAAGCAGCTTTACAGAGTCAACAGGAAAATGGAGAACAACAGTAATTTTCCAGCTAAAGTCAGTTCATTGATTTAGTGATGGCATCGTCAAACCAATGAGCTTAGTGATTATGAACCACTTCTGTGTACACTGTATTTTGTAGCATGATTGATTTGAGCATTAACATTTCTTTGATTCATTTTGTTTTCTTTTGTATTTTTTGACAAATGTCTAGTACACCAAGATAAATTCCTTGTACCTGTAAATCCATTGTATCTTACAAAAAAGGGATTGTGATGGTGAAAAATAACTTGTGGAGCATTGATTGAAAGATTTTGGAAATTTGTCATTTACATATTTTGACATTGTGGCTGAGAGGTTGCATGGGAACAGTGTCCCAACAGATATGGATCCATTTCGAAATCCAGATTTTTGCTAGTGTTTTTGATACTCTTTAAAAGTTGTGGCTATTTAGTAACACTTTAAATGTTGTCTTGGATAGATGACAGGTGATATATATCTTTTTTATGTTGTAAAATAAGAAGTGTATGTGGAGCAGCCTGCCACTGTAAGAATGTGTTTTGCCAATGAACAAATGGAACTAAGCTACTTAAACGTTGGGCTGTTGTTATGCATGTTTACATTAATGGGATTCGTAATTTTGACGATGAGTAATTTTCAGATCGTATCAAATCATTTAGCAGCATTAGAAGCGCTTTGGCTGGAATTGTTAACTTATAGCAACAGTAAAATTGGATTTTGGCTTGCAAACAGAGGTCACAAGTTAACACGGTCACAGTTCCTTGATTCAGCCCGTTTCACGATGTGACGCCGAGAGTCCTTGTTGAATCCAGGGATCTGGAGCTGCTTATGTAAAGATCGATGGCTCGGTGGTTCGTGAGTGTCGTCCTGCGGCGCGTCGTCTTTAGCGCGTGTTCGAAACCCGTGCCAACACAGATTTACTTTATTTTATTTTATTTTTTATCTTACTTTACTTCAGCCGCTGGGCGATCATACCTATAACTTGTTATCTCTGCAAGAATATCAAAATCATGCAATGAGCAAGTCTGCGTTTATTAGGCACTTAATATCACGTCAGTTTGTGCTTTCAGAATCGGCGAATCTGCTGCCGTCGTTCCTGTAATGAGTATCTATTGTGATGAGTACTGATTTATCCTGTAGGTGGCAGTAATGTATTGTATAAAATGAAGTGCATTCCCTAGAGGAAGTGTTGGTAATGGAGACATGCTTTGTGTGCCACATGGAATAAAGAGCCAGTACCATCTTTTCTTTATATCTTTATTTGTTGTCTCTGAACAATACATGGTACCAGGAGTGGGGTTTTGCAAAGCCCAATGGATGCCATTAAACCACCGGGATCGTTGAAGTTGTGTGGAAATGTTGATGCACATTGGAGGACTTTCAAACAGCAGTTTGAGTTGTATGTGGTTGCTATTGGACAAAAAGCGGCAGTGGATGAAAGAAAAATGCCTGTTACTTACCATTGCTGGAGCAGATGCTGTGGAAGTCTATAACACCTTTAATTTTGATGAAGAGGCAGACAAGAAGAAACTGGATAAGGTACTGGAAAAATTTGATGCTCATTGTTTATCAAGGAAGAGCAGGACATATGAGCGATATGTGTTCAGAACACGGTGCAGCATGAAGGAGAGGCTTTTGATTACTTTCTGACTGATCTCAAGATAAAAGCAAAGACTTGTAACTTTAATGAATTGAGAGATTCAATGATTCGTGATCAGATTGTTTTTGGTATTTATGAGAAGAAACTGAGAGAAAGATTGTTACTGAGAATCAGAACTCACCTTGGATTATGCTGTTAAATTGGCAGTCCAGTGAAGTAGCGGAACAAGTGAAACGTTTGTGGAACTAATACACCCATGTCATTTGGTGAAGTTGATGCTATTTCATTCAGGCAAGAAAGGGTAAAGAAGTTTTTAGAGATGATGATAATGAAACATTCTCAATCGCTGTGGGACAAAATAAACCCAGACAGTGCCACTTTGGAAAAGATGCGTGTAATGGCTTTCCCCTTTGCAAAAATGTGTTTTCAAAAGATAGAAGGGGAAAAAAAGTCTTTAGTGGAGGAGGAAACAGTGATTTGGCGATATTTTATTGAACATGGTTTCTGAAGAGAAATAAACGGATCCTGTTATCAAGTGATGATTCATAATTTATGGGGATTGTTCCTCTTGATTAATGGGACCCGGGATTTTAAATTGAAAGGGTGCAAAATGAATTTAATTTCAGAGATGTAAAAGCACTGAAGGAAACCCTAATTAAAAAACTAGTTCCCCTCAAACCTATAGGGACAACCAATTGAAAGCAGGGAATATCAGACTAAACATCAATAAAAAAAGGAAAGATGAAAGTTTGATGTTTTTTGTTTCCAATGGTATGAATCTCTTTTGGAGAAGAGCATGGAAGCCCTTCATTTGGTTAAAAGGTTGTATCAAGTCAACAAAACCGGATCTTAAACCCGTTTTGGGAAAATTCGCATTGTCAAACAATTTCGATGTTTTTTGAAGGTCAAGGCCCTGCCATTTACCATAAAATACAACTGAAAGATGATCTTCTCCAGTCATTCATGCTCCCTTCCCCTCTGGGGCTGAAAAGGATTGGATCATGACCCTCGGGAATCATTTATTGAACAACCAAGCTGGGTAAATTCTATAACTTGTGTGAAGAAACCAATGGTGACTTAGTTTTAGTCTAAAACCTAATGTAGCATCAGAACATTACCGATCCCCGGGGGTCTTGTGACATGTCAGGGCTGTTTTGCAAATTGGTGCATCTCAGTTCGGCAGATCGGTTGGTTCTGGGAGTAGCCAGTTTGTACATTTAATACCCCTTTGGGAGATATTGTTTTTCCCGCTTTTGGGGAATAAAATTCCTGGTTTTCAGACCATGGAAACCCTTAAAGGGTCAAGGGGGTTGGTATATATTGATGATATTGTGGTGTGGGGTCCACCATTCAACCTTGGCTTGGGAAAAGTGGAAAGAGTTGACACATGATTTAAAGCCAATCAGAAAATTCCCGGGGTCACAGAATTTTTGGGGACAACTGTTTAAAGGTGGGAAACATCCAAAAAAAGGTTTTGATATAAGGAAAGAAGGGAATTCCTTTTTTTTAATGGTGAACTTCCTGGGCAAATTTCAATTGTCCTAAACTCCCATGAGAAATTTTACAAAAGATCAGGGTTTGTCTGGACTTTTCATCAAGAATGGAAGCAGAAAGGAGCTCCCAATACTGAACCTGTCCTTTTTTTTTTGCTCACACCACCAACTAAGATCTCAAACCCTCAATGGGTTGGGGGTTTTCCGGGAATTTGGGGGCCCTTCTGCAGCAGAAGGGCGTTCACAAAAAGAAGGAGACTTTGGGTTTAGTATTTGGCGTAAAAATTTATGGATTTCTATGGTTCTTTTACGTAGAGGCGGATCCCCCTTCATCATTAAAAGAACTTAAATGATATGTCCCTCAATTCCAGGCATGTTTGAAATTACAAGGAAGACGTCTATCTATCACCTGGAAATTTTCTTAGGGCGATGCACTGTCCCGAGCACCAGTAGCGGATGAAAATGGGGGGGAAATTGAGAAATGTATGTCTTCAGTTTGAGATCCGTCCAAAAACTGAAATTTTATTTCATACCCCGGATGGATCAAAAAATGTCCAATTTTCCTTTGGGAAATGGTGTGGTTGAGCTGTTGTTGAGAAGAACAGTTTCATCCCAGTATAATGCCCCACATGTTGTAAATTCATGAGGAATCTTGGATCAAAAAATGCAAGAGAAAACAGACAAGCTGTTTTCGGCCTGGAATTATGTGCACATTGAAAACATCAATGGTGAAGAAATCATCATTATAAATGGCCAAAGAACCTATGATGATGCTTCATCCTCGAACCGGGAAAAGAGGAAGATCTTTTCCAGTTGAATGGAAGGATTATCTGGTTTTCGAATTATTCCAATTATCCTGAAGTTGAACAGCTCCATCCACAACATAAATGACAATTCAAAGGGAAAACATCTTTCAAGGCATGGAATTCCTCATAGAAAGTGAAATGGTCCTTTTAACTAGTTTTGAATTCAAACTGTTTTGCGCCGGGTTTAAACATACATTCAAACCCCAATCAAGGCAAATGGTAAAGCAGAAAAGGGGTCAAATTTAAAAGACATGAAAAAAAAAAGGGCAGGTCTGATATCAATCTGTCTCTTCGGTTCCGTTTTTCCACCTCAGTTGTGGTTATCTCCTGGGGATTGATGAACCAACGGTGATACACTGCCAAAAGTATCCCTGAAAACAGAAAACAACATTTTTTGAAAGGGAACCTTAAAGAGAAACAGAAAAAATAATGACAAAGGGAGCTGACATCTGAAACCTCTTTCGACAAGATACTGTTAAATTGGGGCCTAATGGATGGAAAAGGAAAGCTACAATCTAAAAGAGGTAAACCGAGATATATCGGTTCAAACGAAGATGGCCAGAAATTTGGGGTGCGAGCTTGCTTAAGACTGCGGGAAATGTCCTCCTGTTGTGAGTCAAACCTGTTTGCAGAACCGTCTTGTGAAATTCTGTTGATCTTGGCCGCTGAAATGCTATCTCCGGGAGCGAATTCTGCAGAAGAAATTGGAACTCGAAATCTTACCGGGACCACACCTCACGAAGGGTCGGGGTTCAAAGTCCTTTGTGGACTTTGAAAAACTGTTGTACATTTTTTTCAGGGGTTTGTTTTGAATTTGTTTTGTTAAAAAAAAAAAAAAAAAAAAAGGATGTAGTATTCTATTTGATGGTTGATTTACCTTGGTAGTAATGTATTGTATAAAATGAAGTGCATTCCCTAAGAGTGTTGGTAATGGAACATGCTTTGTGTACATGGAAAAAACGAGTGCCATCTTTTCTTTATATCTTTTTTGTTGTTCTGAAAATACAGTTCCACACATCTGGGGAGACCTAAACAGGAATTGCACCAAAACGGAAATTAAACCCAAACATGGGGAATGTGGGGGCTGGTCAAGTGAATCCAAAAGGTGACCATCAAGGGGGTACTCCCTGATTCAGTGCCTTTTTTCATTCAAATCTTCTTCTTCTTCTTTTAATTTGCGGCAAGCGCAAGGCGTCTGCCCCTCCCGTCATTAGGACTGGTTTATCCTTTAAATCCTTGCGTAAATCAGTCTTTAAAACTTCTAAAAAATTTTGTAACCTTCCTTTGGGTTAAGAATATTGAACAAATATGAGACTCCACATTCTAATAATCTGAAATCATGGGCTTGCTGTATGATGGTTGGGAGCACTCCATTATTAAATTTACCGCCCTTGTACACATCTACATCCCATCGGATGTTTTCCAACCCTTCAACCCAAAGTTTGTCACAATGGCCCAACCTTAATCTAGTTAGGGAAAACCTCTTTCCTTTCTAATGTTGTATTTAGGTTACGCCCTACTGTTATTGAACAGAATAATAATGTCCCTTTATCCCTCATTTCCAAATTCTTTTTTGATAATTTCATTGTTCTTTTCTTGGGGATAATACTTTTTTTTCCTACCCTACCTCAAACCTCCAACTCTACTTCACTTTTTTACTGCACTTTGCCTTATTTTCATCTGCCTCTTCATTTCCTGAACAAATGGAAGGGTTCCATATAAAATCCCTTTGTTTTTTATTAATTCTATTAATGTTTTTGGGCTTTCTACAATAAAATTTGACCCTTTTCCTTTTCCTTTCCTTAATGCCATTAAACGAAGGAGTCTGGAACAAAAATTATTCCCTTTCCGGTCCTTTCCCCACCCACCCAAGGAACAAAAAATAGCCACCAACTCTGGGGGAATGGCTAAATTCATCTTGTTAACCCCCCATTCCATTAACCATTGGGGAATAATTTACTCCCATTGGGTTTTCCACTTCAAATTCATTGAACCTCCCATTAAATTCTGCCTGACCTTTTCTTTTAAATGATTTATCACCTATAACCGGAACCTTCATATTTCTTTTATTTTTGATCTGGAAATACTTAGGTCCACTTTTTAGGGACTGGGTAACCAATGGAGGTTCTGGAGGCCAAATAACTGGTGCATCCTTGATATCATTCACCCTATTCCTGAGCTTCCTTACCATTGGCGCCTTTCCCACACTTTCTTTTTATTTCCATCCCTTTTCTGGAGTTCCCCAGTGTTCCTCTAATAAAATCCTAGCCGGGTTAGGAAAATTGGACTTGTAGCTTTTTGTCCAATAAAACAGAAATAATTTTATTCCTGGAGCCTAAGGGTTCTTATTTCAATTCAAAGATTAAGGGTGGAAGAATCTCATTGCTCCCACAAATTTCAATGCTTTTGCTTGAACCCCATCCAACTTTTCAAACATTCTTCGACTGTAACCATGCAACCAAACAAACCCAAAAAGGCTCTACTTATTTCCCTTAAACCATTCATTCTCTACTTGCACCCCAATCCATTCCAACCCAAACATCTTTAAGGCATTACAACCCCCCAAACTTTTTTTCACCTGATTATTTATGTGGCTCTTTCCAAATATTTTCTTTCCTCAAACCAAACTCCCAAAAACTTAAATGGGATTTAACTTTTTCTATGGGACCATTATAAATAATTTAAAGTCTTATCTAAAAAAGTTTCCCTTTTAAAAAACCAACATATTTTGATTTTTGATACTGAAATTTAAAACCCCAATTCATCTGCCCTCCTCACTTTATTAAGCTTGTTGTACTTGTCTATAAATATAATTCAAGTTCCCCTCTTTTTTCCAAAACAGCTGCTCGCCAGCAAATAATCTATTCCAAAGCCTCCTTTATTTAACTTAATAAAATTGGTTCATTACATTAAATAACACTCTAAATAACACTTCCCCCAAGGGGTTCCATTTTCCACATTTTTTCCCTACTGAACATGAATCCGCCTACTCTCACCCCTGAATGGTAAAACCCTCCCTTTTGAGGTCTTTTAATCCAATTTCTTTTACCCTCTTACCCCTGCATCCTTTAGTTTTATCATTAAGCCCTCTTTTCCATAATTGTATCATGGGTTTTTCAATGTCCAAAAACATCATGAAACCCTTTTTGCCATTAAGCCTTTCAATATCTAAACCAAATTAATTACTGGGTCCATAGAATCTACCCGTTCAAAACCACTTTTGATAAGGAAACAAAAGGGTTCCTGTTTCTCAAGCATATATACTAACCCGACCGAACCATACGTTATAATCTTACATAAAACAACTGTTAAAACAATTGGGATATGATTTAGGATCATCTGCATTTTTCCCCGGTTTTAATATTCAATTGTTGCATGTTTCCATTCCCCTGCAAAATTACCATTCATAATGGCTTTAATTCCAAGACTTCCTTAAAGACATCATCCAAATGAAGGGTTATTTTGATATCCTATTCATCCTGGTTTGTATCTTTCCCCCCCTGGTGATGGCTTGTTTCTTGCCCACCTTAAGAAAAATATGCATTCACCCCCTTAATTTTTTTTTATTATATTCCAAGGTTTATGCTTCCTCATTTTTAATTTTTCTTTTCTCTTTCCTTTTACCAATTGGAATTTCTTTCAGGAAACCATCACCTCCTTAAAGGAAAGGATAATAAAGGACAAAGGGACTTATATACTAATAAATTTTTTTGTCCTTATTTTTTTTAACGTTTCCCGTCCTCAAATTTTTTAACACCCGGGTTTTTTAGTCCGATCCTCCTTCATCCCATACCAGAAACCCATAACCTCCCAATGTTTGTTTGGGGTCCTAAACCACCAAACTTACTAACTTTCCCTCTTTGGTTTTTTATAACTCTTCTGGCCTTGGCCCCCTTAATTTGTTTGCACTTCTTCCTTGGAAACTTCCTTTCCCTTCGACAATTCCTTTGTATTTAGACTAACACTGCTTAACTTTCTCATTCCACCAAGGGCCCATTGGGCTTTTGGACAAAAACCTTTGGAATGGAACTTTCTGCTACCCTGGAATCAACATAGAGCCAAGAATCACCCATTTGTCTATTATCGCTTTAACCACATAATCTCTTCCCTGAGGCTAATATATTAAATTCCTTCCCACCCTGGCCTTGGGAATAATTATTTTTTTGACCTGTAATCTGCTCTTTTAATTTTCCCAAAAATTCTACTTAAAATTTGGACAGTCACCTCCCAATGGGTAATTGCATCCTTATGTCCCACCTCTCCCTCTGGGTTAAACTTGGAGAAGCAAACGAAACCTAAAATGAACTACCACCCTTTGATTGGAAAATCTAAGTAGGTCTACCATCATTTAACACCACAAACCTTGTTTTCCAAAAATTATCTAAAATTACCCCATTTTCCAAAATCTACTACCCCATAAATCCTTATGTTTGTTAAAATTTCCAACCCTTTTACTGGTAACTCCAACCTTATCCATTTTCCTTCTAATTTTTCCTCCCTAATATTAAACCTGGGTTGTATTAAATTAATCACAGTGATTTTCCCCATCTGACCCCAAATTACACCCAATACACATTCAAGTTCAAAATTTTTCTTCCTTCTATGTTGTAAATCTAATTTTATAAAAGTAGCACACCACCCCCTTTCGATTACCCTGTGGCTATTAAATTTTATAAACCTTGGAAATGACAAAAATCCTCACAAAGACCCCAGCTCTTAATTGCATCTTGTTTCCTTCTGGAGCATCAATGAATGTTTGAATCTTTTTAAATAGGTTTTGATTCCCCAAATGTCCCAGTGGATAAGGTTGCATTTCAAAATCAAAATACTGCCAAAAGGGTTCAAATAATGCAAAGGTGCCGGGAAAACTGGAAGGATTTCTGCAGGGCTTTTAAAGATTTTTCCGGAAGCTGCCTAGTTTAACTGTTCAGGGCAAACAAAGGGCTTTGCAAACCATCACAACACAGAAAAAGACAGTGAGGATCTTGGGTAACAGAACACGGTACCAGAACCAAAAAGGGTTCCCAAACTTTTGATGGACTTTTCTTTGTCTTGTGGACTAAATGTTAATATCTTTTATGTACAATATCTTACTCAGGACAGTAACAAATAAAAAATAAAATGTATTTAGTAAGGATCTCTTTATTTTTTGAAAAATTCCCATATTTTTTCACAGATTCTGCAAGGGTGCCCCCTTTAGATCCCCACTGTAATAGTTCGTTCGGTTTCAATCAAAAACCCTGCTGTTGGGATTTCCCCTTCCCTCCCGATTCAAACCTTGCGGAGGTGTTTAAGCTGGGGGGTAAGGGCCCTGAAGTCCATGATCATCTCCCCCGTTTTGAAGGAGTTAAGCCCAGGTTGTTGAGAGTGCAAAGACAGCCAACTCTTTTTACCTCCTGTCTGTGGGCAGACTCCACCGCCCTGGATGAGGCCGGGTTGGGGTCGCCTGCAAACCCCAGGGAGCGACAGAAGGGGTCCCTTAGAAGGCAACTTGGTGTACAGGGAGAAGAGCAAGGGAGAGAAAATTCCCGGGTGCTGATTTAAAGGGTGCTGGATGTGTTTTTACCAACCTCACTGCTGCCCTGTCTGTCAGGAAGTTGTTGATCCACTGACGGGTGGAGGGGTGGGCAACGGGAGAAAGGATTTTAGTTTGGGGCAGGAGGAGGTTTGGGATGAAGTGTTAAAGGCGAGCTGGTTCACAAACAGGGATTTCACAAAGTCCCCGGTCTTGTCTAGGGTGTTGCAGGAACATAATGCAGTCCAAGTGTTTACTGCATGCCCACGGGACCTGTTCCTTCTATAGGCAAACTGAAGAGGATCCGCCAAGGGCCGGTGATGTCCTTCAGGGTGGGCCAGCACCAGTTTTTTTAGTCCTTGAACAGGTTTTAGCTGGATTTTTTAGTTTCTGCCCCTTGGGGTAAAATGAACCGAAGGGGTGATCAGAACATCCCAAAGCTTTGCTGTGGAACAAGTGATATGCATCCTTTATTGGTGGGTGAACAGTGATCCAATACATTACTGTCTCTTGGGGGACATGTAACATGCTGTCTGTTTTGGCAGTTCCAAGGGAGGGTTGGTTTTATTAAAAGGTCCCCCAAGAAATTGGGAAACAGAGTCCAGGTGTTGTTTGTTCTGGTCTCTTGTGATCTGCTCAGTGGAGTTTCGTAAACTGGCGGTTTGGGGGATTAAACACCTCACCAGAATGAACCAAATGAAACCCCCAAGGAAATGGGAACTCTTGCAGTTAATGAAAGAATGTTTCAGATTTGAGCAGCAACCCTTTTTTCCTGCGGATCCTTGGCCACCATCGTTTTGAAAAAGTTGTCCGCCGCCGCATTTCCCCATTTGATTCTGTTTCCCGGTCCGCTTCTGGAACAGCTGGAAAAGTCCGGCAATGGAGGCCGCCTTGTCCGGGTATAGCTAATTCAGCCAAAAGCCTGAAAAAAAGAGCAGCAGAGTGTAGAAATCCCTTATTTATCCCGAAGAGCAAAACCGGTTGTCCGTTTTGTTGGGTGGGGAATGGAGTTTCCTGGAATGCTAGGCAAACGGTCAAATGGGTTTTTTCCAAGGAAGATTCGCCCTTTTTTCCCTTTATTCTTGAAGCTGTTTGATCCAGCCCGCAAATTTCCACAAAAATCAAGAATAATTCAAAACCGGTGAAATATATCGGGTGTGTGTTACCCGTCCAGTAATTGCCCCGGGGAAACTTTGATTGCAGGAATATAACCAAAGACGGGAACAAACTAACAAAAAAACACACGCCTCCCGGGCAACCATTCCGTATCGGCGCCAACCAACAACCAGGCGGAGTTTGATCCATTTGCAGCCCTTATTTGGGGATAGTCAAACGGGCGGGTCAAACGGCCAAACTGAGCAATAAGGTGGGGAACAAGTCGGAAATCCCAGAAAGTCGGGGGCAGGCAGAGAAAACAAAACCTCTTTAAATAAAGGCCCAGGGTCAAACCTTCAGAACGGATCCTGGGCAAATCAAGACTTCAAGGTGTGGGTTGGAGCAGCTTTATATGGTGTGGGGAAATGAGGGTGCAGGTGTAAAGTTAATAGGTTCCAGGTTGGAGGTTGGGGAAATAAAGAGTTCAAAAGGTAAAACCCCAATATTCAGGGTGAGGGGTTCCCTTGGTTAATGGTGGGCCCAAGAATTGCCTGATCCCTTTGGCCTGGGTCGGGGAACTCATTAAACCCAAAGTCCCAATCTGGATGGTGGGAGCGGGCTCCTTCCCTTCCCTTTTCGGGGTTTGAATAAGGAAACATGGAGGGTGGGAAACACAATATTGGGGACAATTCCAAACAAAATGGTCGGGGTTTGTCTAATAAAATTTGAACGGGGCCCATACCTGGGACTGAGTTTCTTTGGGGGTAATCTGAGGGGCAGAGATCTCTTGTTGAGGGGGAAACCCCATTGACCAGGGGCAAGGGCTGGAGAAGTGCAACGATGATGGTTAACCTGGTTGTTCCTTCTCTGACTGCATGGGAAGGGAAAGGGTACCCAAATTGGTTTCAAATTTTCTGAGGGGGGGAGGTCGGGTGGTTTACCTGACCAGGGAATAGCGGTGGTTGGTAACCAGGTTTGAAAAACTTCAATCCTGTGGTGAGGCAGGAGGGGTTGGGGTTTCTGGTTGCTCCCACTCGGTTTGATTTTTTGGGGAACCTCTTTGGATTTCTGTTTGTCCGTTTGATTCCGGGTGATATCCGGATGTGAGGCTGAATGACATTGAGATGTTTGAGGAAGCCTGTCCAACTTGGGAGGTGGTTGTGGTCCCGATCTTTCCCGGGGAGAATTCCACCTGAATTTGGGTTGCAGAGAAGTTCTGCTTTAAGGATGTTGGTTTAGGTAGGGGAAATTAGGCAAGCAACTTTGGGAGAAATGGCAATGATGGTTAAATTTGAAGTTGGGTAAAGCCAGTTTGGAAGTGAAAAAATGTGTGACCAAGGCGCTGTGGTGTGGGTAGTGGAGTCGGAGGGTTGGCTGGTACTTGTTGGGAAGTCTTGACATGTTGCAGTTGGTGCAGTTCAAAAATTGCTTGTATCAGTTGGCAAAGGGCCCCAAAGCGTTTTGGGAGTTGTGCCGGCTCTGACCGGATGAACCTGAGCTTCAAGGTAACCTGGGGCGGTTGTTTTGCGGGGTCCTTGGGACATTAGATGAGGTTGACCCAACACCTCCTGGAGGTGGTTCTTGGACTTTAAATTGTTCAATTTCTGTCAGGATATCCCATTAATTGGGGCCACGAAACAGCCCTCCGCCAGGATATTCTCAGAAAGGGTGGTGTGAACCATTCCTCCGTTTGGGGATAGAAACCATCAACCTTCAATTTTTGGATCCTGGAACGGTAGGTCCAAAAGTTAAATTGTGTAAAGAACAGTCCTTAACCTGGCCTTGGCGTGGATTTTCCATTTGGCTTTGAACAGAATATTTAAGTTTTTGTGGTGGGTGAAACAATGAAGGGTGTGTGGATCCCCTAGCCAATTCCACTCCTCAAGGGCCAACCATAGCCAAAATCCAAACCCCACACTAATTGTTCCGCATCAACAATTTGGGAAAAAAAAAGTCATGGGTCACCCTTGGCCGATTGTCCATGATTTTGTGAAACCGGGCCCCCACCCCTTTCTAAGTCCCAACCTTTTATTTGGACCAATGATGCTTGTCACCAGGATCTGGGTTTTAAAAGGGTTGGAATGGAAGGACCTTTCCCTTAAAGCCTGGCCGAATTTGGGAAACTCAGATGGGTTGTATGAATTTTGTCATGGTTGGTTTAAAGGTGAAACAACCTACAAGGTTCCTGAATAAAGCTGCAAAATTGAAGAATCCCAAGAAACTTTGGACTCCTTCACTGTTTGAGGGTAAAGGCCATTCCAGAACTGCACTAAAATTCTTTCCTCCATGGTGACCCCCCTGCTGAGATCCCACCCCGAAAAATATAGTGGTCTGGTGGAATTGCATTTCTACTTTGGCATAGAGTTGATGCTGGATGGGAGGCGTTCAGCAAACCCCGGACGGGCGGAATGATCCTCCATGGTGTAAATAGATTGTTTAAACGGGTATACCTATTACCCATTTATTTTGGCATTTCCCGGAAGCGCCATTCATGAAAGAACTTGGAAAAAAGGCCGGACCTTTGGGGGGCTACAAGATACTCTTCCCACTGTGGGAAACCGGCCCCTTTTCCCCACAAGGGGTTTTAAATTTTCCCAGGGTGTGCGGATTACGGAGATGTTTTTCTAAGGGCCGAAAGGATTGGGTTTAGGCGGTAAGGGAAAACAAAGGGCGGCCGCGGGTTTTTAAACAAAACAAATTACAAAGGGGGCCCCTATTTTAACCTTTCAAAGGGAGGAGGTTTGGGGGTGGGAAACCAGGGGAAAAAAAAGAAAGGGATGGGGAAAATAAAAAAACGGGGGAAAAATTTCCCCCCCCACCCTAACCTCCAGAAGATGGCTGGGAAAAATCAATTGGCCTGGGTAACAAACTCCCTTGAAAAAATTAGTGGGGTTTAAAAAAGTGGGTTTTGGGAATAAGGTGGAAAAAAAGGGGAGGGTGTTTGGTTTTGCCTTTAGCCTTTCCCCGCACAAAAATTCCTATTCCCTTCCCCCGTAAGACAAGGGATTTTGTCCCTTTTGTTTTTGTTTTCTTTGGGTTTGGTTCCTGCATGGCCGCCTTGTGGCAGTGGGACGGAGGTCCCCAGACAGATCAAATTGCAATTCTGGTGGACCAAAAATTCCCCAGGGCCCAGGGAAAAGGGTTCCCCCCTTTTTAAACAGGTTTCCGGTTTCCCCAGTTTTGACTTGGGGGGGGAGATCCCCGGGCCAACCCTCCTTTTGGGGGTTTCTGCTCCCCCCCTCCTAAAGTTAATCCCCCCAAAAAGGGAAAAACCCTCCTCAAATGCTTGGCCCCCCAAAGGCCCCAACCCCCCAGGGCTTGGTTCAACCCCGGGGCCACCCGGGGGATTAGAAAACCCGCGGATAAACGCAAGCCGTTGAATCCAGGATTTCCACGCCTTATAAAAAACCCAAACCATAAAGGGGGGCAAAACCCGGGGGGAAAGGAAGGGAAAAAACAGGGTTAACCTGCCCCAGCCGGGCAACCGCCCTGGGTGGGTGGGTTGGTTAAACTTTGGAAAAGGGGGTCGGTTGGGGGGTTTCCGGGGCTTTGGGGAAATGGGGTTCATAGTAAAAACTAATATTTGGGTAATGGCCTCCCTCGGGGTGCAGGAAGGGGTACGGGAACCTCCTTGTAACAAATGGGAGGGACTGAGAGCTCTTGGACCAAATTTTAAAAAATCTTTGTGTTCTGAAGAAAAACTGAAGGTCTCCTTTTGGGGACATGAGGGTGAGTTTTAATGACAATTTCCATTTTTTGGGTAAAATAACCCAAGACCATATATTAGGAAAATATCGGCCCAATTTATTTTTTTATTTTTTCAAATTATTATTGATAGTTTTGAAGGAGAAAACCTTTCTTAATTTAAAAGAAAGGAACCCCTGTGTGGAGAGCAGATAAAGAGGGGAGAGATTTGGAAGTCGGTCCAAAGACCCCAGGAAAAATTGATGATGATGAATGATTTCAAAGCAGAGCCACAATTATGTGCTCAAGGGGACTGTTCCTAAATCTTTCCTCCAATTCACATCCTTCACACACACTTCAACCATTTCAAATCGAATATTATACCATTTAAATTTTAATTATTAAAAATATGTAATTTGTTACAGTGTAGAAAAGTCAAGTCTGATGAAAAACAAAATTTTCTTCAAATAGTGAATAAAATGAGACAAACAGAGTAAAAGGTCAGCATTTCTAAGCTGGAGCTGTCAGTCAGTTCAGCACAAAATCACTTTGTGAAAACTCCGTTTAATCAATTCATCTGTCAAAACCTCAATCACTTTTATTGACACTGTGTTTCTACTTTGTTTGTTGTAATGAGGAGGTTTGAGATTGTTAGCAACAGATAGACACATAGTACGTATCTAGATTAAAAGAATAACAATGAGTAGAAAATGTAAAGATCATGGAAATGTTTTAAGTAACATGGACATTTCACAAATTACATTACATTTAATCATTTAGCAGGCAGCTTTTATCCAAGCGCTTACAAATGAGAACAATAAAACAGTCAGGTCAACAAGAGAACAACAACAGAATACAAGTGCATGACAAGTCTCAGTTAGTCTGAGTATAGAGCGATAGCCAGGTATATATAATTTTATTTTTATTTTTTATTAAATGAAAAGACAAGAACAGGAAAAGTACTGGTGTTAGTGGGTTAAGTGCAGGCGAAAAGATGAGTCTTTAGGTATTCTTGAAAATGAGTAAGAGACTCAGCTGATCAATTGAGGTTGGGAGGTCATTCCACTACTGGGCACAGACCAGGAAAAGGTCCTTGAGGTGATTTTGAATTTCTTTTGGGATGGCACCACAAGTTGTTCACTTGCAGCGAAACTGGGAGGGCACATGGATTTAACAGTGAGTTTAGGTAAGTTGGTGCAGTGCCAGTGGTCATCTTGTAGGCAACATCAGTACCTTGAATTTGATCGAGCAGCTACTGGTAGCAGTGTAACCTGATGAGGAGAGAGTGCGTGAGCTTTTTGCTCATTGAGCAACCCTCGCTGCTGCATTCTGGATCATTTGCAGAGGCTTGACAGTACATGCAGGAAGGCCAGCCGGAGAGCATTACAATGTCAGTCTGAGAGAACAAGAGCTTGGACAAGAAGTTGGGTTGCTTTCTGACGGAAGGGTCCTAATCTTCCTAATGTTGTATAAGGGCAAACCTGCGGACCGGGTTGTTGCAATGTGGTCAGTGAAGCATGATGATCCATCCCAACTCTAGGTTTCTGGCTGTCCTCGAGGAGTTATGGTTGGCGAGCCAGCTGTATAGAGAAGTTGTGATGAATCAATGGGTTAGCTGGAATCACCAGAGTTCAGTGGTTGTAGGTTAAGCTGAAGGTGAGGTCATTCATCCAGCTAGATGATGAATGTCACTCAGACAGGCTGGAATGAGAAGTGGAGTTGGGTGTCATCAGCATAGCAGTGATAAGAAAAGCCATGCTCGAATGACAGATCCTAAAGATGTCATGTAGATGGAGAAGAGAAGTGGTCAAGTACTGAGCCTTGAGGAACCCCAGTAGCAAGGTGGTGTGACTTTGAAACATCACCCCTCAAGACACACTGAAGGATCTGTCAGAGTGGGACTTAACCCACAGGAGAGGCAGTTCCAGAGATTCCCATCTTTCTGAGGGTGGACGGAGAATCTGGTGATTAAGTGTCAAAAGCAGCAGACAGGTCCAGTAAGATGAGTACCGAGGATTTTGAAGCACATTGTAGATTTGCTTTATATCTTTTGATACATGTAAGTGCTGCTCTTGACAATCACATTTAAACATCTGAATCATTATGAATGAGTTTGTAGAAATATTATTCAACTGAAGAGCCAGACAGACTCATCTGAGCTCCTTCCTCCTCTGTTCAGCTTTACATTAAGGGGGGGGGGGGTGAAATGCTATTTCATGCATAGGTTGGATTCCATGCTAAACATGGAAGAGTTTCAAAGTAAGTTAATGCGTTTGAAGGAGTATTTTGTTCCAATGTCTTACGGTTTGTCACAAGTTTGGAAAGTTTTTTTTGAGTATGGGTCTGTTGTGACATTAGATGAGCGGAATTTCCTTATAGTGTCCATAGAACTTCTGCCGGGAGCAGTCTCCGTTAAAAAAATAAAATAAATAAAAAATAGGACATAAACTAGTCATTTTCCAAAACCGCTAAGCAAATATATACAGTTTCGGTACATACCACATAGAGACGTCGGTGCTGATGTGCTCTTGTTAAATTTCAGCCTCTGGATCTGATTCTGGATCATAAATATCATAGCTGAATCTGATGTTAGCCATGGTTTGTTTTGATGATGTGTTTTTCCCTCATGGAATGTCACATTACCAAAGCTCTGAAGCTAGAAGCTTACTCATCTTGTGATTCTTTAGCTCTACCAACGCCACGCCTCAAGCGATGGGTGTTTTTCAGGAAAAATCGGTACAGACTATCTTTCTCTTATGAATATAATAAACTAAAGACTTTTTGGAGTTATGAGGATGCAGTACTACTCTATAGGTACTCAAGATTAACAGGAGATTGAGTGAAAGCGAAGCATTTCACCCCCCCCTTTAAACACAATGATCATCTGTTTGAATACTAAAGCAACATTAATCAGTCAATATCATGTTTCTAACACATGCTGCATTATTTGATGTAAAGTCTGAGTCTTTTCACCTGTATGGATCACATTTACATTTATCACACATTTATTTCTCCTCATAGACACAGTGGTGAAGCTCTTCTGTGGATCTTCAGATGATGTTTACTGCCTCACTCTCAAGACCACTTCACTTTATGATACACAGCATTTATCAGCTTTTGTGATTGATAGGGACTTCTGGTGATGGATCTCTATCTACACTGTAAGGTGGAGCATAAGAGAAAATAATCAGTGGAACAAAGTACAAATTAGTTACTTTTTTTTGTAAAAAAAAAAAAATACATTAAAATCCTGTAATGAGATTTTACAGACTATACCTGATTTTGAGTTCAATAATTTAGGTGTATGGAGTGATTTCGCACAGGATTTGTCTTTTTTGGCTTTCTTCTCAAATAACATGGTATGTCTCATCTTATTTATGTGGGAAAAGATGTGTAATAATGACGCCCAGATGACACCCATTACTGCAAAGTTTCTGTTAAATACGGCTTCATCTGGAAAGCATCTGCTGTATACAAACAGCTTATATACACCAGAGACTGTACATTATGCATTAAAATGTAGAAACGAAGGTTGTTAGGAACTGTTTTCTTTGCGACTTTGTGTTTAAGGTTAAAATCATTTTAACTCAAATCAATAAGTTCTCTTCAGGAGGACACAAAGTCTGATCACCCTGTCGGGTTTATTCTGTGATAACAAGCGGCTGGAGTAATTATCTCTTAAGAAGTAAGTGTAAAATGACGTGTTGCTTTCCAAAGTAAAAAACACAAGAGACAGGACATTGATCATGTGATGCTGGACTGATTAGCTGAACTGAATCTCTCTGATTTACCAGCTTTTCCTACAATCTGAACAAATCTACAAACTCTAATGATTCACTATTACTGATCTCTTAAAAGCAGCTGTTGCTGTAGAAAGCTGTGACAGTCTGCTTTTCTTCTCTTTCCTCCTTTGTGTTCCAACATTTTGATCAACTTTACATTTCATTTCGACACAAACCCTTTGAAATAAAGCTTGATGATTATTTGATAAACTCTTTTCTAAATTTGAAAGTATATATTTGTTAACATATCAGATTAAATGAATCTCTTTTAATATCACAAAGTGAGTTTACTCACATCAGTTTCAGTTTGAGTCTTAGCACATCAATGAGTTCTGCTTTGAGTCTCCCAATCTTATTATATCTCAGATCAAGCTCTTCTACCCAAGAGGGTAAAGGGGGTTAAAGCCACTTCCAGTAGAAGCTTGATTTGCTTAAAAGACATATTCACATATTGGTTTATACAGTATTTGGCCTTGAGGTTATTTTTGATCCGTTATTTTTTGATTACTTTAAAATTTGATTATCCCGGTTTAAAACTCAGTAAATACGTTCAGCTTAATCAAACTTAAAGAACCTCGGCAGATGCAAATACAGTGTTTCATTTTGTATGAAAAATGAAGGCAGACTGCTGAAGATTATAAATAATATATGATTTCTAATTTGTGAATACATTGCGAAACGGTTGTCTTCAGAAACATTTGATCTCATTGTTTTCCATCTTCCCTCTTTGTAAAGGGGCAGTCACACTAGACTTTGAACTTGGAAAGTTTTCAGCGCTGCCAAAATGGCAAGGAGAAGATATAACATCAGGAACGTTCCCTCAGTTATCACAACATGGATTTCCGATGTGTTTGTACTGGTTCTTTTGGATGGCGTCAAAAGCATCTTATATGTTCTGGGTGACAGTGACCAGAATAAATGGGTTTCCTAGACAATTGGACAAGGCTTTTGGGCAGGCGACCTGTTGAAAGAGGCTTCATCCTCCTGGGGGGCCTTTGCATTCTCTCTTGACATTTTTTTACCAGTCTTTAGTTTGTATTTAAAGGGGGGGGGTGGAAATTACAGCAATACTGAGTTTTTACACTGAGTTTCCGCTAAACATGGACAAAGTTCAAAAGTGTTATGCTTTGAAGGAGATTTTTCCAAAATACTCCTTCCGGTTTTCACGTTTGGAAGTTTTTTGGATGGCTCGGTGCGTTAGATGGAGCGGACTTCCTATATGGTCCCTGAGGCACTTCTCGGAAGAGCTCCGTATAGCAGGCACTGAGCACAAAGACTTCACTGATCAGGCGGGGCGCCAATGTAAAAGAGTGTTTGGCCAGACAGACACCCTGACAGATACCAAAGAGAAACACATTAAGGGACCAGTGGATGGAGTTTATTTTACAGAGCATCAAGGTTGTGCAAGTGTTTATGTTTGTTCCCTGCATTTGAAGATTCTTGTTTTACAAACAAGGGCCCAGTTGCCGGTTTATGGATTTATTTCTTAAGGATGATGCAATCCCAACGGAAAAAGGGTCATGATGTGTGTTTGGAACAGGAGTGTGGTAAAACTGCTTCAAATCTCTGCCTTCTGCGTCGTCTCTTCCCATGCCCAGACCGGGTTGAACCCGCTCAGAGCGGTGGTTGCTGCTGCTGCTCGTTCAGTTTCAGCCTGGGATCTGATTCTGGATCATAAATATCACTGAATCTCTCATACTTTGTCTCCTCCAACAAAGTTTGTTCCATTATCACAAAACTGCTCAAATGGTTTCCCTCTGTGCTATGAATTTGCAGAAGAGACATTAGAAATCATCTGTATCAAGGCTTTCTAATAGATAAAGATGGACGGGTGGTCCAGATTATTTTATATATTAGGGGTTGAATTTCAGCCACCATGTTCTACAAAAGACTTTGTATCTGCATGAATCAGATTTAACCATTGGAGGACTGTATCTGTGTCTGAACAGAGAATGATTATGATAGTGTCCACAGTTAGTTCTGCTTGAAGGACATTTTCCACCGGGCTCCTGAGGTGCCCACTCAGTTTCAAAACAAGGGGATCCTCATCTCTTCCGGTGCCACTCGTTGACAGAACATAAAATAAAGACATGATTTCCACTTGTCCCTTCTATGGGAGTGAACACCTTGGGATTGCAATCTGATTTGAACTGGGAGTTTGCTGCCAGTCTTGATCTAGATAACAGCTTCCAGATGTGATTGGATCTCACACCCTAGATTGTTCTTCCACAAATCTTGGACAAACACTTTGGTTGGTTGTAAATGGAATTAGAACCGGGGATCATTTGGATGCTAAAATGCTGTGACTTCTGGGGTTTCCATGGCTGGGTTTGTAGCTGAATGGTATGTTAGGCAGTTCCACAGTAGCATGTACTCTTCTGTGATAGCCAGAAATCACTATTTTGTGATCTGTCTACTTGCCTACAATGCGGCTTAGCAGCAGATCAAATGCTTGGGGAAAATAAGCGTTTGATTCTCACCAGAGTTTGATCAATTTGCAGGTAGTTCTGGGAATTTCCTGGGTGCATTATATGACATAGCACAGGCTGTAAATTGTGCGAATGGTAAGACTTGCCATTAGTAGATCTTGAAGCTGTACTGTCCTTTGCATGTCTCTCCACAGAAAGCGTACAATAGGCTTTTCACTTAGCAGAGAACCTGGTGGAACATACCTTTCACTCTCGCTAATGGCACAGGATGTTCACAGAACCTTCTCAACGATGGGCCAAGAATTGGCCCAGGGTGAGGATGTTATTTAAAGTGTGGCCTTGGTATGAATAGAACAGTTGAAAACTATTCTGTCCTTGTTGTTATGTGTCCCATATGGTGAGTGATGTACCATGACTCAGGGGATTGCTCATCTTCTTGTGTTAAATCTCGCCACATAGCCAGCTTCTTGCAGTTTCTTGGTTCAGAACAGTAAGACTCAGCTTCGTCTAAAAGTCTTTACACTCTTTAAAGTTTAACTCTGCTTCAAAGGTTTACCATCACTGTTTCTTTAGGGCTCTAGAAGTTCACATTGGGCCATCTGAGCAAGGGACTGGTGTATTGAAAAACTACTTTACCTGGATACGTGTCTGGAGAAGATACTGGTCTTATTGCAAGTGGCTGTCTTCTCATATACATAGGGTAGAGTATCAATTTGGGTTAGAGTCTCGCAGTGCACCGAACCCGTCACCGGGACCCAACCCGGGACCCGATGCGGGTTTGTTCTATTTAATGATCAGCGGGTCGGGTGGTCTGAGTCTATTACCTTGGGTCCGGGTCAGTTAACATTGTGTGTTTGTCCCGGTTCGAATTCCTCTCTCTCTTCGTCTAGCGTTTGTTATGTTGGTCATGTTGTCACTGATCAGCAATGATCACTGGCCAACTGGTTTCAATTGTTTGTCTCCTATAAGTTTCAGTAACTGGTGTTTCTGTTGTCAGTCGTTGTTTCTCCCGGTGTGCTCCCTTACCTGTTTCCTGTGTTCCTGTTCCTGCCTGAGTCTTCCTGTTGCGTCGTTGTTCTGGATCTTCACCTAGCACTGGATTACCGTTTACCATCACAAGGACTGCACACTCACGGTTGAGGGATCATCACTGCAGCAAGCACCATCATCCGTTGCCACCGAGGTCCCTGTGTCCATCACGTGCCATCAGCCTTGTGTCTGCCCTGTGTTACCTGTGAACTGGTGTGCTCTGACTTTTTGAGCTTTTGTCAATAAACACCTTGTGATTACATCCTGTCTCTGTGTTAGTAACAGAGCGATCTGACCATTATGGATGTAGAGCACTTCCATGTAGGAGCGAGTTCGCGCTCGAGTATTGCTAGAATGGATACTCAGGAGGAAAACATCTGGTCACAGGGAGGGTCCAAGAGCCTTGTGGCGGTGGAGCGAGGAGGCAGTGGGACAGATCCTCATGGTTTGGCTGCGTATCCAGAGGGAGATTTACATGCTGGACCTTCCCTCTAGTCTCAATGGACTTATTGAATTAGCACGAGTGGATGCTCGCCTGAGCAAGATGGGCGTTCCAACAAGACCATCCAGTTGGTGGCATGGAGACCAGAGTCCGGAGAGTCCTGGATCGGTCAGTTCCTCTTACGATCCGGAGCCCATGCAGGTGGGTAGAGCTAGGCTTTCCGGAGGAGAGAACAGGGAGATCCCAGACTTTGCCTTTACTCGAGGAGGCCACTTCATTCACTGTGCCGTTAAAAGATCAACCGTGTAGTAACAATGAGGCTACTATCCGGTGGGATCTCCACCGGGAAGACCTCATCCTCACTCATCAGCAACTCTCCTTCCTGTAAGACTAAGGTGGGCAACCAACACTCTGACACCGGGCCTTGATTCAGGCAGGAGGTAATTTATTGATGTTGAACAGGCTCACCACCTCACCTTCCTATCACCCCCTTACACACCAGATTTCTGTCAGTGCTCTTAATGGACAACAGTTTCCTAACAGTACACATACTACTGAACCTATCACCCTCATCCGTCTGGCAACCACGGAACAATAACATTTCATCTCTGGCATTCACCTCTGGCACCATTTGTTCTGGGACATCCCTTGGTTCACGTCCTCTTAGGTTGATTGGGGCACAATTCCATCTCCATGTGGGTAACAATTGTCATAACTCATGTCTAGGTGTCTGCGTGTTCATCTGCCTGGTCTGTGTTCAGGGAGGGGTGGTGAGGTCTCGTGCTTAAAGAGTACAGGACCTGAGAAGAAGTGTTCAGTAAGTCTTGTGCTGCTTCTCTTCCTCTCATTGTCCCTATGACTGTGCCATAGACTTAGTTCCAGGTGAAGTTAGCATTGGAGGAATGGTGGCACTGGTTAGAAGGGTCAGGGTACCTTTTTCGTTGGACGATCATAAGAACCTAGAATATATTAGAACTGCTAAAGACTCAACTCTAGGCAGGCTCGGTGGGCACTTTTTTTTCGTCCGTTTTGACTTTTCTCTTTCATTTTCCGGGTTAAACATAAACCCGATTCTTTATCCCGTGTTTTTTGACCATTCCGACGCCCGTCCCTCCGAGTGTATTTTACCGGACATTAGTGGTCTCCACTCTTCAGATGGGAGGTCATCAAGGTCATGAGGCCCTTAGAAGTGCTTGTGCCTGAGGATTTCGGTCTGAGCATTCAGTGGGTCATTCTCAGTATAGCTTGTCATCCATGGTTAAGCTCCATTGGTTTTTTGGTTAAGCAGCTTGATTCTGGTGGCCGTTAATGGCCTTGATATCCATAGTTTTGTTTTGGCTTCTCTGTTTGTGCCACTGGTAAGGCGTCCAACTGACCCTGATGGGTTATTCACGCTGTCAGTCCTGGACCCTGGTCCCAATAGCTCTAGTTTTGTTTGCCCTCCCAGTCTCTGACAGGGATTTAATGTGTCCAAATTTTGGCAAGTTGTGTAGATTATTAGGGGTGGCCGGTTGAGTCTCTCTTGAGGTTTCATCTCAAAGCAATGGTCAATCAGAGAGGGCCAACCAAGATCTGGAAATATTACAATGTTTGGTTTCCAAGTCCTTTCTTGGAGCCAACAACTTCTATGGTGATGCCTTTTTGGCACACAAGGATGGGGCGGTTTCGGTACCTGGTGGACTGGGAAGGTTCGGTCGGAGGAGAAGTTGGGTTCTTGCTAGAGAACATTCTGGATCCTCTTCTCTGATCGATGATTACAATGTCAGGTAAGACAGTCAGTGTACTGATCAGCGATGATCAGCAGCGCCACTGGTTTCAGTGTTTGTCTCCTATATAAGTTCGGTAACTGGTGTTTCATGTTGTCAGATGGTTGTTTCTCCCCTGTTTGCTCCGGTACCTGTTTCCTGTGTTCTAGTTCCTGCCTGAGTCTTCCTGTGTCATCGTTGTTCCTGGATCTTCACCTAGCACTGGATTACCGTTCACCATCCGGGGACTGCACCTCACCGGGATTGAGGGATCATCACTGCAGCAAGCACCATCATCCATTGCCCACCGAGGTCCCTGTGTCCCTGTCCATCAGCCTTGTGTTACCCTGTGAACTGGTGGTCTTTCGACTTTTTTGAGCTTTTTGTCAATAACCCTGCGATTACATCCTGTCTCTGTGTTCGCCAACAGAATCAGCTACCCATGCGATTGAGGTCATCGTGATCAAACACTGCCTGTGTTATTTGTAAATTACAACTTGTTAAATTTAGGAAAGAAAGAGTGGGCCAAAAAAGAATTCTCTCTCTCTCTCTCTCTCTCTCTCTTTGCCCTAGAAGCGGAATGCAGATAGAGTTAAGTGAGCGCATGGTGATAATGCCTGCAGACTTGACACTAATATTTTATATATTTTGAAATCAACAACACAATCTGGGTGAACTGTCACATTGTTTTCCTATGGTTCAAATTGCATTAAAAGCATATTTTAGGTTGATACAGCTGCGCATGTGCAGTCAGTTCATGTTTCTATGGCAACCAGTGGGGACACTTGACCGAACCACTCTTTCATTTCCTCCATTTTTATAATAATATAAATGAACCATTTTAATCTTAAAGTTTTATTGGTCAGATTCAGACTTCGATGCAGAGCAGAGAACATGGAATGTTAACAAATAAATAAGTCAGCGAATGATTGCTATTATAGTTCAAAGGGGCAAACAGCAGAAGTTATTATGAGTTACTTCGAGTCAGAATGGACATGTAAACAACTGCATTAGTCATCCGTCCACCATGACATCAAGTGGAATTTTGAAGCTGAAATAATGGTGGATTAAGCTTGAAACTTGGAATAACGGAAGGAATAACATAGATAACTTTCATGTTGGAGGATTGTAAATGCATTACAAGCGGTCAGGTACAAGGAAGAGAGACTATGGCTTCTTAAATTAGGCAAGACAAAAAGCTGTATTTTTGCAGGTTTATTGACTTGTAATAGCAATTATTGGTGTTTAAGGTGGAATATGTGACAATGGGTACAGTGGTCTTTCTCTTCCAGGGGTTTGGGTCCAACTTTCAAATAATAGACTGGTCGTGTCAGGTAAGCTCACTAGGAGTTGCTTAATGAACAGGCTGCTGCATAGTTTTTTAATTTATTTTTTTATTTTATATTTTTTTAAATGGAGAATCAATCACCCTATTGGTTAAAATCGAAACTGTTTACTTAAATATTAAATTGATAAATGACATCAAATTAAATGTAATCACTGGTAATCTAGGATTTGGTGAAATGGTAGGACTGAGCCTGTGAAGGGACCCCTAATGTTACAGAGACTGTAGATGAAACTGTAAGCAAGACACTGGCGGTGCATGACTATAGGTTACAGTGGTATCTGAGTAATGGTGCGACCTGGCCACCAAAGCTGGTTAAGGGGTAAAGGAGCTACATAATCAGCCCTGGACTTCAAGGTGGTGTGCAGTAACAAGCGAGCTGATGGCCTTGTAACTGTTTGGGCAGGGTTACTTCGGCAGCTGAAGTATCAGCACTGAATGGGGATTCAGCTACTGAACAGTAATGTGTTGGTAGGTAATATGGAATCATTACTGATGACATAGATTGAAGTTAACATGGCATTAACATCTTGAGATTCCTGTTTAAGAAGTACACAAACATATTTAGCAACCTCAAGCTCATTTTGGACCTTTTTGAGATTTCTGGTTTCAACCTGCTTAGCTATAACTCTCTAGTCTTTGTGGCTTTTTTCTTATCTAGCCTGAGAATCTAGTCTCTCACACTCCTTATCTACAATGGGTTAGGCATTAGACCTCTTTGATCTGCTGTTGAAGTTCTTCCAAGTCAAGAGTCTTTAGCCTTTCCTCCAACATGGCAGCTTGAAGATCAGAGAATCCATGTCTGGGAGATCTGTGTTGTGCACTGCAATAAGATCTTGATGAAGTACGGGACATCATACCAGAATAAATTAATCTAGATGCATGTCTTGATGGTCTAGATCCCCTTCCTCAAATCTTACCCTGGAGGTCAATGCACTGCAGAGTTTAGCTCCAACCCTGAGTAAAGTCACCTGTCTGCCATTTTCGAATGATCCCAAAGACATTGATTGACACTGATTAGCATGCTCAGGTGTGTTTGATTAGGGATAGTGCTAAACTCTGCAGGGAAAGTGACCTCGAGTCAGATTTGAGATCCCTGGTCTAGATGGTCTCTACGAGTGGGATCAGCAGAGGTGACTCCAGATGTAGGTGGGTGGGAGCTGGACCTCGTAATCAGCCAGATGGGAAGGAAGGTGTCTCTCTTGGAGGCGAGGTGGGACAACAGGCTCAGTTGCTCTGGGAGGTTCAGGGTCCATCTTGATGCACATCCAGCTCAAGGACATATACAAGCTTATGAAACACTCAGTGGGTTCAGGTGTAGCTCAGCCAAGATGGTGGCGTGTGTTTCCGTTAGAGAAACAGGAGAGAGGATCCCAATTTAACTTGTTTAAGCATAGATGGGTTTGTATATGTTACTTCACACAAATGTGTAAGTGTAATCATTTACACACGGGAAAAACATACAACAATCGATACAAACAGTCCAGCCAGCCTGATTTGTAACTTGCTGTCAAGTCAAAATATCCGCTCCCAACTGAGCTCCATCATTGCTGTCTGTGCTCTTTACTGTAGCTGAATTTTATTTGACAAATTATGTCGACAGTTACTTATGTCATGTCAATTTTCATTTCTTACAAGTGGGAGTTATGGGTTTGGGGCTGTTGTGGAGTGGGTTGGATCGGTGTTTTTCCTCCATCATGGATGTGCTGGGTGTCACCACTTCAGATTTTGTGTGTTGTCTGCATTGTAACTGACAATTTTGACAAATTATGTAAAAAATCAGCATTTCTATAGTCTCCCATGGTGGTTCCATTTTATGTCAGGAAAAAGGTGGATAGCCTAACTGTCTTGCATATGCTTTCACCGTTAATCATTTATATTTTATATAGTTCCGTTACTTTTATGAAATAGATGAATAACAATTTATTTGTTTTAAAAAACATTACATTTTGTTTGAAATGCATCTTTACGGATTACATAATGTAAGAGTTTTTGTTTTCGATAGAATGATTTCATTTTAAAGAAGTACTTTAAAGCATTCCATTTATATATTTGTCATGTCTGGGAGGCATATATTAGCTGAGTTTCAGTTCATTTTTGTGAGCGCTTTGCTCAAGATGAGGCTGAGAAACCACTTTCTTGTTTCCACCATTAAGACCACACGTTGTCTGAGAATTTGTTACCTTTACCTTTAATTTCTCGTTTATTTGATCCACTGTTACTTCTCCTATGTTTAAGTATTTTTTCAGCTGCCTTTAGAATTATTCTGATTTTTTTCGCATCGGGTTTCTGTTTGCTGAGCAATTAACCACTTCTGCTATAAATGCAAAAAGACATCCTATCAAGACATCTTACATTGTGTTTCAGTACGCGTTACACCATGCCGGAGACCTGGGTTCGACCGCTTATGCGAGTGCAAGGGCGCCGGGAGGACCGGAGAGGGGTTACATTGGTGCCTGACCGGGAGGGAGTGAGGTTTAGGGGTGAGTGTAGCGGAGGCCAGCGGTAGTGCTGTACACGGTAAACCTCTACTCCCGATCTCAAGAGAGCGACTGGCCACAGCGATAGTGGCTGCAGCCATTTAGCTTCCTTTTTAGTGAGTCCGCCTCCACTGCGGAGACTGGGTTCGAGCGCTTGTCGAGAGTGCGGGCGTCCGGGAGAGGACCCGGACAGAGGGGTTACATTTGCTTACCCACAATTCCTTTCTGGTGCCGCATACAGGATGGCTGCCTCCGTGATGTGCTCTGCATATGTTTTGTGTTTTGTTAGTTTGTCCTGTCTTTAGTTATATTCCTGCCATCAGTTTCACCAGGGATGAACTGCTGAACATTCGCAGAATGCACCACAATATGTTTTCTAGAAATCTCCGCTCTCTACCCAACAAAGCAGGACGAACTCCTTCTGCTTTCTCTGACAAAAGGATTTCACACACTCTGCTGCTCTGTGTTTCACTGAAACCTGGCTGAATGACACGATCACCGGACAGCGCTCCATCTGCGGACTTTCAGCTGTTTAGAGCGGATCGCGCGCAGAATCACGGGAAATCGCGTGCTGGCGGCGGGACATCAGCTGCTCAAATCTCAAACACTCTTCATTAACTGCAAGCTGTTCTATTCGCCGGGAGTTTAACTCGTTCATTCTGGTCAGTGTTTACATTCCTCCATAGCGCATGTGAGCTCAGCTTTACAGAAACTCGCTGATCAGATCACAGACACAGACACAACACCGGACTCTGTTTTAATAATTCTGCGGGACTTTAATAAAGCCAATCTCTCCCGTGAACTGCCAAAATACAGACAGCATGTTACATGTCCCACTAGAGACAGTAATATATTGGATAACTGTTACACCACAATAAGGATGCATATCACTCTGTTCCACGAGCAGCTTTGGGGCGTTCTGATCACCTTCTGGTTCATCTTATACCGTCCCTACAGGCAGAACTAAAATCAGCTAAACCTGTATCAAGGACTGTAAAAGATGGACTAATGAAGCAGAGCAGGATTTACAATCTTGTTTTGACCTCACTGATTGGAGTGTTTTTGAAGCTGCTGCCACCGATCTGGATGAACTCACAGAGACCGTTATCATATATCAGTTTCTCTGAGGATATGTATTCCTACAAAGACTCAACTAATTTACAATAATGACAAACCGTGGTTCACTGCAAAACTCAGACAGCACCGCCAGGCAAGAAGATGCTTACGTGAAGGGGACAATGTCTTGTATAAACAGGCTAAATACACACTGGAAAAAGAGATCAAAGTGGCAAGAGGAATTGTTCTGAAAAATAAGGTTCACTTCAGCGACTCGCATCAGTGTGGAAAAGTCTAAAGAAGATCACCAATTCAGACACCACCCCAGCACTGTGGAGATCAACAGCGATCTGAGCGAGTTTTACTGCAGGTTTGAAAGAACACCCATCACCTGCCCTGAATGCCTCCCAGCAACTGCTTCACACCATTCACAACTCCTGGAACCGCCCTGAACACATCTCCAAACAAGCACTCTCACCATTCACACCTCCTTCATCCCCCTCTCCCCAGACCTGCAATTCAGATCAGCAAGGATGCGTGCGCAGGCCTCGGAAGCAGAAAAGGAAAAAGCACCAGGCCCAGTTTGTGTTCACCAGCCTGTCTAAAATCCTGTGCTGACCAGCTGGCCCCATCTTCACACAGATCTTCAACAGATGCTGAGCTGTCTGAGTCCCTTCATGCTTCAAACACTCCACCATCATCCCCATCCCTAAGAAAACCAAAATTACAGGACTAAATGACTACAGGCCTGTGGCTCTAACGTCTGTAGTCATTTAAATAAACTGTGCTGGCCTACCCAAAGGACATCACTGGGCCCTTGCTGGATCCTCTTCAGTTTGCCTACAGAGCAAAAGGTCTGTGGGCGATGCAGTAAACATTGGACTGCATTATGTTCTGCAACACCTAGACAGACCGAGGGACGTATGTGAGGATCCAGTTTGTGGACTTCAGCTCGGCCTTCAATAGATCATCCCAAACCTCCTCCTGCCCAAACTAAATCAGCTCTCCGTGCACACCTCCATCTGTCAGTGGATCAACAGCTTCCCTGACAGACAGGCAGCAGCTAGTGAGGTTGGGAAAATACACATCCAACCCGTAATCTAGCACCGGAGCTCCCCAGGGCTGCGTTCTCCCCACTGCTTCTCCCTGTACACTGATTGCACATCTAGGAACCCTCTGTCAAGCTCCTGAAGTTTGCAGGCGACACCCACACTCATCGGCCAAATTCAGGACGGTGAAGAGTCTGCTTACAGACAGGAGGTTAAAGAGCTGGCTGTCTGGTGCACTCTCAGCAACCTGGAGCTTAACATGCTCAAAACAGTGGAGATTATCGTGGACTTCAGGGAGAAACCCTGCACTCCCCCACTCACCATCATGAACAGCACTGTGACTGCAGTGGAGTCATTCAGGTTCCTGGGCACCACTATCTCTCAGGACCTGAGAGGTGGGACATTCACATTGACTCCATTGTGAAAAGGCCCAGCAGAGGTTGTACTTCCTTTGCCAGCTGAGGAAGTTTAACCTGCCACAGGAGCTGCTGAAAGAGTTCTACTCAGCCGTCATTGAATCCATCCTCTGCACTTCAATAACTGTCTGGTTCAGCTCAGCTTCTAAATCTGACCTCAGAAGACTACAGAGGGTAGTCGGGACTGCTGAGCAAATCATCGGTCAACCCTCCCTTCTATTCAAGAACTGTACTTATCCAGAGTGAGCAAAGGGCTGCTAAAATCACTCTGTACCCCTCACATCCAGCACCTCCCTCTTTGAACTGTTGCCATCTGGTCGAGCTACAGAGCACTGAGCTCAGATGACAGACACAGGGACCAGTTTCTTCCCTCAGGCTGATCCATCTTATGAACAGCTGATAATAACTCGCGAACACACTACACTTTATATTTTATATACACATACACTTATTTATCTAACACACATACTTAGTATACACTTAAATTTTGCACATAATATACATGTACATACTAGCTGCATTTTTGTAATATACCTGCCTACAATTGTCAATTTGTATGTTGTCATTCACTATCTACTTATTTGTATTTTTATTTTTTTATTATGTGTTTTATGTTCTGTCGCTGTCATTTTGTTGTACTGCTGGAGCTTCTGTCATAACAAATTCCTCATATGTATAAACATACCTGGCAATAAGAGCTCATTCTGATTCTGATTCTGATTCCAGCCTGCACTATGATTACTTCCACAGTTGCAGCATTTTGGAAGAACTCCTATGTCCAAATTTCCCATATTCATATTTACCTACACACCTTGCATAGCGCTGTTTTGCATCTGCTGTCGATCTCTTTCACTTTCTGATCCATATGTTTGATACCATGTTTTCTTTCTTTTGCGATTTTCCTCTAATTTCCATACTTGCCGAACTTTCTAATCCACGCCATCCATACCATCTGTTTCCGGATCACTTCCTGATTCCATGCAACTTCCTTCCATCTCCCTCCTCAGTCACACCCCAGTGTTGCCAACCACCAATCTCCTCCTTCCTTCAAAACCTGGTAAAACTTTCGTCTCTGTCGATCACTATGTTGATGGAGTTTTTGTGTCTCTGAGTCAGCAATGATTGTTTCATGTGGGTGTCTCCATTAATTGTTCATCAGCCAAAGCTGGCACTCATTACCTGCCTCCTATTTATTGCCCTGTCTTTGTGTGTGTTTGTGATCGTTGCTTGAGCTCCTGTGTACATGCCTGGTTTCTCATCCCTCTTTCTACCTGTTCTTCTCCACACTAGATCCTAAAAGCTTCTGGAATCCCATCCACTCTCTACACGGATCGCTCATCTCAGTTCCTGCATCACGTCTCCTGCTGGCTTATCTCACCTCTACTTCCTGGCCACCTGTGACTTCATCTCTCTCCATCCCGTTGTTCCTGCTGATTTACTACTGTTCATTTGTGTATCTTCTCATTAAACTATTATTCACTTGCAATTGCTTCCTCGCCTTCTTACCGTTACAAACTGGTCCACTAATGTGATGCACAAATGATCCAGTGCACAAATGATCCGTTACCTCTTCCTCCTCTAATCACATGTCGGATCCGTTAACCCGCTTTGTTCTGGAACTGCCAATTTACAAATTAAATCAAACACCATCTCAGAGGTGATTCTTCAGATCCACCAGTGTTTGAACACACATAGAGAACAATACATATGAATTTTAAAAGACATTGTGCTTCTTCTCAGTGCGGATGCTAAATGTTGAAGGGTACTGGTTGAAGAACATATTCATACTGTATATTTTATTCAATTGCAGCCTTTGTGATTTGATAAGTGTACTAACCCATATCACAATGTCAAGTTCATTTTGATTAATTGTGAAGTCCTGATGAGAAGCATAAAATATTTTCAAATTTATGAAACTGTGATGGGTCACTAGAGTCTGGTAATAATGGGATACACTTTTAAAATACTTACTCAGCTTTTCCAGTCTACACTGTCCATTTTCAAACAGAGTCAAGATGATCTTCATTCCTGGGTTTCCTAGTTTATTCTCACTCAGATCCAGCTCTGTCGATTTGAAGGGTTTGAGATTTAGAGCTGCAGCCAGAACATGACAACCTCCTTCTGTGATACAGTTGTTCTTCAGACTGCAGAAAGAGAAAACACGCAATTTTCATCTGAATATTTACCAGGATCTTTTTAGCTGACAGATGGAAAACACTGATGATGATGGTTTTTCAGTCAGCAATCTCTTACTGACACATAAAAGCAAGAATTCAAAAGTGTCCTTGTAGCAATGAAAACTCAGAGTGAATTCTGTGTACAAATGCGATTAATATATATATATATATTAGGGCTGGTAATTTTACACGCTAATTAGATTAATTCTAAAATTATTAACGATTTAACACTCTTGCCCATGCTAGAACCGTAGTTGGATCAACTGTCATTTCATACAGTTGATTGATGACTAATATAAGGCAGAGCAACAACTACAATGCCTGATGCGCCAAGAGATTATCCATAAAATTCAAGATATGAAAGCAAAATTCCCCGCTTGAGATTATGTCTCATATTTACATCACATAGTTAAGAAATATCACACCAACTGTAGGAAATTATCTTTTCAGTATAGATTTTCCATACCTTTTCTCTTCCCGATACCGATTCTGATACCTGGGCTCAGGTATCGGCGATACCAATACTGATCCGATACCTGGTGTATCTGTATCACAGCTGTATATACTACCAGCCCTGTGTAAATTGCTAAAATTATTTTATGGTGTGCTTCAGACTGATCCCTTATAAAACATGAACAAATACATGTTGAACTACTGTATTTATTACAGTATTTTTATTATATGACATGAATTTGACAATAATACTATTTATTTTCTTAAGTGAAAAAGAACTCAAAATGCAGATAAAATCTAACACTGCAAACTAAAAAAGGTATTTTAGTTTTACAATATAACTGTATAAAAACTGCAACAAGTAAGTCTAGGAATATAAAAATGATATATTAATCAGATAATCTCTTTACAACAAAACAAGTCAAAAACAAGCAAACCGCTCTAGGCATAATTATTATTATTAATAGAGAATTATTATTATTACTACATAGAGACATAGCTAAATCTACTGTAGGCTACAACAGTAACTTAATATATTGTCAATTTACTCACAATAAACCTAACATTTACTTTGATGGGTTGCCATGAAGATCTTTGAGTGGTCTGTGTTTATGATATGACAGTTTTCTCAAATGAAACGGTAAATTCTCATGAAGTGACGGTTTATGCTCGTGGTCCTCATATAGTGACACACAGCAAAGACTACAAAACAGCTGTAGCCCCTAAAGGACAATCACAATTCCTTTGACTGTAACTTTTGTAAAAAAAAAAAAAAAGATTTAAGGTTTAGTTCACTAATTTGCAAAATATGTCATTAATAACTTACCCTCATGTTGTTTCAAACCCGTAAGATATTTTATATTTAGTCCGAGAGCTCTCAGTCCCTCCATTGAAGCTTGTGTACTGGTATACTGTCCATGTCCAGAAAGGTAAGAAAACATCTTCAAAGTAGTCCATGTGACATCAGAGGGTCAGCTTAAATATAATAAATAGCAAAAACTACGATTTTATTCAGCATTGTCTTCTCTTCCGTGTCTTTTGTAAGACAGTTCAAAACAAAGCAGTTTGTGATATCCAGATAATCGAACAACAGACTGGACTCGCTTCACGGTAAAGAACCGCTTACTAATGCGGTCCGATTCGAGAACCGAGGAGCTGATGATACTGCACATGTGGATTCAGCGGGAAGCAAACCGACACACAGAGCTGGACCGAACTGATTCTTTTGGTGATTTGGTGAACTGATTCTGTGCTAGTGTTATGAGCGCAGGTAAACCGAAGGCTTGCAATCATCGCCAATGAAGTCATTACTGGCCGAGCAAAAGATGCGTGGAACTGTTTTCTTCAACGGTTTATTGAATCGAACTGTCAGAAAAACTACTGGTGATCCGAAAACCGAGCAACGGTTCTTGACTCGTGAACGAAGCTCATTATCTCAGCTCGACTCAGTGTTCATCTCTTCACAGCAGTTCAGTCAGCATGCTAATCTTCTTAATCATTTGATTTGCTCAATGATGTGCCAGCTTCATCAAACCTGCCATCTACAGTTCTGGCAGTGGTAATGTGAGTTTGTAATGGAATGATTCAGTAATGTTTTTATAATTTTATTTGTAGCGAGTAACGATGCAGCACATAAAAATATGGAGTAAAAGTATTAAACTCAGCGAAATATGTACTGAAGTAAAAGTGGAAGTAGTAAACTCTAGTAAAGTACAGATGCGCTTTTAGTACAAGTACAGTAGTGAAGTAGTTCTACTTTGTTACTACGGTATCGGTGATATTTCCAATACTAGTATCGGAATCGAACAACTCTAAGTAGTCCATCATACACTTTATCTCAAGTCTTGATGATTTATTACCCTGATTTATGGCCTGATTTTGGCGTACGTCCGTGTAGATTGACAGGTAGTCAGAGGTTTGCATGGTCAGTTTGGATTGATTTATGACTATAAGGCCTGTCAGTCAAGCGGTTTCCATGCCACTGGGTCCTGTGACCCTTGATTGACATGGCAGGGTGGTAAATCAAAAGATCAAAGAGATCTCAGATTTGACTTGTGTTGTGTTTATTACTGGATATATGATGGTTGTATCTTTTTACCAGAGCAGTGGGGGGTTTCTTATGATGGTTGTATCTGTAAGCAGGAGCTGTGGGGTTTCTGTGAAGTCCTGTTGTTCACACCTAGAGACAGTGGGGAGGTGTTTGGGTTCTTCCTGGGAAAAAAAATGGCTGTGCAAAAGTGAGGGTTTTGACACCTTGACAGGATAATGTTTGTTTGCTCTATATGGTGTTGATACCTAAGAGCACCACGGACATGCTCCCCATCTACAAACACATTTGAAAGGAGGGCGATGTCTGGTGTCTTTCCAGGTGAGAATTTCAAAGAGTGAGAGAGACAATTATCTAAATCATCAACTAACAAAGCGCTGAAGAGATAAATAATTGAATGTTATCTGGAATTAATAAAATCAAACAGGCATTCCTTAATGTTAAGAAAATACTATCCATAATATGTGATGTTAAAAGGTTGAAATCTCACGTTAATTTTAAAACCAACTCTAAACACACACACACACACACACACACACACACACATTGGTTTTCCATGTTCTATGGGACATCCGTAGCGTAATGCTTTTTTTAGACTGTACAAGTGTATTTTGCATCACCATACATCAACCTTACATTAAACCTATTCCCTTACACAAATTTCTTTCATTTTAAGATTTTCAAAATACTTCATTCTGTATGATTTATAAACATGTTTCCTCACATGGACAAAAACAATTCCCAAGGATTTTGGATATTGCTATCATTGTTCCCCATAACATGGGGTATACCTGAACCACAACACACACACACACACAGTAAAACTGGTAAACAAATTTGAATTATGAGCAAAACCTTATTTGTTGTTTTTACGCTATGTTATGCGATTTTTTTCATTGAATAATCTAACCTGTAGATAGTATGTGTACTTGTAAATGAACAAATATACATTTGACTAAAACTCAGTAAAATAATTACACCTACCATTTTAAACATGTTTAAAAGATTAAACACATTAGTGAGTCAATAAAGCAAGACATATTGTCTATTGTCTTAATTATTTTTGAAATATACTGATGACCAGCATTGTTTCTTTAGATCATTTATGCAACTAGAGTCTTTTTCACACGACTAGAAAACTCTTTGGATGTGTTTGCAAACATCATTTCTACATCTTAAATGCATGACTGAACTTTTTCTCATTCGACAGAAATACTATTTTCTAATTATTTACCCGACCTATAACACTTGGTGTAAAATGTTCTTACTCTAGAACAGAAAAACATACACTTTGACTATTTGATTATTTTGTAGGCATCATGTAATGTTAAATGGTTTACTAAAAAAAAAATTAGCACCAAGCAGCAGATTATCAAAATGAAAGAAATGTACAAAGCTAAGGATGTTTCAACTATCATCATTTCCTTTTGACTCTGATAAACTGGTAATGAATTTTCTATCAAGTGACACGATATACAGTTCTCATACTATTTGTGTAGATAGCTGTACTAAAACATTTATGACTATTTTTTGCATGCCAGCAGATTATGTCGGGGTGTTTTCACATCTAAGAATCACAATGTTTTGTAAATGACATTTTCTTACACCTCAAGATTTAGCCACATCAATCACCTTTATTTATATAGTGCTTTAAACAACATACTGGCCAAAGCACTGAACAACATTCATTTGGAAAACAGTGTGTCAATAATGCAAAATGATAGTTAAAGGCAGTTCATCATTGAATTCAGTTATGTCATCTCTGTTCAGTTGAAATAGTGTCTGTTTTTATTTGAATCAAGTCAATGATATAGCTGTAGATGAAGTGACCCCAACTAAACAACCAGGCAAGCACAAGGACAACTCCATCGGTGACAGAATGGAAAAAAACCTGGAGAAACCAGGCTCAGATTGGGGTTCAGTTCACATCCAGATTTTGCTATTCACATCAAGATTTTGGCGCCATTCACAATTTGTTTGTTTGGACTGTCGTTTTAGGTGATCTTTGTGTGGTGTCATCATAATAGGAATAAATGAAAATTAAGAAATTAAGTTACAGTTTCTTCTCTGAGATATTTCTTTTAGTAGCAACTGTGTCTGTCCAAAAGTGTGATCACATGAAACGCATCGACACAAAAATTAAGTCTAGCTGTTTTACGCTAAAACTATTCTGATCCAATACAAATCAAGCGGGTTCCACTGAAAGCTGCACACTTCGTTTAAGTTTGACCATGTTAGTTCCAACTCCTGTGTAGATTACATTTTATCCATAACCTTTATAGGCATTCATGCGATGACTAAATCACTAAGAAAGAGAGTATAAGCAAGAAAATGTTTACAATGCATATAAAATTCAGACATACAAATGTAAAAAAATATAGTTGATTTGTAAATGGTATTTTTATTAATCCACTAGATTAAGTCATCTTGTTCAGATAGCAGATGAAACCATTCACATTTTGTTTGTTTGACCGCTTTTGTTTGAAGACTCCTTGTAAGTTCATCTAACTCGTGGGAAGAGCAGGGTGAGCAATCCTATTCATTTTAGAAAAGATTAAACATTTGACCAACTTTTTTATTATTTTGACAATACACAACAACATTAAAGAATCAGTTTCAGTTCTATGTATCTTCTTGTGACTCAATATAAAGCCACATCTCTGGTTACATGCGTAAGCATCTACAATGTGTGTATAACTAAACATCTGTTTCTCCACTTCTGCCAGATCTCTGTTAGATGGGCTTTTTGTAATAAGTACCACATTTGATGAAACCACATGATGTTCTCACTTTGTAATGGTTATACAGAAATTCAAACATAACTTTTGCATGAATAGCAAACTGACTAAAAATCACTGAATTATGAAATGCAACGGTTATATGGCATTTGGCAAACAGATTTTAGCTGTAATGAGTTACATAAGACAAAATTGTCAATGTGTGACTTGTACATATATATTTATTTTTTATTTATTTATTTTTACCAGAGATAGTTGACTGATCTGTTTACATGTTGTACTTGCGTTTTCTGATGAAGAGTTTTCTCTGACTGTGGTCAAATATTACATGCCTGTTCATAGCAGAATTTTACAGCATAAATATGCCTCCTACATCTAGAGCTCTTGTTCATAAAGCTGATGATGATGTTCACATTTTTATTTGTGGTACTCGTTAGTTTCAACATTTCTACTGGACATTTAAAGTAGGCCTTTATGTCAGAAGCATTAACATCTACCTGTGTGCTAAGATTTTCTGTTTTCTCCACTTTGGTGATTTGCTAGAAGGGACTATGTGACCTTGTTGTAATGTGATTGACGTTAAGATCCATAAGATTGCACTAGCCCTTGATTAGGTTATAGACATACTCTTCTATACAGGAAATGATGTTTCCACAACAGAAATATGTATCAGAATAACAAATACCTAATAGTGAAATCCTCTCTTCTAAATTATTGTGAAAACTTTTAAGTCGATCCGACCACTCAGCCGTGTATCTTTTCATTGTTTTAGATAAAGACTATTCCTCGAAGTTTGGTCAAACAGGCATAAAACATGAACAAAATAGGTACAAGATGATTAAATGATTGTCAGTATGTTTAAACTGAGATTGTGATGCACTTTAGAGCTTTTCTGCAGTCTACCGTGCAACACATAATAGCCACTACTCTCAACTTGAAATGAGTCCTGCCATTTTCTGTTCTGACTGTTACACTTCAATACAAACCCATCTATTACACTTAAAGTTAGACATTAAAGTCATGGATGCCACAGGAACTATTTCTCTTTTCCTCTCTAAACATCACACTGGTAAAATAAACCAGAGATCACATGTAGAAAGAATTCATTGAAAGAGGCATAGTTTTAGTGATTTAGCTGGTCTGCACCAACATATGTTTAAGATGTTTTAGGTATTCATCAGACTAACTGGTTTGATTCGGAAACACACTTACGCATGAACTGCGTGTTGTCATGACTGTCTTTATAATTGATCTACTTTTACTTTAAAAAACACAGTGAGAAATTATGGTCTTACTGACAGCATGGGCCCCTGAATGTTGTATTATTTCTTTGTTTTCACAAAATATCTAAACATTTATCTATCTTAAAATATTAGTATATTACGATTATTTACAAAGTTGATTCAGTGGTCCGCGTTTACACTTTTAGAACATCTGATAAGTTTATCATCTTTAAATTTTATAACATATGTTTCACCAAACCTTGCTCAAAACGGTTTAGCATCGAGTCCTAATTTCAGTTGTTAGCCAGACAATGCAAGTGAGCCGAGTCTTATTACGACGTATCTACATGATGTGAAACTAGCTCAAGTTACATTACAGTTTGGTTCAAGTTTATGTTGAATAGTGTTTGTTACTGCTCCAAATGTTTAACACCACATTACTCCATTGTGAAGATATGTACTTGAACAAAAGTTTTTCACTGTAGTAGTCCAACTCTGAAACCAGACCAAACAAAATGAGCTTGAGCCTTATGTGGCAGAATTATGTTTTTTATGATTTCTTTTTATCTTTCCATGATTTGATGCGTTTGTTCTGAACCACGGTTTCATTTTAACATCACAGTCGATTGTATTGTCATGCATGATTGTAAAGAGTTTTGTGTGTGACAGTCTCTGGATTTTTTTTTTTGCAAACAGAACTGGTGTAATGTTAGCTGAGCTCTTTGTGTTCTCTCCTTTACTGTGTTTATATATGTCAGATTTCTTTAAATTTGCTCGATTAAAGTATTTAATCACAGTTTTGGGTAATGTGTGTTGAATATAGAGGATCTTTACAAATATGTTTTCTTGAAAGTAGTAGAAATGGTCAAATTGGCATTACTAACAAACAGTAATAATGACATGTCATGGAACCATAATTTTTGAAACCAACAATGTACATAAATCTGTTACACTATGTATTAATACACATTAATAATAATTATAGTTCTCGACATTTGTACATTATTAAATTATATTAGTTGTCATCACAAACTTAAGGTGTAAACAAAAGTACCATGCGGTCATAGAGAATCCAAATCATGATTGTACCGGGATACCAAGTGTGTAAAAAATCTTAAGAATGAAATGAATGTTGTAAGAAGCTGAAAAATAACCCATGGCCTGATTTGACTAGTATGTTATGTACCAGTAAAGAATCAGTCTGTGTAACGACTAGAAAAATTCTGGATGTGGTGTCTGAATGTGCAGCGATGGGATGGACATTAACTGAGGTTCTCTGTCTGTGTACATGTGTAACAGATTATGTACATTGTTGGTTTCAAAAATTATGGTTCCATGACATGTGAGATTGTTCAAACTAGTCAACTACATACTAGAACAAAACATGCTGGCCTGCAGAGATTTTCTTTTCTGGCTAGACCACCTGTAATGTCATTATTACGTTTGTTAGTAATGCCAATTTGACCATTTTCTTCACTACTTCAGTGTATGAATGTATATTCAAAAATCTATTGTTGAAATAAAATGTTGAATCACATTTAAATATTTCGGTGGTTTTATAAAACAATGGGCCTGAGCTCATGAAAAATGTGTTAATGTTATATTTAAAAGAAGCAGTCTTGATTCAGAGTGTTACATGGATATTTCAAGAAAACATATTTGTAAAGATCCTCTATATTCACACATCACATTACCCAAAACTGTGTTAAATACTTTAATCGAGCAAATTTAAAGAAATCTGACATATATAAACACAGTAAAGGAGAGAACACAAAGAGCTCGCTAACATTACACCAGTTCTGTTTGCAAAAAAATAAAATCCAGAGACTGTCACACACAAAACTCTTTACAATCATGCGGGACAATACAATACAGATTGTGATGTAAAAATGAAACCGTGGTTCAGAACAACACGTACAAATCATGGAAAGATAAAAGAAATCATAAAAACATAATTCTGCCACAACTAAGGCTCAAGCTCATTTTTGTTTGGTCTGGTTTCAGAGTTGGACTACTACAGTGAAAAACTTTGTTCAGTACACATCTTCACAATGGAGTAATGTGGTGTTAAACATTTGGAGCAGTAACAAACACTATTCAACATAAACTTGAACCCAAACTGTAATGTAACTGTGAGCTGTTTCACATCATGAGATAATCTCGTAATGAAATATCGCTCACTTGCATTGTCTGGCTAACAACTGAAATTAGGGACTGATGCTAAACCCGTTTTCAGGCGTCAAGGTTTGGTGAAACATATGTTATAAAATTTAAAAGATGATAAACTATATCGAGATGTTCCTAAAAGTGTAAACGTCGGACACACAACTTTGTAAATACATGATAACTAATATTTTAAGATAGATAAATGTTTAGATATTTTGTGAAAACAAAGAAATAATACAACATTTCAGGGGCCCATGCTGTCAAGACCATAATTTCTCACTGTGTTGTTTTAAAAGTAAAAGTAGATCAATTATAAAGACAGTCATGACAACACGCAGTTCCAGTCGGTGTGTGTTTCCCGAATCAAACCTGTTAGTCTGATGAATACCTAAAACATCTTAAACATATGTTGGTGCAGACCAGCTAAAATCGACTAAAACATGCCTCTTTCAATGAATTCTTTCTACATGTGATCTCTGGTTTATTTACCAGTGTGATGTTTAGAGAAACAGAGAAAGGAAATAGTTCCTGTGGCATCCATGACTTTTAATGTCTAACGCTAAGTGTAATAGACTGGTTTGTATTAAGTGTAACAGTCAGAACAGAAAATGGCAGGACTCATTTTCAAGTTGAGGTAGTGTCTATTATGTGTCTTTGTGACACTGGTAGACCAGAAAAGCTCTAAAGTGCATCACAATCTCAGTTTAAACAGTCTCTTGACAATCATTTAATCATCTTGTACTCTATTTTGTTCATGTTTTGCCTGTTTGACCAAACTCGAGGAATAGTCTTTATCTAAAAACAATGAAAAGATACACGGCTGGTGGGCGATCGACATTAAAGTTTTCACAATAATTTAGAAGAGAGGATTTCACTATTAGGTATTTGTTATTCTGATACATATTTCTGTTGTGAAACATATTTCCTGTATAGAAGAGTATGTCTATAACCTAATCAAGGGTCTTAGTGCAATCTTATGGATCTTAAACGTAATCACATTACAACAAGGTCACATAGTCCCTCTAGCAAATCCACCAAAGTGGAGAAAACAGAAAATCTTAGCACACAGTAGATGTTAATGCTTCTGACATAAAGGCCTACTCTTAAATGTCCAGTAGAAATGTTGAAACTAACGAGTAGCGACAAATAAAAATGTGAACATCATCATCAGCATATGAACAAGAGCTCTAGATGTAGGAGGCGATATTCTTTTGCTGTAGTTATGCTGTAAAAATTCCCTATGAACAGGCACTGTATATTTGACCACAGTCAGAGAAAACTCTTCATCAGAAAACTGCAAAACAACATGTAAACAGATCAGTCAACTATCTCTGGTAAAATAAATAAATAAAATAAAATAATATATATGTACAAGTCACACATTGACAATTTTTTGTCTTATGTGCTCATTACAGCTAAAATCCTGTTTTGCCAAATGCCATACACACGCTTGCATTTCATAATTCAGTGATTTTTTAGTCAGTTTTGTACGTATGCAAAAGTTATGTTTGAATTTTTCTATAACCATTACAAAGTGAGAACATCAGAGTTCTCAAATGTGTCTGTATTACAACAAAAGCCATCTAACAGATCTGGCAGAGTGGAGAAACAGATGTTTAGCACATACACACATTGTAGATGCTTACGCTACACCAGAGATGTGGCTTTATTTGAGTCAAAGAAGATGGCCATAGAACTGATAACATTCTTTAATGTTGTTGTGTTATGTCAAAATAATAAAAAGTTCGGTCAAATGTTTAATACTTTTCTTAAATGAATAGGATGTGCTCACCCTGCTCTCTTTCCAGGAGTTAGCATGAACTTACAGGAGTCTTCAAACAAAACGCCAAACAAACAAAATGTGAATGGTTTCATCTGCTATCTGAACAAGATGACTTAATCTAGTGGATTAATAAAAATACCATTTACAAATCAACATATATTTTTTTTTACATTTGTATTCTGAATTTTATATGCATTGTAAACATTTTCTTGCTATACTCTCTTTCTTAGTGATTTAGTCAGCTGGAATACATAAAGGTTATGGATAAAATGTATCTACACAGGAGTTTGGAAACTTTAACATGGTCAAACTTAAACGAGTGTGCAGCTTTCAGTGGAACCGTTTGATTTGTATTGGTTGTAATAGTTTTAAGTGTAAAACAGCTAGACTTAATTTTTTGTGTCGATGCTTCATGTGATCACACTTTTTGGACAGACACAGTTGCACTAAAAGAAATATCTCAAGAGAAAAAACTGTAACTTAATTTCTTAATTTTCATTTATTCCTATTATGATGACACCACACAGAGATCACCTAAAAGCATACAGTCCAACAAACAAATTGTGAACGTCATCAAAAATCTTGATATGGCTAAATCTTGAGGTGTAAGAAAAATGTCATTTACAAAACATTGTGATTCTTAGATGTGAAACACCCTCATATAATCTGCTGGCATGCAAAAATAGTCTAAATGTTTTTAGTACAGCTATCTACACAAATAGTATGAGAACTGTATATGTGGTCACTTGCATAGAAAATTCATTACAGTTTATCAGGAGTCAAAAGGAAATGATGATAGTTGAAACATCCTTAGTTTGTACATTTCTTTCATTTTGATAATCTGCTGCTGGTGCTAATTTTTTTAGTAAACCATTTAACATTACATGATGCCTACAAAATAATCAAATAGTCAAAGTGTATGTTTTCTGTTCTAGGTAAGAACATTTACACCAAGTGTTATAGGTCGGGTAAATAATTAGAAAATAGTATTTCTGCCGAATGAGAAAAGTTCAGTCATGCATTTAAGATGTAGAAATGATGTTTGCCAAACACATCCAAAGAGTTTTCTAGTCAGTGTGAAAAAGCACTTGTGTGCATAAATGATCTAAAGAAACATTGCTGGTCATCAGGTTATTTAAAAATAATTAAGACAATAGACAGTGTGCCTTGCTTTAGTGACAAACACATGTGTAATCTTTTAAACAGGTTTAAAATGGAAGGTGTAATATTTACTGAGTTTTAGTCAAATGTATATTTGTTCATTTACAGTACACATACTACAGGTTAGATTATTCAATGAAAAATGCATTACATAACACAACGTAAAACAACAAATAAGGTTTTGCTCATAATTCAAATTTAGTTTACTCAGTTTTACTGTGTGTGTGTGTGTGTGTGTGGTTCAGGTATACCCCATGTTATGGGGAACAATGATGGCAATATCCAAAATCCTTGGGAATTGTTTTTGTCCATGTGAGGAAACATGTTTATAAATCATACAGAATGAAGTATTTTTGAAAATCTTAAAATGAAAGAAATTTTGTGTAAGGGGATAGGTTTAAGTGTAAGGTTGATGTATGGTGATGCAAAATACAATTTGTACAGTCTAAAAAAGCATTACGCCTACGGATGTCCCATAGAACATGGAAAACCAATTGTGTGTGTGTGTGTGTGTGTGTGTGTGTGTTTAGAGTTGGTTTTAAAATTAACGCGAGATTTCAACTCCTTTACACATCACATATTATGGATAGTATTTTCTTAACATTAAGGAATGCCTGTTTGATTTTATTAATTCCAGATAACATTCAATTATTTATCTCTTCAGCGGCTGTAAGTTGATGATTTAGATAATTGTCTCTCTCACTCTTTGAAATTCTCACCAGACATAGTCCTCCTTTTCAAATGTGTTTGTAGATGGGGAGCATGTGGCCTCGGTGCCTAGGTATCAACACCATATAGATCAAACAAACATTGATCCTGTCAGGGTGTCAAAACCCTCACTTTTGCACAGCTATTTTTTTTCCCCAGGAAGAACCCAAACACCTCCCCACTGTCTTTAGGGGTGTGAACAACAGGACTTCACAGAAACCCCCACGCTCTGGTTACAGATACAACCATCATAAGAAATCCCCACTGCTCTGGTAACAGATACAACCATCATATATCCAGTAATAAACACAACACAAGTCAAATCTGAGATCTCTTTGATCTTTTTGTTTACACACCTCTGCCATGTCAATCAAGGGTCACAGGACCCAGTGGCATGGCAACGCTGACTGACAGGCCTTATAGTCATAAATCAATCCAAACTGACCATGCACACTTCTGACTACCTGTCAATCTACACGGACTGTACGGCCATAAATCAGGCCATAAATCAGGGTAATAAATCATCAAGACTTGAGATAAAGTGTATGATAGGACTACTACTCTACTCTAACTCTACTTTTTCAGAGTAATTTCTCCAAATTTGATGTGAAATAAATTAATTAATTAATCACCACATCATATAATTAATTAGATTAATATGAATGCTTACCAGCCTTAATATACACACACACACACACAACACACACAAATCAGGGAAATAGAACTATGCAGAAGAGAAATTATGTTCTAGTTAGTTGAAACTGAAATTATAAATGTTATATTAGATCAGTAATAGCATCAGCAGCAGAATTTAGATGATACACAATCTGAGATTAACATTTTTTTAACTTTAAATATATACCTCCTTTTTGCTTTTGTAGCTGTATGATTCACCTAATTTAATTAATATACTGTAAATAAAGGATAATAAAACAATAAAACTGAAAACAATACTCACATCAATATCCTGCAGTAGAGCAGAGATCTGATTCACTCCTGTGTCTCCTAGTTTATGTTCACTCAAATTCAGCTCTCTCAGGAGTACGGGTTTTACCCACAATTCCTGTCACATACTGACAGCCTTCATCTGCAGCAGGGATAAAACATATGTGAATGAAGCACCATTTTCATCCTTCATGGTAAACTGGCACTTAATATCACCAAGAAAAGTAGGAGAAACCACTTAATATATAGTTTTCATATATTGACAAAGCAAGTTACTTGGCCTCAGAGCTAAGCAGAGAACACAATTGCTTTCGGAGGTGGATGCCAGCTGACTGGGGCTTGAGTCGAATAAAGGGGTGGTCACACTAGACTTTGAACATGCAAAATTATTCTGGGCGCTGCTCTGAATATGGGCAGGAGCCGGTTATAGTGGTCTCCCTCAGTTATCCCAACAAGGATTAATTTGTGCTTGTACTGCTCTTATTATATTGTACTCTCTGTCTATATAAATATATACAGACTTAGCAATAAATAATTATATATATCCATTGAGACTGCAACCAAACTTTTTTATTTTATAATCTTTTAAATATGTATTATATAAAATAGGGCTGTCACTACAACTAAAGTTATATATTATAGTTTTTCTAATCAGATAAAAAAGTTTATCCTACTGAAATATATTTAATTTTTAGAATCGCATCTTGGTGTTTCCATTCAGCATTTTTTTATGTGATAATCCAAAATGCATAGAAATAGGTGGATGGAAACACAGGAGTTGAAGTGCTACCTATTGCAATACAATAGTAACTCAATAGCAAAGCTCTCCCACATATTTAGCTGTATTTCTGTCATTGGTATAAGTGGCAGTGGGTGGTAAAAGACAAGAAATTTACAATTTTATACCATAAAGTTTATTTAGTTATTTGACAATACTACAGCCTGAACCACTGTAGTGAAACCTCCTTAACAAACCTAAGTGAGCGTAAACAGTTGAGAATGAAAACACTTTGTAACAGTAAACCGGATCCATGTGGCTCTTAAAGTGACAGCAGCCTAATATTCCTGCTGTCGCACTGTGTTTAATATTAATCAAACAACAAAGAGGAATAGAAAATTCTGATGACCAGTCCAGGCCTGACAATGTGATATAAAGATGATTATTTTCCAGCTCTTGAACTTGTAGCATCTCCAGTTATCTTGTTGTTGAACACGTGGTATCTCTGATCATATTTCTGAACAAGATTCTTCAGTGGTTTGGTTTCATTGATGAATTTTTCGATTGTCATGTCTTCATCCTCCAGTTCGTCTTTTCCAGTGAAGAGAATCCAGCTTTTTTCAAGCGGTTTCTCCCAGGAGGTTTTCAATCGTCTCCACAGTTTTTCTCTCTTTTCAGTGAATCTGCCAACTTTGATGACCAGCAGAAACACACAGTGACCTGACTCACTTTCCTGAAGAACACTTGTATGTATTTCTTGAATTTCTTTATCACTCCGCTTTGGGTTAAATAATCCTGGTGGTCATAAACAGTGACCAGTCGGCCACAGACAGTCCCAGATTCAACAACTACGCTCTTGTGTGACAGCAGTGAAACTTTCTTCGATTTAAAGCTTGTCGTCCCAGAAATGTGTTTCCTGATGCACTTTTCCCAGCTCCTTTTTCCCAGTAACACCAAACTCAGACTTTATTAATTTCTGCCATTTTCAGAAGTAGCCTGGGGCTAAAAACACAGAGGAAAAATTAACACATAGTTATCTAACATCTGAAAGGCATTTCATTCAGCTACATTTTTTTAATTAAAATTAAAATACATTTAAAATTTAATAAAATGTAAATTTATGCCTTTAGCAGATGCTCTACCACTTGAGCTACAGGAACACTAGCACATGAGGATGCTTCTGTAAGGTACACCAATTAATGTCTGATCAGAAATCATTATAAAAAAAACACCACAAAGTCAAATTTAAATACAAAAGAAACAAAAGCAAGAGCATCTTCAGTTGACTCTGTAAAGATGTACTATTATTGGCAAAATCTTCCCTCTGGAGAATGTGAAATGTTCCTATTTATAGCATGTTTTTGCAGTGGTGAGAATTGTAACCAATCACAGACAAGTTCATTGAATTGTTGAAAGCAGTGGCCAATCAGAAGTGTTGAGGTTATATACAGAGGTGCACATAAGTGGTCCGCAGGTGCCCAAGCACAACCAAAATAAGAAAATGTGCTGTGTAGATATGTTCAGAGAGCTCATTTGTGTACCGTATCGATGATAGCAGATGTCTCTGTCAATAGTCAAGACGATATTAGCCTCATTCTCCTATCAATGTATTATATTACAATAATAATAACTATTCATATTTTTATTAGGCAGCCTATTATACTTCGACCATAAAACTGGCCAGCTATTTCACTTCAGCACCACATTTCTCTCTGCACAATCTGAAATTGTAATGAAAGTAATTATTTTGTTTTCTTTCGATTATTAAACTATTATTTCTGCTTCTGCTTCAGATTAATAGCGCATTGCGCATATCTGAGAACTGATGTCTGTGTGTTTCAGACCCTGGCTGGCTGTGCACTGAAGTGTATATGACAATAAAGTAGTAAATCTCAATGTATTTATTTTTGAAATGTATTTTAAATAGGGCCTATAGGCTCATAGGTTTTGTCAAAAAAAAAAAAAAAAAGCACCCGTTCAAAATTACTTCCCGCGCCTGGGAAGAAATACCAGTTAATAACCTTATTTTTTAAAATAATTTGCCTTATAATAATAATAATTTAATAATAAAGTATAGCGTTTTCCTTACTCAAAAAAAAGGAAAAAATAGAGATCTAACGCTTACAATTTACACCAGATTTTGTCCAAATGTAAGCTAGGCCTACTTAAAAAAAAAAAAATCTATCAACACTTTAAAAGTATTTTTAAGATATTTAAAAAATGTTTGCTGCATTGTTAAAAAAAATGTATAAGATTGCGTTTTGAGAGTAAAAGTCTCGGCACACATTGCATTTTATAAGCCCTATTACTTTCCGAAATAATGAAGGCCAAAATGCCTGTATAGTCTAAAGCAAAATGTTTATAAACATTAAAAACATTATAAAACAGTTATTATTTTCTCTTCAAATCAAATCCTCTAAAGTTTAGGCTATAAAACCTCAATCCAAAACAAATTAATGTAAGCTGAAGCTGACCTACCTCTCTCATTCAGTCTGAATCCAAATGTTTCCATGTTCCCGATGTATCTGGATGCTAAAATTTTATTTAATATAAAGAATATAGAATAATAGTAAATGTATAACGCTGTATATGCATCCGACAGTCGGACTCAAATTTCATTCAATAATTATTTTGAGGTTAATAGCAAATGAAAACTGTTCAGCTTCTGGGAAATTTGTGAAGCTCCTCTAGGCTATTTTAGTTCCCCTCACTACACAACAAAATAATTTCACTTAACAGTATTTAGAAAAGAACAAGAATTATAAATAAAAGAAGCTATAGCAATATTAACGACAAATCAAAACTAATTAATTTAGACTAAAACGAAACTGAAACCAACGTTGTGTTTCTCATTTGACACAAAATCAAAGTTTCCGTATTCGCGATGTATTTGAATAACAAATGATTATAAAAAAAACTAATGTTTGTAAACATTTTGTGTCTGCATTATGTCTATTTCTGAATGAAATAATTGTTTTCTCAACAACAAAAAAACTTATATACAAGTTTCTCCTCTCTAGGCTATATAATATATATATATATACCATGCAGGAAAAACTTTTTTTAAATATTTTGATAATTTACTGAAAATAAATAAATGACTTTTTAAACCGTTTAACTGATTATTAATCGGTCAAAATCAGCTGATGTGAGTTTGCTGCACTCAGAAACCCGTGACTGTGAACGAATCAGCAGAGTTTGTACGAGCTTTTGTCATCGTTAAATCTTTCTCAGATGTTTCCATATGTCGAAATTGAGCGCATCTATCTGTGCGTGATGGTGTCCAATGACTCTGGAGAGCGGAGCTTCTCAAAGTTTGGAATAATCAAAGGAGGCTGCGGTCCTCGATTGGGCAGGAAAAGGCTGAGCATGCTGGCGCTTGAGTGTAGAGACCGCGCAAGATTGCGTTCCCGCAAGATTTTATCCCGCTCCCGCAAAATATGTTATTTTCTCCCGCTCCGCTACCGCACGCGAACGATCAAGTTTCGTCCCGCTACCGCCTGCAAAATCCTAAAGTATAGGCCTAATTATACGTTTTTTATTATTTTATTTTTACATGCATTGCATATTATGCCTGCTACTCTGTTATTTTTCAATTGCTCCCTGTTGAATATAAAGTAAAAAAAAGACAAATGTTTCGTTTTATTTGCGTTTAATTAAATGGATGAAAGGAATAAACATGGAAACTTAGAACATAGAACTACAGTAAAAAAGTAAGAAATGTAAATAAAAATATACCTATTAGGCTATAGTATAGCCTAATGAATTATATAATAATAATAAACCTGGATTTATTTAATGTTCAAAGGAAAATCAGCCTATGCTTAAGAATGCCTTCTTTCCTCAAACATTAAACAAACAAACAATTTTTTTCCTCAATAACAAAATAGACCAATTTTAAATATTTAGCAAAATAAATAAATAATTAAAATACTTCATTGTTGTATGTCTGTAATTATGTCGCACTGAGGTCCTGTGAGGCATGACATTTCGTTCCACTGTATTTCCCACACATGTAGCAGAATGACAATAAAGCTCAACTTGAACTTGATATAACAAACACAAAGAGAGTATTCATTTTATTTTATTTTTTAATGTTGCTAAAATGAGATCAGGGAGAAGTTTGCAGGTAGAGTCGTTCAGTTTACAAAGAAATCGAACATGTTCCCGTCAGTCCAGCCTGAAAACAATTGCAGATAAAGATAAAGTTTGAGGAATAATTTTAAGGACAAAACAACAGCAGTTAACCATAAAGATACTGGTCAGGGTATATTTTAGCAAACCGTCTAACAATCATGTTTCTCAATCGCAAAAGCAATCTGTGTACTTTTTTTTTTTAAATCAGATTGGCAAAACATTTGATTTAGATTGGAAGTCCAGAGCACATCAAACTGTTTCTGATTTCAAGTCAATACAGCTATAAAAAGCAAAACATTGAAAATAAATAAAGTATACACAGACACAAATGTGTTGTCAGGTCAACAAACACACAAAGTGTAATAAAATGTACACTTTAGGCACACATGATGAATAGAGATGCAGTTTTCACTGCTTTAGGGTAAACAGAGCTTTAGATTTCTACCCTAGTTTAACTTTGTACTTGTCTGGATAAGCTCTGAATACAGAAAATACAGGTTTAGAGTCAGTAAATTGTGAAATTTAGCTAGCATGAAACACAAGTTATATTTTTTCTATTTTCTCTTTTGAGCAGTCAAACAATCCAAAGAAAATATCTTTATAATAGAAAGAGTAGTAACTTACAAAGTTATATTGAATGAACACAAAAAACTGTAATGATAACTATAACAAAAGAAATATAACTACAAGGATTTAATAACTCTAGAGAAGAGAGAAGTCCACAACAACTATAATAACTGTTATAAAGGTTATATTAGGGATTGTACTGGTTTTGGAAACTGTAATGGTTCCTGTGGCTCGTTAAAACCACTCAATCCTAATGAAATTTGTCCCAATACACTCGAGGAAACCATTTTCAATGGTTTTAATGGTTAAAGTTGATGGTTGTAATGGTATTTGTAGTGAAAACCATTAGAATTTTTGTGATGGTTCTATTGTTTTTAAATTGTTTCAGCAGGGAGCTAGCATCACATGGCAATATCTCCAAACTCTCCAGTTTTGTGAAAGCACACAGTGTCGATTCTGGTCCAGAAGGGGCAGATTTGATACTGGCGCTCTTCGTGAGTTCCCTGGAGGAGAATCTAGAGGAGCAGAACTTGTTGAGATGATCAGACTGGAGCTCTCGCTCATCCGCAGCAAATCAGATCCGTTCAGCAGGCGTCGCGATGATGCTGCGCGTTTTATTCGCTCTGATAGTGTTCTCCGGCTCCGTTCAGGCGGATAAACGCGCGGCGGAGATGAAGACGAGTCTGATGCCGTCACCCTCCTCATCCTCAGCGCCGGAGCTGAACGCCTCCAGCGCGTCGCGGTGATGATGATGATGTGAGACGCGCGCGCACCGAGAGTTCCGCGGCTCCAAACACAAGCAGCAGCGCGAGCGGAACGCGCACCGTACTCCGCGACCGCATCCCGACCCCGACGCGTTCTTCACCACGCCGCGAGCGTTCAACGGCTCGCTACGCGTCCATAACCCGCTGTTCCCGCTCACGGAGGTCGTACAGCGCGTACGCCGTCATGCTGCTCGCGCTCATCGTGTTCTCCGTGGGCATTGTGGGTAACCTGGCGCTCATGTGTTCGTGTGGAACAACTATTACCTGAAGAACACGTGGAACTGCGCGCTGGCCAGCCTGGCCTTCTGGGACTTCACAGTGCTGTTCTTCTGTCTGCCGGTGGTCATCTTCAACGAGCTGACCAAGAGGAGACTGATGGGAGATCTGTCCTGCAGGATAGTGCCATACCTGGAGGTGCGTGACCAATCAGTCAATTCATTAGGCAACCAATCATATGTGACCCTGGAGCACAAAACCAGTCCCAAGGGTCTTTTTTTAATTGTTGAGATTTCTACATTATCTGAAATCTGAATAAAACATCTCTCCATTGTGTGTGGTTTTGTTAGGAGGACAATATTTGTCTGAGATAAAACTATTTGAAAATCTGGAATCTGAGGGAGCAAAAAAATCTAAATATTGAGACATTCATCTTTAAAGTTGTTCAAATGAAGTTCTTAGCAATGCTTAATCAAAAATTAAGTTTGTATATATATTTACAAAGGAAATTTACAAAATATCTTAATGGAACATGATCTTTACTTAATATTCTAGTATATAGTATAGTATATAGAATATCTAGAGTAATCTTTAAATTCCATAAATTAAATAAAATTAAATTCCATAAAGTCCCATAAATGTAGTTTTTTAAATGTTAAATGAAAGTAATTTTCTTGGTTACACAAACATTTAACATTAAGGGAACATTTCATTTTGCAAAAATTATGGGAAGTTTCTTTTGAATGTTCTGAACTAGTAGCCTAACATAATTTGTTTTTTTTAAAGCGTCCAGCATTCAGGGAGCTTTCAGAAGTAACAATCATATAATGTTTGTAAAATGGTGAAATAGAATGTTTAAATAAAAAATAAATGTTTTTTTTGTTTTGTTTTTTAAAACATTTGATAAACTGGATGGTTGGACCATCTTGAGAACAGTTAGAAAGAGTGTGTTATGGGAACATTAGCAAAACTTTCTTGGAACATATTTCTTTTGACGTTTTGAGAACATTATTGGCCACCAGATGACAGTGCTATGATTGTTTTTCATAACTTTGAGAGAACTTTGTAAAGAAAACTGTAAATAGTAAGAAAACTAGCGTCAGTAATCAGTCAGAGTCTGTGTGTGGTATTGTGGGTAGTTTCTTGAGTTCATTTTCTAGCCTCCTCTTTACAGCACCAGCTCTCCTGATTGTCATGTAAGCTGAGATCTCGGGTATTTAGCAACACTAATTGGGCCTTTTAGTGTGTTGAATGAGTGTTTAGAGTGTGTTTTAAGGGCAGGATTGTCTCACGGAGAGTCTGTCTGTTGACCCACTCTGTGGCCCTAAAACATTTTATTATACAGTAGTAAATTAACATACTGGATTAGATGCAAATCAAATCAGCATTCTGTATAATCATGCACCGTCACTTGGGAACATCAGACCTTATTTATATCACACTTACTGACTAGTGATGGTGTGAAGTGGTACAATCGTCTACTTATATTTTTATTATATATATATATATATATATATATATATTGAATGATTGCATATTAATATACCATGGTACTAGATGGTTTTCCAATGTATTTCAAAGAATACCTTGGTACTACATAAAATATGCTTAAAAAAATTGGATATGTTTCCCAAAAAAAAAAAAGAGTATCACCATTGTGTATATTCAAAAACATAATCACAGTATCCAAAATCATGGAATTACTATGGTATAAAAAAATATGGTATCACCAGAGTAGATAAACATGGAAAAACATGGTGTGACCATAGTACGATAGTTGTAGATTTCCTAAAAACATTGTAGCACCATAGTAAATATCCTCAAAGAGGTAGCATTACCATGATAGACATCCAAACGAGTGGTATCACAATGGTAAATGTAAAGAAAAGTTTTACCATTGTACATGTCCAAAAACAATGTATCACCAGAGAAGACATTTATAATCATGGTAAATGTTGTTTTAACATTGGTCATCAAAACACATGGCATCACCATAGTAGATGTTAAAAATATATTACCATGGTAAATGTCTAAAAACACATGACATCACCTTAGTAGGATCCCATAAAAAAAAATGTTTTACCATTATACATGTCGATAAAAATGTTATCATCATGGTAAATGTCAAAATGTGATATCATAATAGTAAATGTAAAAAAAACATGGAATTACCATAGTAGATGTCAAAAGAAGGGGACTTTCAAGATGGTCTCCTTGAGACGACAGCGTTTGATGGAGCTTCGCAATCCCTAATCACTTAAGCGGACCTTCTAACGCGTACTGCAAAGAAAAATTTGAAAGTTAACTCAAGCTGATATTATAGTGATTCACCAAAGACCACAATGGGGCTCAGAGAAAAGGAAGAGTTCTGGAAAGAAGGCTGGAAAGTCCGAACCACTGCACATGCTAACATGGCTAGTAAAATAGCAGCAGTTTGCAGGCTCCGAA